>CM077231.1:15403667-15531167 GCA_039654775.1 Spinibarbus caldwelli
AGGAGGAAGTCAAGTTTGACCACATTGTACACACGTTTTTTTTTTTAACATGCAATGATCCACCGCCTCAGTAATGATGTGCCTCATCACTTCTTTAAACGTGTACAATGGAAGATTTTCTGCTTATAAATGAACAAAACAGTTATTCAGTGCATAACAATTGGTGTTCGAAACAGCCTCCTTGTCTTAACCTGATTCACAATGGTATATAAGTTGATAAGATTTCTAAAATGGAAATCTGAGACATTTCCTACTTCAGTGGTCAAAATATAATTGAAATATTTTTATATCTATGAATTAAAAAAAAGTGTATGTTTTCTTTTTTTTTAATGGTTGTGGGATATTCAAATAACAATTATTACGATGTTTCCGGGTCAAACATTTTTACTGGCTTTAATACAATTCACATTTGGCAAATAGTATCAGTTGGGTGTAATTCCTCTTTATGTGGTTATGTCATGTTTTCTCTCGCATTCTCTCAGTCTCAATTGTATCGCAAAAAGTTTTATTACACATAGCTTTTCAATATGGTGTACAGTGTCGCCATCTACTGCAGAGTAAAGTATTGGAGTAAATGTAATTAATTACTGTATCTTTTCGAATACTTTGTAGTTTTACTGAGTATCAAATATATTAGCAACTTTTACTCTTTACTTAACTACATTTTGAATGAGTATCTGAACGCTTTACTCCAGTACATTTGAAATGAGTGTTGCAGTTACACATTGGACTTAGCTTTTTCTGCAGCAGTTTATTTCTGCTAGTGAGATGTGATACTGCCTACTACAGGGCACTGAAAGTACTATATCTTATGAGTTTTGCCCTTAACTCACCCAAACTTGTCAACACTGCTACTTTACGTGAATACGAGTGCATTAGCAAGTAGTTGTGAATTACAGGTGTTTTATATATGAGATGAGGACATGACTGCAGCCGGCAATGAGGTTGAAACCAGCACATCCAGTGCAAGAAGGCTTTGACTTTTTAATTTTACTTAACATTATTTTATTTATCCATTGCTCTCCTCACAAATCAACTCTTTCTTGTTTTTGTTACATGCTCTCTGGGTCTTGTCTTGGACTTTTATATCACTTCCTGTCTCCCATGGTGTTTGTAGTGAGTTTGTAGTCTGTTTGTTCATTGGTTGCCCTTAATTAGTCTCCCCAGGTGTGTCTTGTTATCTTAAGCTTGTTTAGCCCCCTTTGTATATATAGCCCTAGTGTTTCTTTAGTTCCTTGTGGGTTGTTGAATGTAATGGTTGCCTGTTTGCCCATCATTCTGTTCTTTGTTCCCTTTGGTTTTGGCTTATTGTTTGTTCTAGTTTTTCCATTAAATACCTGCACATAGATCCTTGCCTCTGCCTGTTTTCCACAGATTCTAGACAACATTAGGCCAGGACACACCAAGCCGACTTCAAAGAACTAGCGGTGACAAAAGCAGATGGTGCTGTCACCTCGCGTCGGCAGCACCTGGACCAAAAAGCTACGCTTGAACGCACAGCTCAGACTACAGCCGACTGCAAACTAACACGTGCGTTCTACGCAAAATTTGCGTTTCGGGTCCCCTTTCCCTCGTCCATCCCTTGGAATCGTCCTAAAGATAAGAGACACATACAAAAGGGTCAAAAGACTCAGAACTATTTTTAGAGTTACCTGCTCAAAAGACATTATTTACGGATATTCATCTTTATATTTTGTTTTTGGAAGGGACAATTTTTGCATCATTAGTGACATTCGCTCTGATAAAATTATCTACTGTAACCACGGGTACACATGTACGCCTCAAACCACAGACATTAAAAAAGCTTAATGATGCATCTCTATTTCCTTCCACTGTAGAAAAATAAAGTCAAAATGTCCCAGAAATGGTGTCAATGTTCTTGGCTCATGTCCCGTTCATTTGCATGCAGAGGACGGGGTTTAAGAGCTATACTGCAGCCAACCAACAGGGCGCGATGGAAATGTTTCCGCTTCACTTTTCAGACCATCATGTTTATCCACACTGAGCTAAGATGAAGTGCATCTCACATAATTAGCAAAACAGTGTTCTTCCACGAGAGACTCAACCACTAGAGGGTCTTTAAACAAGCATGCATATTGTGTGCTTTTATAGTCATTTTTATATGATTGTACTTGTTAAATGTGCAGTAGGAGATCTTGGAAAACGCTAACTTTAGCCTGATAGCACTGAAAGCGAACGTCTCACGCTCCCTGCAAGTCGCTGTCCAAAGCCACGCCCCCTGAACGCATATGCACACCAGACGACCAGAGACAACATTACTACAATACATCATGTGCCATTCGCCGGTGAGAAAACTTTATAGCACAGTTAGTAAAAGTATTACAATACCAGGAAGGAAGATCAGGTTGTTGATGTCTGTCTGCACAGCGTGCGTGAATGCGCCGATGACGTATCCTGTCTGCACGAACAGGGTGCGCAGAGGTATGCAAATTCATATTTGACAGGCAGGTAGGAAAGCCAATTAAAATGCTCGGACCGAGCGTTTTGATTGGACGAACATTTTTTGGTCCTACGCCTTCCGCAGAATATATAAATACATTTAGACCACTTAACTTAATGATTGCTATCGGGATGTGAAGAGACTTTCAACCAGCACAACAATTTTTTCTGAAGACAATCACCTATACACACATTAACTAAAAATGAGAAGATGGTGTGTTTATCTTTTACCCTTCAACAGGCACAACAGATTGTGAATTGATGTTTTTCCATGACCATTTTGTTCTTGTTATAATCTTGCAGTTTGCCCTCATTAACAACTCATTAATTGCAGTTAAAGTAGATGTTTTTTATAAGTTGGCTGATGCATCAAACACCTAAGTTCCTACTTTTGTGATGCCTATAGAACTTATGATGTATTACATACTGTATTATTTTATTGCACTTTCAACTCAACCATTTTTCAGATCATATATTCATGGCTTATTTTTATCATTAATGATAATAATAAACATTCGTGACAAGCAATTAAATCAGATTAATTTGTCAATGATAGATAAGTACATCAGTTCCCATAGTATTTTTCTTCTTCAACAACAAGTTGTGTTAGACTGAAAAGCAAAAACATTTCTTGTCTAAAACCCTGCCCACATCTCATTGGTCAATAATGTAATTCCACAACAAATGATTTTAAAGCTGAAATCCAATAACTAAATCCAACTAAAATCCAACTAATCCAAAAACTAAAGTATGTTGTAAAGTTGTATCTTGCAGTTGGTTAATTGTGTTTATTTGTTGGGAGGGAGTAGCAGAATATTGTAGACACATGGGGTTGGGCTCCAATATCCTAAAGCCAAGTTTTGCACCTCTCTCCATCACTCTTGCGTCTCTGATCCCATCAGATTGATTACACTCATGTGCCTCTTAGGAACACCATCAGTCTTTCTGGATTGAGGACAAAAACAAAAAATCTTAATATAGGTAATTGCTTATTGTAGAAAATGTCAAATGTTTGTTATTTAAATTATTTCTGAAAACCATTTGAAAGGGAAATCCAGACTTCATTTGCCTGTTGTTTTGAATTCTCTCTCTTTCAGTTTCTCTCCAGGTCACAAACAAGGATGTAACTGGAAGCTGTGCGTTCTTAAGCTGCTTTTTCTATGATCAGAAACTGAAGTCAAGACATGACATTGTATTGAGACACAATGGAATCAGGAATATTTAAGATGTTTTTCAGAGAAATATTTCAACTGGGGATCAGGATCCAGAATACAGCGTTTTCTCAGAGGAGTCTAAAGGTAGCTTCACTCTCATATTCATGCAAGTTAAATTTACTCTTAATAATAGGGACCACATCACATTAAACATACAAATTCATAGCTGCCTGCTGAAAACACCAGCTATTGTTCTTAATTTTTAACTAACTTAAGTGTTTTTCAATGAAAATAGCAGAATTTATTGTAGTCTAACCAATGAAAACGAGAAAAATTTGTCACCTGAAAGAATTTTTGAAAAAGATTTTACTTTTTTTTTTTTGCCATGTTTTATTGATGAACTAAAGTCCACACACAACAGACAGATATGTTCAATATTACTTATGGTTAAGATTGAGTTTAATCGAGTACATGTGAAAAGCTTGTGAAAGTCAACTGGTCTCTCAGGAGTCTTGAAAAAAATATAGTAAATTTACAAACAATTAACAATATCTGGTGTGCATGCGCTTGGATGCTGTTAACGTCCCTTGATGATCACTTACGTATGAGGTCATCCGAGTGATGCGGAAGAGTTACGATATATTCTGTTGTTTGAAAAACTAGTTTTTAATCTTAATTTCAAACTTCAAATACAATATATTTAAGTAAAACGTATATTAGGGCACCATGATGATCAGGTATGTTTGATGAATTGCATTGACACTTTTGTTGTTGCTTTTTTGAAACACGTTGTGTTTCGCTGGTATCACTGCAGGCCTGCTGTAGTTTGCGTACTCGTATCTGTGTATCTTTCTGCTGTATTTTGATTGTCAGTTGCTTTGTGTAAATTAGAGGGAAACATTTTAAGCATCACTGATACTATTAAATTATAATTGATATATATCAGGTTTATCTGCTGAGTCATTAGCAGTTAGCATTAGCATTTTGTTTTACCATCTTTTGTGTCGCAGAGCATGTGCAGTTAGTTTTATTTGATATTAATTTGATTTGTCTAGTCTTACAGTGCGTTCAAGGTATTAATGTTAGGTATCTTAAAGGTTAAGATGTACAGGATGATGATGCAACATTTACTATATTATTAAATGTATTAAATAATTCAACTCAGATTAGTCTATACGTTCTAAAGAATAATGAAGATGTCTGAGATGTATATCCAGAGGCGGACAAAGTACACAACTTCCTTACTTGAGTGAAAGTACAGATACTACTGGTCAAATACTACTCCACTACAAGTGAAAGTTGTAAAGACAGATTTTTACTTAAGTAAAAGTACGGAAGTACATGTTTTTAAAAGTACTTAAGTATCAAAAGTAAATACATTGTTTATTGTCGCATTGTTGTATACTTACAATACCTTATGCTACTAAGGCAACCTACTGAATACACTGATTAGCTTGTATTATCTTTGGAATTAAGAGGTTTTATGTTACAAAACCTATTGAAATGGAACAACTGAATGAAAATAATCATCTTTATTTTTTTATTTAACACTCCTACAACTACATTGAACTCATTTTAATACTTGTTTAAAAGTTACAAAGTTCTTTTTCAAAGAGATATTGAAGACTATGATATGGTTCATTTTAGGCAAGCAAAGCAAACACTGAAAAGAAAACAAATCTTTAATCTTTTCAGAAAACTGGAACATACTCTCTCAGTATGGCCATGGGTGTGCACGTTGCACCAAAGAACCGTCTTTTTTAATTTTGCCATCAACTGATCAGTGTTCATAAAATGCTCAGAAATCAGTGAACTTCACAGCATGTGGCTAGGGTTGGGTATTGTTTGAATTTTATCCATTCCGATTCTGCTTATTGATTTCAATTCTTATTGATTCGCAGTATAGATTCTAAAGTTTTCATTTAGCCTACTTTTTGATCATTTGTTTGCAAAAATATATATGTATTTATGTGCAGTGTTTTGATAAAATAATATTCAGATTTATATACTTAGGCAAACTGCTGCTAAAAACTGGTCAGGGAAGTATATAAATTAAACAAAAATTAAACTATAGTTACAATGAAACTATGGTAAATTTGTGGTTACTGAAGTTTTACTACAAATAGCATAAGTATGGTTACTATAGTGAGATAATGGTAAATTTGTGGATACTGTGATTTTACTGCAAATACCATAGTTATGGTTACTATAGTAAAAACATGGTTAATTTTCCAAAGGGCTTTAATGAGTTAACACATGGTTTTTTAGAGCGCTTTTATCTGTGTAGTAGGCGGACATTTGCAATAGTTTAGTGGGGAAGATCCCGAGGTTGCCAGATTTGTGTAAAAAAATAGCCAAATGTCCATTCAAAGCTAGGCGGAAAACTGCAAGCTTAGAAATACTGTAAGACTTGGCAACACAGGAAGGTCCTGGCAAATCGTAGGCCGGATTTTCGCAGAAAAAGGGTTCAGTGAATCTGAAAATGCACACACTGTAAAAACTGCTATATATAATGACCTTCTACTTTGGGACCTTTATATAAATGTAGTTGAGTAAAAAAGTACGATATTTGTCTTTCAAATGTAGTGAAGTTAAAGTCGCAAGTTTCCAGAAAAAATAATACTCAAGTAAAGTACAGATACTCAAAAAGTGTACTTAAGTACAATACTCAAGTAAATTTACTTCGTTACTGTCCACCTCTGTGTATATCTAATTCATGTAAATATTTCTTTAAAAAAAATCCATTTTACCCCAAAAGTGTGATAACTTTCCATCTAAAATTAATAGTGGTTTTCTTTTACAAATCCAAATGTGGCATTGTGTCTGTGTCCTCAAAACTTCCATTAACAAAAAAGTTTTAAAGTATTTTTGCTAAAAGTTTGAGTTTCATCAGGATCTTCAAAGTCCTCATAATTTTACTCCATCTGTGTTACATGGGAATCAAACTCATGACATTGGCATATAGTGATGATCTATTTGTTGAGTTACAGGAAGTCATAGGAACTCATTTTTTGTTCTGTTTCTGCAGTTGCTGCTTCATCTGTGTATTTGCAGCGCTGATAGATAAAGGTGAGCACTTAAACAAACTACATTTAAGAGTTAAATTCATGTCTCATGTATAAATGCCAGATTGTGTGTTTGGACTTAAAGTTTTTCTCATTTCAGTGTCTTTGGATGTCACAGTAGAGGCTGTTATTGGTGGTTCTGTTGTCCTGCCATGTTCTTCAACTAAGCATTATCTTAAACCTCAAGACATTGAAGTGTTTTGGAGACACAATGACAGCAAGATTGTGTTTGATATAATCAAGGGTAAAAATTCAGACACACATGATCCAAGGTACAAGAACAGAGTTTTCACTTCTAAGAATCTGAGACGAAACTACTCTATCAAACTCGCTGATCTCAATCATGCTGATGCAGGGAAATACATCTGCTACATCACACCTTCAAATGAACAGGAGACTGTACAGCTGATCATCAAGGGTGTGTGAAACTAGTTGAATCTTGATGATTTTAATAAAAAAAAAAAAAAAAAGAAAAAAGTGTAAAATCTGAATACAATAAATGTTTGATCAACTATTGATGTTCCAGTCTGAATGCAGCTGTATATAAATGATAGACAGATCTGTTTTTTTTTAACCCAGTGCAGTAATGTTGTTGTTTTATTTCTTCTTTGTGTTGTTGCAGAATCAACAGCAGAAACAGGAAACAAATCCAGTGATCAAGAAAACCAAAGAGAAGATACAGGAGCAGACAGTGTGGAGAAATCAGGGCCAGTGCTCTGGGTTTACATTGTAGTACCTGTATTAGTATTATTATTTGCACTTATAGCTAGTGTAATAATATTTTTCTTGAGAAAAAGAACTCAAGCTGATTCGTTCTCTACTGTTTCAAATGAAGAACAAACAGTGCCATAAATGACAGTTAGGTCTAAAAGTTAATTTTTCACTTTTCTTATTATGTTTTACTTTTAGCTGAATTATTAGCTTCCTTTGGTGCAGTTTTGTGCTGTATTTTGCCACATCAATTATAATGCCACAGAACGAGACCTACAACACTAAATAAGGACCATGTTTTTGCTGTAGCTTAAAGGGATAGTTAAGCCAAAAATGAAAATTCTGTCATTAATCACAAAGAAAACAAAAATAACAACTTTATTCAACAATTTCTTTTCTTTCATTTTGGGTGAACTATGCCTTTGAGAAAGTATCTGTCAGTATGTTACTGCCTGAGATAATTCTGTACCACAAGTGTTCTTTATAATATTGTTTGCCAATGTAAACATTTATTAAGTATTTTCTTTTTATGTATCATTTCATGTTTATGTTAAGATTAGAACTGCACATCATTTAACATATCATTTGTTAATTCCTGAAAACACATAGGTTAAATTATGGTTGTAAATGCACGTTGTGCAGAAGATAAAACATAAAAATGTGCACAAAAGATCAAAAGATTGTGGTCAGCATTCAGATCTGCTACAGCTGTTTTTTTTTTTTTGTTGTTTTTGTTTTTGTTTTTTTTTCTGGTAGAATAAAACATGAGAGCGTTTTCAAATGTCTTCCTTTTCACAAGTTTTGATCTTCCATTCTAAAATCCTACAAGAAGTTCGGGAATGGCTGAAAAATACAAATTCTTTCCCAGGCTCTAGGAAAACAAACTAAATAGCTCTGGGTAATATGCATTCAATACTGGATCAACATCTTTGTTGGTCATGGATCAACATTTCAGACATATTACACCTATACCAAAATCATAATCAGTAACACTTTAGAATACTGTTCCATCATTAATGAATAACTACACAAGAACACATGAGTAACGCAATATTATCACTCTAGTAACAACTAGTAACTAACAAGAAACTGATTAATGAATTAGTAAGTAATAGCACTTGGTCGAATGTGGTAGTTCACTATTAGCTAATCAGTAACTATTATTTGTTCATATCTCCATAAGAACTACTAAGAACTACTGTATATAGGAGAAAGCGCTCTTGTGACAGGCGCACGCATGTTGTTTTTTTTTTTTTTTTTTTTTTTTTTTTTTTTTTTTTTTTGGGGAAGTTGTGGCCTAATGGTTAGAGATTTGGGCTTGTAACCACCGGCAGGAATTGAAGGTGGGGATTGTGAATGAAATGACTCTCTCTGCCTTCGATACCATGACTGAGGTGCCCTTGAGCAAGGCACCGAACCCCCAATTGCTCCCCGGGCACTGGAGCAATGGCTGCCCACTGCTCCGGGTGTGTGTTCACTATTCACTGCTGTGTGTGTGCATTTGGATGGGTTAAATGCAGAGCACCAATTTCGAGTATGGGTCACCATACTTGACAAAACGTCACGACTTTCACTTTCATACAGGTTCATAATTAATATGAATAATACATAATGTATAATTAATTCTAAAGTAAAGGTCATGGTAACCCACTAGTAATGACTCAAGTTTTACCAAATTCTTCAGAAGGAATTACTAATTAATTGGATCAGTATTCTAAAGTGAAGATCATGATAACTCTCTAGTAATGACTGAAATCATTGTAAGCTTTTGAGAGTTTTGTAAAGTATTGGATAGTAATTATTCAGGTGGTATTACATCCTTCTAAAGGAATTACTGATTTTTTGGATCAGTATTCTAAAGTGAAGATCGTGATAACTCCCTAGTAATTATTGAAGTCATTGTAAACTTTTGAGGTTTTGTTTGGTAATCTATTTTGCTAGATTTGGTAACACTTAAATCATTACAAGTGGGTTACCGTGATCATCACTTTAGAATACTGATCCAAAAAACTAGTAATTTCTTCAGAAGGATGTAGTAACACATGAGTCATTACTATCCAAAACCTTACATATACCTCAAAAGCTTACAAGGACGTCAGTCAATATTAGGAAGTTATGATGATTTTCACTTAAAATACTGATTCAAGTAATTAGTAGTTCCTTTAGAAGGATTTGATAATTCTTGAGTCATTACTAGTGGTTTACCATGATCTTCCTTTTAGAATTAATTATACATTATGCATAATTCACATTAATAATGAACCTGTATACAGTAGTTCTTAGTAGTTCTCCAGGATATATATATATATATATATATATATATATATATATATATATATAAATAAAATAGTAGTTATTGATTAGCTAATAGTAGTTAATTAGGTAATAGTAGTTACTACAGTGTTAATGGTGCATTAGTCACTTGTTCCTGTGTAGTTATTGTTTAATGAAGGAACAGTATTTTAAAGTGTTACCCCATAATCTACTCCTCAAACTAGAGGGAAATGATAAAAGTAATAAAAAATTCTGGATTGTGCTTTGTTAGTAGAATGTCTAAAGTGGACTGTTGAAACAAAATAACTTTCCCACTACATGTCAATTACAGAGTATTAGTAAACTGTTTAAGGGTAGGGATAGGGTTTAGGATTATGGACAGGAATGCTTTTCCAGGATCAACAAAACATTCTGATACAGGAACATATATTATTTAATAATCATAAATAATAATACATTTATTTAATTTAATAAATTTGATTTAAGTAGGATATCCCTAACAACCAGTCCGATTTTAGTGTTGGGTTTAGGGCTAATTATACGGTTAGGCTTTTGTTAGAGTTAAGTGTTTGAACAGCATTTGGCTACACTTTATTTCAATAGACATTCTGTTGACTGTAAGTAACTTTTTTAACTAAATGTCAACTCATCATTAGAGTATTAATAGACTGTCTGCTTTATAACACTTTTGATGGTCCCCAACAGACATTCCACTGATTATAAATAACTTTGCACAGTAAACCTATTCCTCAAATCCGATTGGTTGATTGGAATACTGTTCAAGTAACAACAAGGATGTTGGTCGAGGAACATGTTGTACTTGTGAACTCACATTCACCCATAGACTATAAATAAATTACAAGATGTCCCGGGTTCAGATCTCAGACGAGCCCCTACTTGGGGTCACTATAAATAAGGAGAAGATGAGTGCATTTGCGTCGAAAAACATTTAAACTTTATTTAACCATCAAGCTTAAAATGAATCATTATTAAACCTGTCTCAATCTGGGAAAACAGTACACAAAGACTGGAGAGCAGACACTGGATCCGACCAAGAGCAGAGATCTCCGTCAAGAGCAAGGAGATGTTTTATAGAGAAAGAACCACCTGCACACCGGCATTCCCAACCACACAGCAATCAGCTGGACACCTGCAGAGAACACAGACGCAACACATACACCCAAACGATTAGAGACCAAAAGCGACGTCACAGATGTGACTACAAAACCATATTTTGCGAATTCTGCTCAGGATACACACATAACTGCTAATGATCAGCCCAAATGGCATCAAAAACCCAGTAGAATTTCCAAACACTGCTGCAGCATCACCTAAAACAGATGTGAGGACATTTTGACAGCATGCATACATTAAAAATAAAATAATCTTCAGTGAAAATCTATTGCACAAGTTTAATCAACAATAAATGCAAGTTCTTATCAGTCACACCTAGTTTATTTACATGAAATGTGATTAATACGGAATAATTTTAACATGCACCCTTCAGTGTCAAATGTGTTGTCAGATCTGATTTATTAAAGTTGCAGTTTGTTCATATTCAGCTAAATCTGGCCATGCCTGAGAGAGAGAGAGAAAAAAAAAAAAAGTATGTTCACTCCATATACTGTACTGTACAGTTACAATTATATTAAATGATATATAATATATAATGATGCATTTAATAAATTAAATATTTTAAGCCAAGGTATAAGATTTTGGCCATATTGTCCACTTCTAAAACATTCATTAATTGACTTGCATTACTCAAAGGCCTCAAAGCTTCTTCCTTGAAATAAAACACACCTCATTACCATATGAACAAAGAAATGTAGAAATAAATAAATGTGAAAATATATAAATGTTATGATATAAATGTAAATGACGGAAATATCTATTGTCGAAATGAGTCAAAAATGAAGAGATCTTGTACCTAAGCTATCTGGTTGCTAAACTTCACAAAACAAAAAGAGAGAGAGAGAGAGAGAGAGAGAGAGAGAGAGAGAGAGAGAGAGAGAGAGAGAGAGAGAGAGAGAGAGAGAGAGAGAGAGAGCATAGACACCACATACGTCTCAACGTAATAGCAACACAAAGCTGGTGATAATACTGACGAACCTTATATATGAGTGCTGTGATAGGTGTCGCATCCCTATAGGTAGACGTGGATCAGCTGATAGTCAGCTGATGTGAGCTTGACTAACGTGACCTGCCAGAACTAACGCTGACGCTAGATTTCTGTCAGGACCACTATCGTCAAAGATGACTGACAATTAGCATACAGTTTGGATTGGTGGTATGGTTCTGTTCTGGGCAAGAACTCCCTGTGCATCTATGCAGTCTAGCATGTATAGAGCAGGGAGAGCAGCAATAATCCCCCAAAACACAACCATATGCCATATGCCCCGACACAAAATGACAGCAAAAAATCTCAAGCCTTAGCAATAGCATGTAGCCCTTACCCATCGAATGAAACAAGAATGTTGCCAAAACCCGCATAAGCCGTAACCACAGCATGTTGCCCTTAACCAGATGACCTAACGAGTATGTTGCCAAACCTGAAAAGCTTAATCAGCAACATGTTCTCAATAACAACCAGATAGCCTTAAGAACAAGCGTGCTCCCAATAACAACTACACAGATTAGGAAAATTGTGCTACCAAAGACAACCAGACAGCTTAGGAACAAGCGTGCTACCAACAACAATCAGATAGCTTAGGAACAAGTGTGCTCCCAATAACAACCAGATAGCTTAGGAACAAGTGTGCTACCAGTAACAACCAAATAGCTTAGGGACAAGCATGCTCCCAAAAACAACCAGATATCTTAGGTAATTAGCTTAGATAGCTTAACCAGATAGCTTAAAATAGCTTAGCTTAGATAGCTTAACCAGATAGCTTAAGCTGATTCCAAATCATCAGTTCTCATTCTGCTGGATCTGTCTGCTGCTTTTGACACTGTCAATCACCAGATCCTGCTGTCTACCCTCTCATCACTGGGCATCACTGGGATTCCACTTCGCTGGTTTGAATCCTATCTCACTGGTAGGTCTTTCAGGGTGGCCTGGGGAGGGGAGGTATCCACAGCACATCAACTAGTCACTGGGGTTCCTCAGGGATCAGTTCTTGGACCCCTCCTCTTCTCCACATACACTACATCACTGGGCCCCATCATACAGGCACATGGCTTCTCCTACCATTGCTACGCTGATGACACACAGCTCTATCTCTCTTTTCAACCAGATGATCCAACGGTAGCTGCACGGATCTCAGGCTACCTGGCGGACATCTCGGCATGGATGAAAGAACATCACCTACAGCTCAACCTGGCAAAGACTGAGCTTCTTGTCTTCCCTGCCACTCCAGCTCTACAGTATGATTTCTCCATCCAGCTAGGTTCTTCTACAATTACCCCATCAACTTTGGTCAGAAATCTTGGTGTAATCTTTGATGACCAGCTGACCTTCAAAGACCACATTGGTCTTTCAAAGACTGCTCGATCTTGCAGGTTTGCATTACACAACATCAGAAAGATCAGGCCTTTTCTAACAGAGCATGCTGCTCAACTTCTTGTCCAGGCCCTTGTCATTTCTAGGCTGGACTACTGCAATGCTCTTCTGGCTGGACTTCCATCAAATACAATCAAACCTCTACAAATGATTCAGAATGCAGAGGCACAACTGGTCTTCATCGAGCCCAAAAGAGCCCATGTTACACCTCTCTTTATCTCCTTGCACTGGCTACTGGTTGCAGCTCGCATCGAGTTCAAGACATTGATCCTTGCATATAGAACAGCCATAGGCTCAGCACCCTCAGCACCCGCCACTCACTATTACGAATCTACTTCCCCTCCAGAAGTCTGAGATCCGCTAATGAGCGACGCCTCGTGGTACCATCACAGAGAGGCTCAAAATCACTCTCCAGAACATTCTCGTTCACCGCTCCTGGCTGGTGGAATGATCTTCCCACCCCTATTCGGAATGCTGATTCCCTGACAATTTTCAATCGACAGCTGAAAACCCATCTAAAGTAAAAATTTATTTATTTATTTCTTCCCTTTCTAGCTTGTACTTATTTGAACAATGCCTGAGACTTGGTATTACGAGCACTTCCTCTGTCTGTTGCCTCTTTAAGATGAATCGCTTTATGTATTCCCCAATTGTAAGTCGCTTTGGATAAAAGTGTCTGCAAAATGACTAAATGTAATGTAAATGTAAATGTAGGTCCAAGCATGCTACCAATAACAACCAGATAGCTTAGGTACAAGATCTCTTCATCTCTTAATCCTTCTTCACGTGGGGAGTGAAGATCCCATCTAACTTGTTCTTAAGTCAGTCTTATAACTCATGGTGTCCATATCAATAATAGCAATACGTGAAGCAATGCTACTTCCGCTGCTACTACTTATGATCAATGCACTAAAACTTACTTACCCCTCAGTCCCTTACTTACAGCTTGCCAGAGCGATCTCTCCCGGTTTAATGCATGTTACAACAGCTTGTGCGGGGCAGTGCCTATTATATTAGTGAAAAACAGGTTAATGGAGCGACAAGCGTGTTGCAGGTAACACAGATAGTACCGCACATTGCCAACTAAACAACTAAAACAACGCATGTTGCCAATACTGAGTGCATTAAAAGGAACTTAGCTTGTGAAGACGTTCAAGAGAGTGTAACATAGCAGCTGTGACGAGGATGCTTGATCTCTTGATATCTTTCTTGGGGATGAAGTTCCCATCTGGACTTGTTTTAGAGTCGGCCACATAACTCGTGGAGTCCATGTCAATAATGCAGCGAAGCATGAAGTAAAGCTAACTCAGTGACTTCTGAATCAGGCAGCTTATGATCAATGCGGTGAATTCACGTGTTCAAGTTAACAACATTGGGGAAATGAATTATACTCGCTAAATACCTGATTCCGAGTGATGATGGTGTTTCGCCTGCCGAATTCGCAATTTAATTAGCTATTGAGCAACGCGAAGCTGGTGATAATACTTAAGGACCTTATATATGAGTGCTGTGATAGGTGTCGTATCCTTATAGGTAGACGTGGATCACCTGATAGTCAGCTGATGCGAGCTTGACTAACGTGACCTGCCAGAACTAACGCTGTTGCTAGATTTTATGAATCACCAGCAGGCCTCCGTACGGTTTCAGTTAAAAATCTTGCTGTTCTACTGAAGAAAAAAAGTCACCTACAGTTTGGATGGCCTAAGGGTGCATAAATTAACTGCAAACTTTCATTTTTGGTTGAACTATCCTTTTAACACATTTGGCAAGTGCTATATGTGTGCTAAATGAGTAAATCTAAATAAACAAAGCAGACATACTACAATGCTGCTCTTTCATTTGAGGTTTGGACAACTGTGAGAACTTCATAAACAAAAAGGTGTTGGAAAAACACTGCACTTGTTTCACAGTTAAACCTCCACTCTAGACAAAGGTGAGTCATTAGTTGTCAAGTGTCAAACCCAGTGGAACATGTTTCTGGTTTTGGTTTAGCACTTCAGTTGAGTGCATAAAATATACATTAATGTATACAAACATATATATATATATATATATATATATATATATATATATACACACACACACACACACACACACACACAAAGTCCTAATTAATCAATAGTGACATTATTTAATATGATGCTGAAATTTATTTTTCTATTGAAGTGCTGTTTACATGAGGAAGTTTAATGTTCCTACTTTAGTAATACCTAGCTATTCTGTTATTCTTTTTTTACATTTCTATTTGAATACCAAAATACACTGTTAGATGTTTTCTTAAAAGAGTGCTGAGTTAGAGAACAGTTTCTGAACACTTCATCAATAAAATATCTTGGCAAAATAAACAGTCCTCTATATCTTATCAAAAGTCAAATGACAAAGAGACAAAGTTCCTTAAACACACATTCCATCTGAAGCAGGAGTTTTCAAATGTTTTGATCCCACCATCACTAAAATGATGATTCACTTGTAGGATCCCAAAGGCACACTGTAAAAAAATTGCTGTAAAAATACAGGGAATTTTCTACAGTAATGTACCGTTCTATGTAAATACAGTTAAATACTGTAAATGATGATAACATATTAACAGCTAGCTACTGTTCAGTCTTAATGGTATAATACAGTATTTTTTTAGTCTAGTCAGACATGTGATGTTGTTGCTTGAGCCCGCTCACAACTCATCTGAGCAAAACCACGATGCATCAGATCCCATCAACAGTCAAGAGGTGTGCACTCATGCAGGTTTAAAATTACTAATGTTTTATTAACAAGAGAAAGAAGAATAAGAAGCAGAATTAAAGACGATTTTTGTGAGCTGCCAGCATCGAAATGGACGGCACATTCACCGGCTTGCTTTTCTACTCACCGACTAAGGTAATTGCGATTTTTATCAAAGTCAGTTTTAGCCTGTGATATTATTTACAGACTGTTACATCTTTTTATTGAATTAAATTACCAATAACAATTTCTTAATTTTTTTATTTTCATATCCAGTGAACGGTAAACAAATCAGCAAACTAATTTAGCTAGCTTGTTCATTCAAGTTTAACTTTTGTTATTTTACAATCTAATCAAATGTCCGTGGTATATGTTATCATCCTTTTTTTTTTCTTTTTTTTTTTCTTTTTTTTTGTAAAATCTATGTGATAGACTGGGCTTTATTTTACTATTTGTTGTGGGGTTTATTGAAATGTGCACTAAAGTTATGCTAACAGTTATACTTATACCATAATCATTTTATTATTCTGTCAGAGAGAACCTTAAAGATTGTCTGTACTGGTCTAGTAAAATTATTTTGCTGTTACGGTGTGTAGTCTGATACCTATATTTTATAATGTTTCTGAACATTAACTATTATTATTGTCTGCATCAGTTGCTGGTGACAAAGTCACAATTGGAGGTTGGATGATCAGTATTGAAAGCCACATCATGTGAAGGCATCCAGCAAAGCTTCATCACAGAGCTTGCTGCATCTTTCGCCAGCTGCTATCTTCAATTTACAAAACCAAGAGAAAGCTACAAGGACAATGGAGTTTGTTCAAAGGTAAATATTGTTTGATTTTTTTGCCCCTCTTCCCAGCTTTGTTCAGAAATTGTTCTCTCTTTTTACCTCCCACCCCACCTCTCTCTTTTTTTATTTCTCTCAAGCACAGTAGGATTAATCTTTTAATCTTAATCCCCAATTAATCTTTACTTGCCACGCCTAGCATCCCATATTCCTCTATTATTACATTTTAGGCACTTCATTGGTGTGAACCACAGGAGGGAAACAAAAGGCCAGCCAAGTGACAGTGGTGTCGAAGAAGACAGGGCAAGGTTTTATATATATATATTAAAAAAAAAAAAAAACCTTATGAACTTTGAGTGGGACAGTATTTAGTAAGGTGAAGTCACATGTTCTGCAACCAGATGTTCATGTCAAGTCATAGCATTTTGCTCTGTTCAGTCCAGTCTCACTGGTTAAGTGGAAACAGTGTCATTAATAATGCTTTAATAAAAGACTAATGTTTTAAAGTCATCTCTTGTCTTAGCAATTTGTGTTAAAGTAATTTTAAGTTGTATTTAAATTTAGAATGTAAATTTTAAATCATTAGCTTCTAGCAGTGTTACAATGTTAAGATCACATTCTACAATACTTTAATACATTTTACAGTAATAAAGAGCTAATGAAATTACAACTGGAATACTAAAATAACATAATATAAATAATATATATTTTTTACGGCAAGATATTGTAATATTTTTTATAGTAATAAACTGTTGTTGCAGATTACAGTAGGTACACTGTAGAATAAAAGCTTTATACTGGTGATTGTAGCTGCCAGTAGTTTACTGTAATTTAACAGTGAAATTTTTTACAGAGCAGGTACATATTTTCATGTGTAAAACATTAATACAATATTTATACAATGGCAACTAAGTGTCCACTTCCATATATTTTCTCTGCACATTATTAGGATACTATTAGATGTTAAATCTAAAGAGAAATATAAAACAATAGCTGTTGGTTCAATAAAATAATTGTGATTAATCTCATGACTTCCTACCAGTAACCAGTTAGGTATAAAATCAGTCGCTGTTGGTTCAGCTGGGATAAATATTTTTACGCAGCTTGTAGTCCATTGTGGAATATTGAAAGACCAATATTACCATTTTCAGCTGCAGTTGAAACAAAATGAAATGATACAGAATGCTATTGTACAGGTCACCAAGAATCCTCATTAATTATCGAGACAGAAATTAATTTTGGTAATAAGAATGGATTCACAGTTTTTTAAGTGTAAACGGTCCTGATGCTGTTCTGTAACTTGCGTCTGCTGTAGATCAGCGTTGAGTTCTGATTGTTCTAAAGATCTTCTGTTTCCAACAAAAACATTTAATAGTCCTAGAAATAGAACAGTTTTTTAGATTCAGTATTTTGAAAAGGTTGTATTATTCTTTCTTAATCTATCTATCTATCTATCTATCTATCTATCTATCTATCTATCACGTCACATAAATGGCACAATAATAAAAGCATAAGCATAAATAAAAGCATAAATTTAAAAACATAAAGAATATTTACATATTTCATTAACTTCATTATATTGATATTTTTACAGATGGCTGAAAATAACTCACCGATCACCACAATGAGCAGAAGTCCATTCATCAGAGCAGATATGATGATAATAATCTGCCTTTGTGTTTGATTCTGCTCAATAAACTCCACCACTGTATGATTGTGACACTCAGTTAGTTGAGTTTCTGTATTGAAAGAGTTCACAGTCTGTTACTTAACAACTGTTGCTGTTAGTGCAATGGTTGCAGATTTGTAGCACTCAAAATACGAATATGATATAATTTATGAACTGAAGCAGTAAATGACATGCATTTATGTATGCAAGTAGCGTTCATAAGAGCAAATTAACTCACCAGTGAAGTATATTCTGGTGCTGTTGCTGAGTTTTGGAGGTGTGTGTGTGTTCATACAGTAATAAACTCCTAATTCATCAGCAGTCATGTTATTAATAACCAGACAATGTTTAAACTGCACTGAATATTTCTTTCTGAATGTTTTATTATAGTAATGAGGTGATATTGGTGTTGTATGCTGTATAATGTTCGTAGAATCACTGATGGAGGATCTGGTGTTTTCAGTAAAATCCAATAAACCTCATTTTCATCAAGATCACAGTTTATGCTCACATTTGATCCCAAATCAGTTAACAGATCTGACACTGCAGCTTGACAACAGATTAATACATCTGTAAAATTAAAAAATAAATAAGATTATCCACATAAAACCCCTGTGATGCATAACATAAAACTATTTGTAATTTTAATAAGCGTACAAAGCATGTAAATATACTGATATCACATAATAAACTCACAGCTGAATGATCTTCATATTGTTTTTGTGGTTAAAACACTTCAGTATGAAATCTGTTTCCCTCCACTTAACATTGCCAAAGACAGGAAGACAAAAAAAAAAAAAAAACCTTCCCACATCAAGCAGAGGAAGTCAAAGTTAAATTTGCTCTGACCACAACACCTAATTCCACTTCACCATCAGCACTTCATTAAGTTAAGCACATCTGATATAAACTTTTTCAGATCACAATTGAAATCCTCAAAACTACTGTTCAACCTCCACATCATTTATTCAGGACACTCATGTGGTGTGTTGTGTGTGTTTGAAGGCTGGTATCTGGATCCTGACGCTCCTGTCTGGTTTGATTTTGGTTCTTAGTCGGGATCCAGATGCTAATGCTCCATATCTTGTTTTGTTTTGTCTTTTTTTTGTGAGCACATGGTTCAGTTCTGATGCTCTTGTGCCCGTTGTAGACAGTGGACAGGGGTATCATGCTCACTTTGACTGGTTTGTGGCTACGCAGCAAACTGTGATTCAGTGTGTGTTCTGACAGCTTTCTGTCAAGGCCAACATTAAGGTTTTTCAGAAATTTGAGCTACAGTAGCTCTTCTGTGTGATCTGACCAGATGAACTAGATTGGCTTTATCTTGCTAGCCATGACTTGCTGTTTTGGAGATGTTCTGACCCAGTCGTCTAGTCATCACTATTTGATCCTTCTCAAAATCACTCAGATCTTTTCACTTGCCCATTTTTCCTGTTTCCATCACATGAAATTTAAGAACTGACTGTTGTCTACTGGCATGAGGGCAGGACAACCTGTCACTCACATGCCATCACAGCAATAGCAAGCTACAAGGATCCAATCAACTCCAGATGAATAATATCAAGCCCTACTTTTTTAATGTTCAAGAACCCGTTTGACTATCATATGCTAAGGAAGAAAATACTATCATATGCTGTTTCATACGACTGACTTACTCATAAAGACAGTCCTTTGTCATCACCTATTGGTGTAACCTGGTGTAATAATGTAACCTGCACTGAAATCTTTGAAAAATCCCCACCACTAACACACACTGACAGTTGGTCTAGTCACAAGTTATATTTTTAATGTCTAATAAACTGGTTTCCAACAATTAAACACAAGTCATTTAAAAGAAGAATAGTACTGCAGATTAATCTTTCTTTCTTATATAAAATTGCCTGGGCTGGACTGAAAACGTATAGGCTATATACATTATTCTTGATCAACACAAAACAACTAAGTGTTTAAAGCCTGTTCTTTTAATTCTGTTTTTAATAAATGGCATATAGCTGCAAATTATCATCAAATAAACATTGTATATTTTGTTAATGATCCGTTAATGATCAGTTGCACAGTCTCCTGTTTAGAATAAGATGAGTGTGTGATGAGCAGCTGAACTGTCCTGCGTCAGCTTGAGTGAGATTGTTGAGTTTGAGGGAAGTTTCATCTCTTATACTCCTCTGGGAAAGTTTGGTTGTCTCTAATTGTTCAGTCATGGTAAATATTAAACTCCAACCACCTGTCCATCCTCAATACCGCTTATTCTCTGTAATGTATATATCTGTGGGTGTAAAATAAAAGTATGCCCCCTTATGGCGATACAGTAATAATGTTTTTGTTCAAGCTCCTTTTAAAAAAGAGTTCAGTAAATAATGTAAGTTGAACAGCTGCACTGTGTCGAGTGATTTACTGTCTGTCAGCACTGTGATTATTACATAAACTACAAACTGGCGACAAGGTCTGCATCGACAACTACTGATGTGACAGCAGGATCTGGATGCAAAGGAAATAAAGAATGAATGACAGCAAAAAGAGCGTGTGAAAGAGTCACATGAAAGAGAGAAGGGAAGCTACTTTGAGAGAGCACATTAAGAGAGTCTACAAAATGGAAAAGTGGAAGACACGCAAAGACAAGTATAAAGCGAAACGTAAATCTGCCTCTGTGCATCAGGTAACTGAAAATTAAACAAATACAGGTCCAGGTATGGATGACCTTTCCTGCCTGGAACTAAACAGTATTAAAGGGATAGTTCACCCAAAAATGAAAATTTGATGTTTATCTGCTTATCCCCAGGGCATCTAAGATGTAGGTGAATTTGTTTCTTCAGTAGAACACAAACAAAGATTTTTAACTCATAACAATGAAACAATGAACAATGAAAATAAATGGATATAAAACAAATGTATGGCAAAGTATTTGATTAAGAATTTGGTTAAAATAACCATAAAGGAAACACACAGCTAAGCCTATATGCTGATATGATGATAAACCAGCACGATATAAGTTTGAATGGAAAATTCTTGAGAAGACTCTTTGACCCATTTGTTCCTCTCTCTCTCTCTTTCTTATAAAAAATAAATAAATAAATAAAATAAATAAATAAAAAAAGTTCTCAATATTTAAGTTTATTTATTTATTTATTTATTTTTCAGAATAACCACATGCACAGTACTGTATATTTACATGAACTGAATAAGACAGAAGAAAAAGAATCTTATAGAAAAATGTTTTCATAAAGTGTTTAATGTCATAAGTAACCCTTTCAAATAATCTATAATTATATATATATATATATATATATATATATATATATATATATATATATATATATATATATATATATATATATTAATTTATTTATTTATTTATTTATTTATTTTTGCAAATTTTTTGGAAAAGTGTGTGAAAAAATTATGCTTTATGGTCGGTCACAATTGACCGGTGAGATAATGTGTATACTGAATTAACATATTTCTGCAGTCATCAAAATGTGCATATACAGTATCTCAGCCCAGCTATTTTAAACTGTTTCATCACATTCTAGGGTTACTATTGTGCATAAAAACCCTTATACGACACTGACATGAATACTGAGATAAAATACAAAAAATGCATCCATCAGCGGGTTTCAAAATTGTTACTTTATTGTAACATGTATCAGAAAGTTATAATATTAGTGCTGCATTACAACATCAATATTGTAACTTATTTGTAACATTTGAACCTTTAATTTAGTGCAATATTTTGTCATTGCAACATTTTAGTGCAGCCTACATTAATAGCTGCAATTGGATTTATATATGTATACCTAAATTCACTGTTATCCCCCGGTCACAACTGTGACCAACATGTTTACTCATTCCATGAAAACACTCAACAAAATTTAATAATTGTAAATTCATATATTAATACTAGAAACCTTAAAGATAATGTGGAACAAAAATCTTTGTCATATCTTTGTTAACATACTTTACTAGCCTTTTGATTTGGAGCTTTGATGCATTCATGAGGCGTGTTCGACTTGAAGCAGCGCTGCGCAGAATGATCAGTGTTTAGCGTCAGAGTACCGCGAGAACGATAAGAGAGCGTACGGCTTGATTCGCTCTCGCGGTACTTTTATGTCATCCCAGCAGGCATAAAACAGGCACACAATGTCATAAGACGTTGATATTTGGTTAAATTTTGGTTGCGACGTCGGGTGACCAAAATTCAACGTAAATTCAACGTCTAATGTCAATGTTAAATTGATGTCCAATACCAACGTCAGCTGATGCTGAGATTTTGTTGTTTTTAGGTTGTGCAACCAAAATCCAACGTGAAGTCAACGTCAAATTGACATCAAATATTGACGTCAACCCGATTTTCATTTTCAACCAAAATGCAACGTCTGTCCGACGTCATGTCCAACGTCAACCTGACGTTACATAGACGTCTGGTGCCTGCTGGGATACACTGATCATTCTGCACAGCGCGGCTTCAAGTCGAACACGCCAATCTTCTCATTGTGCAAACAGGAAGTAAACTGCTCTGCTCATGTGATACTGCACATATTTAATTAAGACCTTTTATTTTTTCCATATTTTTCATATTTTCACCTGAGGATCAGGGTCTGAGAAGTGATGAAAGGAACCTCCACTCTCATACTCGTGTAAGTTAATGCTTTTCAGACCCCCCACATGATTGTAAAGCGCTTAGAGTGTACAGCAATACACAATAAAGCGCTATATAAATGCATCAATTCATTCATTCATTAACTTTTCTTCATTTCACTTCAGACATTAGGACACTTACAGCTACCAGCTTATTTTTATTATCATATACCAAAATTATTTCTTGAAAATTGCTTTTTTTTTTTTTTTTTTTTAAATAGCACAATATTTTGTAGTCTAACCAGTGAAGAAGAGAAATTAAGCTAAGCTTTCATCATGTCTTTTATTGATTAACTAAAGTCCAGATCATGGAGATACAGTGGCTGAGATCAGAAATATACATTTGATATAATGGTTAAAATTCAGTAGAAGATCAGAGTAGATCATGTGAAAACGTGAAAGTCAACTGGTCTCTTAGGCGTCTTGAATATACTGAAGTAAATTTCAGAATGTTTAATGAATATGGTGCGCATGTCTGATTACGTTGACCTGGTTGCTATCGAAGTCACTTACGTATTACACTTACGTACATATTGAAGCGGAAGAGCTTTATATGCAATATATTCAAACAAAGCATAGTGATAATATTGAACCAACATGATTATCAGGTACGTTTGATGAATTCGGAGTTGAAACACTATTCAGACAAATTCGTTTTACTTCCTGATGAAGGCCTGATGTAGATTATTGATCGAGTTTATGTTGTCAGATGCTTTACTTAAACTAGAAAAAGAAGAACTTGTTGGCCCCCTTCCTGATTTTTTATTTTTTTTGCATGTTTGTCACACATTAATGTTTCAGATCATCAAACAAATTTAAATATTAATCAAATATAACACAAGTAAACACAACATGCAGTTTTTAAATGAAGGGTTTTTTTATGAAGGGAAAACAAAATCCAAACCCACATGGCCCTGTGTGAAAAAGTGACGACTCATCCAAGAGGTCACAAAAGACCCCAGAACAACATCCAAAGAACTGCAGGCCTCACTTGCCTCAGTTAAGGTCAGTGTTCATGACTCCACCATAAGAAAGAGACTGGGCAAAAATGGCCTGCATGGCAGAGTTTCAAGACGAAAACCGCTGCTGAGCAAAAAGAACATAAAGGCTCAACAAAATAAAGTGCTGAACATAAAAAAAATAAAAAATAAAAAATAAATAAATACACTGTATTTTGTTATTTACTGTGATTACTTTGTTACGGCGTTTGTCTCTCTGTTGTGTGGCACCCTCTACTGGATACCTGAACCAAATCTTTGAGATTTGCAGGGATTCCAAAAAGCATTTGGACACTTGAGATATACTTTTTTATCACTCCAAATGACTTAAAGAAAGAGGTTCTGTACTTCCACTTAAGTGATCTTGTCCTTTTGTTACCCAGTAATAGCATCATTCAGTCTAACCTATACAAATGCATAAAGAAAAATGTCAAGACCCAAAAACAAGACTGCGGACCCTTCCTATTTCTCTATTTTAATGCTCAAGTATTAGCACTAGTGGTGAAATCAGACTCTGTCTCTTAGGTGGTCAACCACTTCTTTCTTCTCTTGATCCTGATTTTTCTGATTCTGCCGGTTCTTTCGCATGGACTCGATCCTTGAGACCTCAAAGAGCCGTGCCATGAAGGCCAGGCCTTCACGTTTAATGTATGACTTTCCAGCAAAGGTGTAGAGAACAGGGTTTATGCAGCTGCTGATGAAGGTGGTAATGGAGCTGAAGCCTTGGAATGATAACCAGATTTTCTGTAGTCTGTAAGGAAGAGGATAAATTAGTTGCTTAAATTTTTTAGATCCTTTATACACACAATAAAATAATTCAGAATAATATTTCTCTGTTTGTGTTCAGCTTAGTTCACCTGGCTTTTGCCTGGGAATCTTCTGGGAGAAAAGTCCCAGCAATCTGTGCAAGAAAATCATAATCAAACATGTTCTCAAATATGATGATCCCATTTTAAAGTACTGTATCTGCTTTGTAAAATAAAAATATTATAAATATGTTTAAAATGTTCTTATAAAAATTTGTTATCAACACGAAAAGATAAATTTCATGATTTCCCATTAGTTTTTTCCACCATTATCTTCTGTTTCAGTCGAGTTGTGCACACACACCTCCACCATATTCATGGTGTGGAAAGGAAGCCAGGTCAAGCCGAAGGTGATGATAATCACCAAGATGAGTTTCTCACTTCGGATGTGCCTACGAAACCGAGTCTTGCGAATTCTTCGCAGGATACACACATAACTGCTTATGATCAGCCCATACGGCATCAAGAAACCCAGCAGAATTTCCAAACAGTGCTGCAGTATCACCTAAAACAGAGTAATAAATTAATAAACATCATTTCATCTCATACACTGTTAGACATTTCAAACGGTTTTTACAGTAACTTACTGGCAACACGGTTGCCAGTAAGTTACTGTAATTAAGATTTACAGTAGCAAACTGTACTGTTTTACAGTAAATTACTGTAAAAAAAAATCCAATTCATCAGTATACTATTGTAATTCATTAATTTTAATATAGATTTCATTAGATTTTATAATTTTTATATAGAATTAATTATATTTTTACTCTACATAGGTACTACTAGCATTCAATTAAAACAGACACAATAATTACAAAATATCAAATTCTTTATTTAAAACATTGCATGTATAACACTTAAAAATACAGACTTCCAATGCTGGAACAGTGCATCTTCACCATTTTTCTTGTCTTAGGACGTTTTGCAGTGCATTATGTTGTGTCCTCTGGATTCATCCTCACAAAGAATCTTTAGGCAACAGAAACATAATGGGGGAAAAAAGACAGCCAAAGAATACATTCTGCTCCAAAACCTGGCCACCATCTTTGCTCACCATCCACTTTGTTAGTGACAGAAATGTCTTCTCTGAAAAATAAGAAGTAGAAATGACACACTTTTAAAAGGCAAACCCCATATAAAATATACAAACCTCTCAAAACCATGTTGATCTCTTACCATGAATTATCAGTCTCAGGGTGGCTGGCATGCTCATGTCTTTCTTGATGCTTCATTGCAGTTGCCTTTAAAACACAAATACAAAAAATGCAGTAAATCTTAAATTCCATTAAAAACTATAAAAAACTAATTCTAAAACTAGAAAGGCAGCTAGCCATAAAACTAGTTCAACCTAGCCAACATATGATTTTATTTTCTCAATAGGATACTGACCAACATTAACTACTAACACCTGAACTAAATTTCACATTAGTTAACCTAATGTTAATATAAGATAAGCGTTGCTCGTTAAAAATAATTTTAATTCGGTAACTTAATTCAATAAGATGACAAAAGTCGTTTGAAACGACAGCGCAGTTTACCAAAGTAAAGTTTGTTACCGCCATGTTGACGAGTAAATGTTACTATGGGTTAAACTGGTGTGCAAAAATATGACACAAACACACAGACAAACGTACATATATTTTTACCTTGCTTGCAGGTCTTATTCTCTCATAAGGTGCATCGACACACAGCGCAGATGTTCTCTGGAGCTCTTCCACTCTCGTGGGTTCATCCCCTGGCAAAACTCGCGGTGCAACTCGACAACAACAATATAGGACCCTATATATATATATATATATATATATATATATATATATATATATTATTTACAGTGGATGCAGACAGTAAACTGATGCCCCGGTATATTTTTGATGTGCAGATGTACTTCAAGCACTCGCGCTGTTTCTGACATGAAGTAGAAACGGATTTTCCAATCATTACAAGCGTTGTAACACATCCACTGTAGTCAGTCCCAAGCTGTTGCGGCGTTGTAGACACGGTGTAGGGCAACTTGTGTCAATCCAAATGTAAGAAATGAGGAAAATAAAACGACCTTGGTATAATGGCACCAAAGAAACCTTTACAGCAAATACAGTAGTATACAGCAATTTTAAAAAATACAGTAAGTCTCTGTATGTGGGGTCTGACGTCACAGAAAATTCCCATGATGCAAAGGGTATTACAGTTATTTACTGTAAAGGGAATTTGCAGTATTACACTAGGTGATATACAGTAAATAACTGTGGAAATTACAGAAATGTCTAACAGTGTAGGTAAGTTAATTTTGAGATATTTTCAGATTATAGTAATGATTGATTTAGACTTCTCAGTAGGTATGTTTACATGCACTAATTTTTGCCAATCCGATTTCTAATTCTGAAAGTTCTGATAAACCCTAAACCACGTGACCTGATTCACATATTCATGTGCATTACATTAAACTTTAGCACATGCACAGTACCTAGTCAGCATGTTCAAAACTGTACGATACAAGAGTGCGATAATATAACCGGAGCTACTGTGAGTATAATAATGATTTTTGCTTTGATACCTGAAAAGAAAACTGACATACAAATCTCTCATTAGCTTTCAGCTAATGTTTAGTAAATATTCAGCATCGTTCAGTAAGCAGTTGCTCAGTTTTGTCCTGTTGGTGGTATTATTTCAAGTTTACACCAATCTTTTCAATCCGATGGAAATTTAATTAAAATTGAGCTCAATTGGATTGACTGAGGTGTTTGCATGAAGCCTTTTTCAGTCCAACTGAGCCATCAATCTGATTACTAATGGACTATTAGCCAGTAATAATTCAAAGAGTGAGACATTCTAGTAGACTGTGTTTGATCACAGTCCCTTTTCACACTTACAAGTTCACTTAAGTGAAATGCATTATAGATAGATAAACCACGATTCCCTTGTTTCAACCATGTTTCTTGCCAGTCAGCTAGTTTCTGCTTTATACTGTATTAGGCCTTATGTGTGTCTATAGCTGGAGCAAACATTGATGACATATTGATTTTTGTCTTCAGAACAGGAAAAGACGTAGTAGTGGACTTTACCATTGTGTTTACCCTTCTATGACAACTTCTGTTTGAAAACACATAAGCCAAAATAGGACCATTACATCAGAATGTTCAGTTGTAAGGCTACATGTGCAATTCAGTTGTAAAAATGCTACTTAAAACAGCAATATAGCATTTTGACACATTACAGCACTACTAAAAATAGCTAGTTAATGGAAAAACAACAATAAACATCTGAGCTACTGTGGTATAAACATAGGTAAGTATTTAGCATTGCTATTGACCCAGGACCACATAACCAGTCATAATTGAGGTTTATACATAAATAAGCTGAATAAATAAGTTTCCCATTGATGTATAGCTTGTTAGGATAGGACAATATTTGGCCAAGATACAACTATCTGAAAATGTGGAATCTGATGGTGCAAAAAAAAAAAAAAAAAATCAAAATATTGAGAAAATCGCTTTTAAAGTTGTCCAAATGAAGTTCTTAGCAATGCATATTACTAATCATAAATTAAGTTTTCATATATTTATGGTAGGAAATTTACAAAATATATTCATGGAACATGATCTTTACTTAATATCCTGATGATTTTTGGCATAAAAGAAAAATCGATAATTTTGACCCACACAATGTATGTTTGGCTATTGCTACGACCGTGTTATTTATGACTGGTTTTGTGGTCCAGGGTCACATATACTGCCCCATATTGCTGCATACATTGAGTTACTATTCTTTTTAATTGTTACGAAATATTATTAGTTTGTAAATGTTTATCTGGCAAACATAACTCACATCTCGTGGCAGTGGATGTTTACAAGCACACATTAAAAACTTTGGCTCTTGCTCACTCCAGAAAGTGGTCCAGAAAACAGAGTTAGGTACTGAAATTCCCAGAGCAAAAATCCACAGTCCTACCAACACCCGAATAATCACCCTCCGGTCTGTCAGGGCACCAGTATGTTTCCACCAAACTACAGCCACCATCCTGTGCAGACTCATTAACGTTATCAAAAATATTGAAGCATACATGTTGGCACTGCAGAGGTACAGCAGAATCTTGCAAAGTGGCAGGGTAAAAATCCAGTTGCGTTTTAACAAATAAACAATGAAAAAAGGCATCAAAAGCATCAAGAATCCATCTGCAAAGGCAAGGTTTAAGATCAGGAGGGTTGTGATGGAACGGTGGCGGGTTCGAGCCAGGATGCTCCAAATGATCAAGAGGTTTCCAGAGACACCAATGGGCAGCAAAAGGCAGAGGATCAGAGCTCCTGTGATTGATGCAGCGCTACGTCTCACGGCTGTGTCAGTAACATTGTTCATTCCAGAGTTGGTGGTGTTGGTGAGAAAGTGGACTGACATGGTAAAAGATCGAGTGCGAGAGGAGAGTGGTACTTTCTCAGAGAACAACAGTCGGTCTGAGTAACTCTCGACTTCAAAATGTCACATGCAGCAACATCAATAGACACTGAACTACTTATTGTGCATTAGCACAGGTATACACTGATAGCCTTCCAGATGAATTACCAAAATTATATTTTACCAAAGTGCATACTGGCAACTGCATAATGTGATCGTTATCTCAACTTGTTTCCTGTTCGACTAGACATGCCCCGTCATAGCAAACAAATTCAATGCCAGCCATCTGTCAAAGGGCCACTAACATGTTACATAGAGAGAAAGAACACAAGTGACTGAACACATCTATATCAGATGAGGGATATGAAAAAAGAAACAGAGGAAAGCAAAGGAGTGGTATAATAACTTCCTTACATTTTTATAGCATTTGTGTGGATACTTCCACTGAAACCAAAGGTCAATTTGACCAGGACACCACAAGTCACACATCTACTCTTATCAAGAACACCATGGGACTTTTTACAACCACACACTGTTGGAAAAATGTGGAAAAATCGAACCTTTAGAGGTACACCAGCTTATCACTGGGGTAGTACCATCACAGGAACACCTTTGTACCTTTCTACTCCTAAAGGGTGCATATTAGTAGTTCCTTTAGCTCAACAAGCAAAATATAGTGCTAGCAACACCAAAGTCATAAGTTTAATTCCCAGGAATATAACCACTCTACAAACTGCTTGTCCTATATAGGATCTCAGGGATGCTGGAGCCTATCCCAGGGTCTTCTGCCATAGGCAGTGAAACTCTTGAGAGATGGGCAGTGGGAATAAATAGCTGATAAAATGTATACCATACAGTAAATGCAATTCAAGTTGCTTTGAATTAAAGTGTCTGCCAAATGTGTATATGTAAGGTGCTAATCTGCACCCTTTAGGCCAGGTGTTCTCAACTCTGACACTTAAGGTCCACTTTCCTGAAGAGTTTATCTACAACCTTAAACAAACTCACCTGCCAGTAACTTTCTAGTAATTCTGTGAACCTTGATTAGCTTGTTCAGGCGTGTTTGATTAGGATTGAAGCTAAACTCTGCAGGACAGTGGACCTCGAGGGCCAGAGTTGAGAACCCCTGCTTTAGGCATTGAAAGGTACAAAGTTTACCTTTGGGGTATTGCACCAGTGACAAGCATTTTCTTCAATATAGTGTCCCTGTTCCAAGCCTTGTCACAAATTGTGCTCTTGACTAAGAGTAATGAAGGCTGTTTTTTGTAGACCCACTGTCTTGGACACGTACCAACCTGCCTGTAATTTTCATATGATCCTGAAGACCTTGTTTGTTCAGGTATGTTTGATTGGGGTTGGAGCTAAACTCTACAGGACACTGGGTCTCTAGGGGCAGAGATGAAGACTGAGGGAAGTAGTCTTCTATGAAGACCGTGTCTGTGTGGATCTGGCATAAGTAGAGCATTCTGAAATCTAAAGTCACAAAAGGGACAACCTAGTGTCTAGTGGACTTCACACGAACATACATACCATCAAAACTTCACCATTAGGACAGGGGCATACTGGGATAGTGTTACCCATGATGTTATCACCATGAGCACCTTACTATCGCCTACACCAGTAACATTGATTTTGCCAGGTAGGACTCCCACCCAGGTACCGACCTGGCTCAACCCTGCTTAGCTTCAGAGTGCAACTGGTTGTGAGTTACCATGTGACATTCATTCATTTTAAAGGACAGGTGTACAAAACAAGAAAGACAGAGTGAGTAACTTCAGGGCTTTCCAGTTCAAGAACTACTTTAGAATTACAGTGTGTATACTTGTTATACATGAGTTTATGAATACAGGTACAAAGTACACTCTTGAGGAAATTATGTGTTATGAAAACAACCAACTCACATCACATAACCACTGATCCGCTTTAAAATAATCATTGCATAATCTAGACAAAAAAACAACTCTTCCTTTTATTCACAGATGCATTTCTCAAATTTATGAAAGAGAAATGTACAACCAAAATTCATTAATTGGCAAGTTAATTTTAAGGTTTGCATGAACCTTTCTTTTATGTTATTTACTCACCTCTTGTGTTCTGAACTGGTTTGCTGTTGATTTTTTCAAAAAAAGAAAACAATTTGAAGTTGGTGAAGGTCACCTGAAAATAGTTCTTGGAAAATGTATCATTACTCTTTCCTTCCAAGTATCATGCCACGGGTAGAATTCATTTACGGCTTAGGCTGGCCACACACTTGAGGATTTTTAGGCCGATTTTCACCCCGAGCGAAGGGGGTGGGTGGGTTGCTTGCCCATGGCCCAATTCGAGGCTTGTCACAAATGATTTTTTGTCCAAAAAATACTCTATTGTGTGGTGTCATTATGATTATTGTATTTAATCGAATCGAGACAGAGCGTCCCCGAACTTAAATCATAAATATCAAAAATGTTTGATATTCACGACTCTTGATCGGGCTGCGATAGCTAATGAGAGCAAGCAAGCGTCACCTACTGGATGTTGCGTACTTCTATAGCTGAAACTTGGCAGCCACAAACATGCCATGAAAGAAGAGTACAGAGAAAGAACATCACCCATATTCCTTTTTTTATATTTTGTTTTTCATTGTACAACAGAACGTGCGCCAGGAGAGCCAGCTGATAATGTCAATTGTCCTCCATATGTTTTTCTTCTCTAATCACGTTTAATCTCGCAAGTCTCTGTGAGATCTCGTGTCACTGTGAAATCGTTCCTGCAATCAACAAGTGTGTGGACTCATCGTCTGGTCGAATCATCTAGTGTGCGTTCAGAGGATTATAAGGCTAATAATTGGTTGAGACTGTTAGAAACATGTCTGTGGTTTCTCATGGTTTTAAAATCAGTTAAGATTTGTTGGCGCCAATAACCTTGTGGGCCGTGCGCCGACATAAAGCGCCTATACGCTTTGGGTGTCCCGAGTTTAAGTTCCAACTTGTGGACCTTTCCCGATCTCGTCCCCCTCTCTCTCCCACTTTCACTTCCTGTCTAAAATACTGTCCTGTCCTAATAAAGGCAAAAACTGCTGAAAAATAAAAAAAAGATTTGAAAAACTAGTTTGTCCCAGGCCTTACCAATAGTAACTCACTGTTGACTTAAATTGTTAAGGGTTGATGTCAGGGTGTTATATGTTTGGCTTACTTCTTTTTTTTTTTTTTTTGGAACCTCAATATAATAAAAAACTCTACGGATCACTTCTAACCTATACATATAAATAAAATTGCACTTTAACATGGTGCCTCCTATTGGCCAACTATCCAGGATGATTCCCGCCTACAATATGAGATGGTGGGAAAGGCTTTTGAAACAGGAACAGCAGTCTTTACACAGGAAAAGCAGTTTAGACAATAGATGAATAGATGATGGCCCCTAGAGGTCAGTGATAGTATTGTGTTTTATTAAAGGTGGTGTAGGCTAATTTTAATAATTTTACATTATTTTTTATATTACATATTACTGTCTTATGTTACTTATACACTCAAGTAGGATTAATTCCATTCTTGCCTCATTACAAGCTTGCTCTGCTGTTTTTGCTCAAAGGATGTAAAACCACAACCCGTGTCTCTATTTTTATTAGATTTCTACCTATTGCTTTTCACAGGTCACATCACTGTGACCTAGGCCTGAACTCAATTCAGCTTAGGTAGGGGAAATATTTGACAATAGGAGATAATGACATAATGGAAAAATTTGTTTGACATTCTGTCGATCATACACAAACATTCCATGATGATGTAAGAAGATGTCTCTAGCCTATATATTATCCCACAAATTGGCTTCTTTACCTTCTTCCTCTCTTGCATGCTCTGAAGATCTTCATCTCTTTAGTTTATGAAGATTATTATACTCAGATTTCCAGATTTTCGTTTACTCTTAGATTTTCAGCAGAATATATTCAGTTTGTATATTGTATCCATTTTTAATCTTTTCTTTTTTCATATTTTACATTTAATCATCTGTAATCACATATACTATGATAATTTATTTTAATAAAATATAATTTCACAGAAAGTCTTCGTCTGCCTGGATCTCTTTCTCCTGCATCAAAAGGGATCAAAGTTTGAAAGAAGTTTAATAAAATGTCCAAAATATTCAGTATATGTGTTCAAATATGTTTAGAGTGTACTACTGTAGCATTTTAGCTGGCTCTTGGAATTCAAAATGGTCAAAATGTGGTTAGAGTCTGACTTCCTGTAAGAGGTGTGGTTTTGTTGTATGAAGGACAGCAACATGAGGATGTTGTAGCTTCATTTCTGTAACTTTTTACATGTCATTTCATATGCTTTGTAAAAAATTAATAAACATATTCACATTCTATGTTGTACAAAATTGTGTTGGACATTTCAGAGTGTTTGCTTGTTTGTGTTGGTCACTTAAGTGTAATGAATCATGTGGTCTCATCTTTATCTAGACAGGTGGTTTACGCTTGAACAGAGTTCCTGTCTGCTTTAGACATATCACCATCGCATGATTTTCTTAACCTCGAATGGAAAATAATGGAGGTGCATTCAGTGGGGTTTTAACAATTTGATAGAATGATTGTTGTTGTTTCTACATGATTGTTTACACTTCTACATATATAATCACAAACTATATATCTAGAAAACAAACAAAAAAAGCTTCATGCTGTTAGAGGTTAAACCACCTGGCTTTGCAGTTCACGGAGATCAGGTGACCATGTGTGGAAAACTTTACTGAGCTTGACTGCCCAAGGCCAACCACAATACCTACGTTTGCATATATGTTTGCATATATATATGTTATGCATATGTATCAAAATAATCTTTAAAGTAATGAATAATTAGATAAATGGAAATGGTTTTGCATAATTTACCATTGTCTTTGGCTCTTGTTCCAGAGGTATAAACTGAGTCTGCTCTAAATCTGCTTCTCGACGTTTTAATTTTTCTCTAGAGTAGCAACATACACCTATAAGAGAAGAGAATTATGGTCATATTTTACATATAGATAAAATGAATTTAAATTACAGTAGTCAACATTTGAAGTGGATCAAAACCTTTCATCAAAGTTGTCCTAAAACAAAAACAATACCCGTTTTTGTCTTAGGACAACTTTGTTGAAAGAACAGAACTTACCAATGACCACAAAGACCAGAACACCATGTGTCAGACCAGATAAGATGATAATAATCATCCATGGTCGCTGAATCGGGTCAGTATAATTTACCACCGTATGATTCTGCTCAATATACTTCACCACAGTGTGATTCTGGCACTTTGTCGGTTCTGTAAAAAAAAAAAAAAAAAAAATAGCCATACATTGAAAGCACTGAATATTCATAGGGACTGATTACTGAATGCACACTCACCAATGATGTGAAGTCTTGTGCCGTTGCTGAATTTTGGAGGTGCCTCTGTGGTCATGCAATAATAAATGGCTAACTCATCAGTAGTGACATTTTTTATGAATAGGCGATTTTTAGGTTGCACTGAAAATTTGGGTCTGAAACTTACATCGTAGTAAAAAGGAGTTTGTGAAGTTGAAAATAACCTCAATATCATAACTGGACGATATGGTAGTTTTAGTAGCATCCAATAAATCTCCTTTTCATCAAGATCACAGTTTATAGACACATTTTGTCCCAAATTTGTTAGTTTTGTTAACGTTTCTACAACTTGACACCATACTAGTAGACCTGCAAGATAAAGAAAAATAAAATAAAACACATTTTTACAAAACATAGTATATTTGTTCAACAATATATTAATCATGTAACCTCGATAAAATACTTACAGATAAGATGCTGGATGATCTTTGTGTCATTTCCACAACTAAAATACATTGAGATGATGAAATCTGGTTGCTTTCAAAAAGGCGTTCAGGTGGAAATGTAATTCAGAGTTTTGAAACCCAGAGAGGGCGATTTTCTACCAACCACTGAAAGGAAGTCACGCTCACACCACACCTGACAGATGTTTTTAAAGGAACAGTTCACCCCAAATAAAAGCTTCCATTCAAGATGTAGATGAGTTTGTGTCTTCATGGGAACAGATTTGGAGAAATTCATCATTACATCACTTGCTCACCAGTGGATCCTCTGCAGTGAATGGGTGCCGTCAGAATGAGAGTCCAAACAGCTGATAAAAACATCGCAATAATCCAGCATATCAATTAAGATCTTCTTAAGTGAAAAGCACATTAACTGTTTCACAATCAGTTAATTTCACAAGACATTAACTGATGGACTGGAGTGGTGTGTAATTATACTATACACCACTGAATAGACTGATGTAGAAAAATCAATATACAGTACATTAGGTTTTGTACAGTAATTAATTGTTTTGATGAAACCTTGATGAAACTTGCCTTTCCACAAAGTATAGCAGAAGTCCACTAAATACCGTTTTTGGGATTTGGATTAACACCTACTAGGGGTCGACGAGTTTCATCTTGTAAATAACTTACTGCTAGTCATATAAACAATGACAGCGATTTACTATGATAAAGCAACCGGAAATCGTTCATTGTGAATGAGGCCTGTCTATTTCCAGCCACTACTCTGAGCTGAGCTGCAGTTTATTCAAATGAACAGCTACACGTAAGATACAGACAGATATGGGCTGCGTTCCACTCCACTTTTAGACACGCACTCCTGAACTTCCCTAAGCACTTCCCATTGGGGAATCCCCGCTGCCATTTTGAAGTGCATTCCACTTCCTGAAGTGGATGAGGGAAGTTTATATGGACAGACCTTCGACCCCTCGATTTTGACCGAGGGAGCGAGTCTGATTCATATCCACACTTCAGGCCGCTCCATAGACCACAATGAAATGCAATTATGACATCTTCGCAGATCGCGTTTAATTTATCCCCACCCCAAACAACTCTATAATATATAAATGATTTTTTTTTTTACATTTATAACAGCCCAAACATACCTACATACATATAGAATGCTGCATCAAACTATTTCGTAAGGGGAAAAATGTAAACAATAAACAAGGGTTTAGGATGTTCATTGCTAGGTTCTGCCAGTAGTGGGCACTCATGCAACGTAATCAATGATGTACATCCGAGTAAACGAGATGGAGGGAAGTTTGCGAATAAGAGCATAAAAAAATGGACTGGAACGCATCCTTATACATAGGATAGCTATTTATCAACCTGCAGTGCTGCACTAGCAGTTCCTGGGCTTTCACGTCCTGATACAAGTAAAATGCCTCCTAGAAACATTCATTCAATTCAATTCAATTCAAGTTTATTTGTATAGCGCTTTTCACAATACAAATCGTTGCAAAACAGCTTTACAGGAAATTAAGTTTCTACAATATATTTATATATAACTTAATATATTTACTTATGGCGAAATTTGGTAGTTGGAGGTTGGCATCATCTCTGAGGGGTTGGCATCATCTCTTCTCAGGTGTTTGGTCATCCCAGATCATTTAAGTGTTGGATCCAGACTGAAGCTTGTGTAATTCCTAGTTACCACGGGATGTTAATCCTGCGGCAGAAACAGAGAAACAAATAGAGACATAATTAGCGTAGCTGCTGTTCCATCCAAGCAAAAATGATTTGTTCAACCCGAGCTAAAGAACAATAAAGTGCGTTTGATCAAATATAACTGCAGTACAAGATTATGAGATGCATTATGTGAATGCTTGGCTAAAGAGATGTGTCTTTAATCTAGATTTAAACAGAGAGAGTGTGTCTGAACCCCGAACGTTATCAGGAAGGCTATTCCAGAGTTTGGGAGCCAAATGTGAAAAAGCTCTACCTCCTTTAGTGTACTTTGCTATCCTAGGTACTACCAAAAGTCCAGAGTTTTGCGACCTTAGGGAGCATGATGGATTGTAGCGTGGTAGGAGACTAGTTAGGCACACAGGAACTAAACCATTAAGGGCCTTATAGGTAAGTAATAATATTTTGTAACTGATACAGAACTTAATAGGTAGACAGTGCAGAGACTGTAAAATTGGGGTAATATGATCATATTTTCTTGACCTGGTAAGGACTCTAGCTGCTGCATTTCGGACTATCTGTAGCTTGTTTATTGAAGATGCAGGACAACCAGCTAGCAGTGCATTACAATAGTCCAGTCTAGAGGTCATGAATGCATGAACTAGCTTTTCTGCATCAGAAACAGGTAACATGTTTCGTAGCTTGGCAATGTTTCTATGATGGAAGAATGCTGTTTTTGTAACATGGGAAATATGATTTTCAAAAGACAAGTTGCTGTCTAATATAACGCCCAGATTTTTGACTGTAGAGGAAGTAACAGTACATCTGTCTAGTTGCAAATTGTAATCCAAGAGATTGTGTGTACTGTTTTTTGGTCCAATAAGTAATACCTCTGTCTTATCTGAATTTAATAGGAGAAAATGATTGGTCATCCAATCTTTTACATTTTTAACACACTTTGTTAGCTTAGATATTAGATATTAGATTTAGAAGTTTCATCTGGTCTTGTTGAGATATATAGTTGAGTATCATCAGCATAACAATGGAAACTAATCCCGTATTTTCTAATAATATTACCAAGGGGCAACATGTATATTGAAAATAGCAGAGGACCTAGGACAGATCCTTGTGGTACTCCATACTTTACTGGTGATAATTGAGATGACTCCCCGTTTAAATAAACAAAGTGGTAGCGATCGGACAGGTAGGATCTAAACCATCTTAAAGCCTGCCCTTGAATACCTGTATAGTTTTGTTTTCGATCTATGAGTACGTCATAATCTATAGTGTCGAACGCAGCACTAAGATCAAGTAAAACTAGCAATGATGCAGTCTTGGTCTGACGCAAGAAGCAAGTCATTTGTAATTTTAACAAGTGCGGTTTCTGTGCTATGGTGGGGCCTGAAACCTGACTGAAATTCTTCATAGAGATTTTTTTTTTTTTTTTTTTTTTTTGCAAAAAGGAGCACAATTGAGCAGACACAACTTTTTCTAAAATTTTAGACATAAATGGAAGATTTGAAATGGGTCTGTAATTTGCCAGTTTGCTAGGATCTAGTTGTGGTTTCTTAATAAGAGGCTTATTAACTGCCAGCTTGAATGGTTTTGGGACGTGACCTAAAGATAACGATAAGTTAATTATATTGAGTAGCGGTTCTTCTGCTACAGATAACAACTCTTTCAGTAATTTAGTGGGTACAGAATCTAATAGGCATGTTGTTGGTTTAGATGCAGTGATAAGTTTATTTAACTCTTCCTGTCCTATAGTTGTAAAGCACTGCAGTTTTTCTTTGGGTGCGAAGAATAAAGCTGAAGTACTAGACGCTGTAGAATCTACATTTGTTATTGTATTTCTGATGTTATCTATTTTATCAGTGAAGAAATTCATAAAGTCATTACTATTAAACTGTGAGGGAATATTTAGATCGGGCGGCGTCTGGTTATTTGTTAATCTAGCCACTGTGCTAAATAAAAACCTTCGATTGTTTTAGTTATTTTCTATTAGTTTGCGGATATGCTCTGCCCTGGCAGCTTTTAAAGCCTGTCTATAGTTGGACATACTGTTTTCCATGCAATTCTAAAAACTTCCAAGTTAGTTTTTCTCCATTTGCGCTCAAGATTATGAGTTTCTTTCTTGAGAGAATGGGTATTTCTGTTGTACCATGGCACAGTACGTTTTTCTCTAACCTTTTTTAATTTGATGGGGGCAACAGCTTCTAATGTATTAGAGAAGATAGTGCCCATGTTGCTAGTCATTTCATCTAGTCCATGTGTATTTATGGGTACACAGAGCAGTTGAGATAAATCAGGCAGGTTATTTGTGAATCTGTCTTTGGTGGCTGGAACAATAGTTCTGCCCGGACGATAACGCAGAGCCATATAGATAATATCAGTAATACTCAGCATGTACGATACAAGGAAATGGTCAGTAACATCATCACTTTGAGGTACGATATCTATGTCAGTAAGATCAATTCCATGTGATATAATTAAATCTAGCGTATGATTAAAATGATGAGTGAGCCCGGTGACGTTTTGCTTGACTCCAAAAGAGTTTATTAGGTCAGTAAACGCAAGTCCTAACGCATCATTTGTATCATCAACGTGAATGTTAAAATCTCCGACAAATAGCGCTTTATCAACATTAACCAATAGGTCTGAGAGGAAATCTGACCTATTCTTTTAAGAAATCTGTATAATGGCCCTGGCAGTCTATACACAGTAGCCAGAGCAAGAGATAGGAGAGATTTCTTTTGCATATCTGACAGTGTAACATTAAGCAAAAGCAATTTGAATGAGTTAAACCTGTATCCTGTTTTCTGGATACAGGTTTAACTCATTGAAAATATCACTATATATTGTTGCAAAACCGCCGCCATGGCCAGTCTGACGTGGCTCATGCTTATAACAGTAGCTTGGTGGACTCATTTAGACCAATATAGTCATTTGGTTTGAGCCAGGTTTCAGTCAAGCAGAGTACATCAAAACTATTATCTGTGATCATTTCATTTACAATAACTGCTTTGGGTGCGAATGACCTAATGTTTAGGAGCCCAAACTTTAAAAATTGCTTTTGTTTATTTATTTTGCATTTTTCTGGTTTAATCACGATCAGATTATTTCTAGATCCTGCATCAAATTTATATTTTAACCTCACTATTCGGGGAACAGACACAGTCTTTATAGATTGGACAGCACAAGTACTTCTATCATTTAATTGGGTAGAACAAAAGTCATCATAGCAGTTATTTGAGAATTGGCTTACTAGTCATATGGAGCATAGAGTCCTGGAGATGTTGTCCGACAGGAGCGCTGCTCTGACTCTGCTGGGTAGACCTTTCCACAATGAAATGTTGTTGTAGTGACTGGAAAAGGGAGGAAACTTTGAATCAAATGAACCACTCACTAATTCGATTGTTTCGAATTAAGCGCTCAAAAATCTGCATGCTGAGAACGTCTGTTGGTTAAAGTGGGTAACTGTAATAAATAATACATATAAATGTTTGCATTTTCTAATTAAAATCTTAATATTATTAAATTATACGGATTAACTGTATGATATATAGCCTTTTTTAGCACAAATTTTGTATCAACCATATAATGGCCTTGGCCACTTGAGAACACGTGTGCGCGACAGGAAGTAAGTGTGCAAGACTGTCCCAGGTCTTAAAAATGCCAAAGTGCAGTGCTCCTAACGCAGTTTTTTTTTTGTTTTTTTTACTGAAATGCAGTTGGGTTTTCAGCTTTGACTTCTTGTCCAATACATATGAGTTTCCTTTATGGAAGTCTTAAAATATTTGTGTCGTTTTGAAGGTCTTTAGGCCTATTACAATTGATTTAAAGCTTGTTTTAAATATAAAAGTCAGGCGTTCCTCTTTAATATTCAACCAGTTCTTACATTTGGATCATAATGCCAATGACAGATCACACAGTACCCCTTCCAATAAACTGGTATTTTAAAAACAACAATATGTTCTTATGTATAACTGCCAAAATCACTTGGCATTCTAGTAGTTTTCATTAGCTGTCGTCAAGGGAATTCTGCTCCTCCCATCACAACAAAGCTCTGTTTCCTCATCACCTGCACAGTCTATCAGACTTCTAGCAGAAACAAACAGTACTTTAACACAGAGAAGATGAGAAAGAAAGAAAGAGGCAGGACACTTTGAGGCTAATCTTATTAGATTGTGGCAAAAAACAAAAAAGAAAATGACCTTAAAGTAAGTTGTATCTTGCTGTAGCTTTAACGGGAGCAGCAATTCATTTGGCATCTTCTGTTTGTATTTCTTTTGCTGTCATCTGTCTTATGTTGGTGATAAACTTTATTATTATTATTATTATTATTTAATTAAGTATTAAGTACTAAATATTAAGGACTTTATTTTATTGTTTAATTTGCTCATAATAATTTTACGTCTTTGCAGGTCACTGTGAGGAACTTAAAGAACAACATTGGAGACTCCTAAACTGGAATTTTTAAATTCCTATGCTTTTTTGAAAAGAAAGAAAAAAAGGAACAATTTGGTATTTTAAGGCAATATTTCACCTTAAGAAAAGGACTACATTAATCTGATTACAAAGTCAACCTAAACTTACACTGAAACAAACAATATTTCCCTTTCAAAATCAACTCAAGTATCAAGAGGGATATATTCAGTTTCCCTCAACTGAGGACGGGACCTACAGCTTTTTCTCAAAGGTGTAAATATTTTGTCAGATCAAGCTGTATTCCATTTGTTCAATATCATTCAATACTACCGGTCACAAACCTATAGGCATGAAATAATAATAATAATAATAATAATAATAATAAAACAAGATGCTGGACATCTGCGCATGTGCTGTCATTGACGTGCCGGATACGAGTCGGACACGTCAGACATTTTGACTTTGCCACATACAGTTGTTGTCATTGTATGGATTTAAGAATTTGTTTTAACTTTTGGATTGTTAAGTTTCTATATTTCAATTTGAGTGGTTATGGAAAGACCGTAATACCATGGGACGCAGGTATGTTTTAGTAAATTCTGAGGTATAGATATTTCATATCGTCAAAGCCATGTGCTCTTGAAGCATGGAATCTAATTGCAGTAATGTTTGTAAAATATAACTTTGTTCTCCTAAAAGTGGCATTAATTATGTTCATTACGGATAAATATGAGATTATTATCGATGCCAAATAGATCTTTCTACCATTTTTATTTTTTTTTTTAAATATTGATTAGGAGGCTTGAATGTAGTTTGGTTGTTCAGTCTAGGCAGGCCCGAGAGAACGATGTAGTCAGGTCAGGGTTGGATCAAATAAATTTGTTCTTGATTTTTTCCACTAAAGAACATTTCACAAAGATATAATTTCTCATTAACTGTGAAAATTGCACTTTTAAAGAAACAGGCTTATGTTTGGTCTCCATCCTCATGCTTTGTTATTAATGTTAGAAAATGTGACCCGTTAGTTTTTGTTATGTAATTTTTCTATGAAATCTTCAGATATTTTAAAGCTATTTTTAAAATTTTCAGTGATCTTTTGCTGTTGATCAATTTTTATCAAAACGCAAAGACTTTAGGATAGAAAGTCATTGTTAATAATATAATAGATTCAAAGTAGGTTAGCAACCCATTGATTTGTTTTTTTTTTAGTCTTCTGTTTCTACAGTTTGTACATCATCATCATTTCTGTGTTTCTGCTGCATTTCACAGGTGAGAAATGAAACTGCATTTTAAATGAAATTTCATGCCACATGTAATATGTCAAACTTTTTTTCTTTTTTTTTGTAGATTCTTTGCCTGGTTCCTGCAGCCCTGTTCAAGGTTTTGTTGGAGGCTCGGTTGTCTTGTCATGTTTTATCCATAACAGTGTGCTTCAAGACAGAATTAAAGAAGTTAACGTACACTGGCGATACAATAACAGCAAAATTGTGATTGATATAATTGAGGGCAACAGAACAGCTGAATACCAAGCATAAGAGTACAAGAACAGAGCTGAAACATTCCCTGAGGAGTATAAGAAAGGCAACTTCTCCATCAAAATCAACAATATTGAAAAATCTCATGCAGGGAAGTACACCTGTATCATCACAGGACCATTTCAAAAGGAGACGCACATTGAACTTTTCGTCAAAGGCGTGTATCCCTAAAGATTTTCCCTAAATCCAACCAAAGCATTAGCCAATAAATCCCTCATAAATACCACAAGTTGTCATGATGGTCGCAGACATGGAGGTGCAGCTCGCAGATCATTTCAAGCTCTTCTGGTGGTGGTGATATTTGATGAGTGGAGTTTAATTAATACATCCATTTCCTCCAGTTTCGTCCTAAGTGTTTGCCACGTAACAACTTGTTGTTGGTGAGTCAGTCACGGTGACATGGAGGCACTGCTTCCTTTCACCTGACTTTTCATCAGTATTTTGCTGCCTTGTATTTTTAAATAGTATTTTTGAGTTGGAATTGTGTTACTAATATTCCCAGGGAACTTCAATTAAATGAAATACATTTCCCTTTTTATGTATTTAATGGCAGAATTGTGTGTGCATGTCAGTGTCATTTGTCATCTATAGTAATGTCAAACCCTTCAATAAACATTTGAATCTCTACATATGTCTAGGTCTCATTTTACTAATGAATTTACCTAGAAGTTTATGGAAAAGCTTGTTCTTTAAAATGACCAATTATGTAGTAACCAATGGCCTATTTGCAGTGCAAAATGAATTAAAATTACACTGAATGTTTGTCAAAAATCACCATAAATAGGTAAACCAGGTACCTATTGTTTCATATATTCAATGTGCACACTGGGCTCTACATAAAGGTAGTCCCCCTAATAGGAGCTGGCATGTTAAGATCACATGACCAGCTGAACTCACTTTATCTCAGTAACCCCCTTTTATCAGACACTTTTGGAACAAATTGATGGATGAAAAATTTTGCTCGAATAAATGTAATATTAACAAAACTTCTACACTATAACACTAGATGCAAACTTTGACTTTAAGCAAGTTGTGAATACTTTGAATGAAAAAGGAAAAACGAAATGAAAGCGATATATCTGTCATACAGCGTTATTGTGGCTGCTGTGTGTCACGTGACAAGCATGACATGTCGCCATGGAAACAGTAAGGGGAAACGCTCTAAAATTCGCTCTTTTGTGGAAAATCGCATGTATTTTACGAGGTGGTAAATTTGTAGGAATTTGTACGAATGACCACCCCTAAAACCGCCCCTAAACCTACCCCTCACAGAAAACATACAAAATCATATGAGTGAGGTCATACGAATTTGTATGAATTAGCCATATCGTAAAATATGTACAAATTGGTCGTGAGACAGCGTTGGTGGATCCCACCTCTAGTTCAGGACGCTGATAATCATCACCACTGGTGTTGGTTGTTGTCATTCTCTATTGTCTTTTACAAATTTCTTGTCAAGTTTAAGGCACTTTTGGGGACTGAATTACAAGTGGATTTTAAGCTTTGACTCAATTTGTCTCACTCGTCTTATCCAGGACTTTTTTTGTTTTAAAGATCTGTCCTATGTTTGTTTGTTTTTGTCCCCTTTCTCTGCCTTACTCTTGGATTATAGTTTTGTCAATGACATATCATAAAGTACCCAATAAACTGGTATTTAAAAATCAAGTACACTCTTAAAAATAAAGGTGCTTCACGATGCCATAGAAGAACCCCTTTGTCTAAATGGTTCCATAAAGAATCTTTAACATCTGAAGAACCTTTCTGTTTCACAAAAGGTTCTTTGTGGTGAAAGAAGGTTCTTCAGATTATAAAAAGGTAAGAAAGAGATGGTTCTTTAAAGAAGCTTTGACTGAATGGTTCTTTGTGGAACCAAAAATGGTTCTTCTATGGCATCGCTTGAAGACTCTTTTGAAGCACCTTTATTTTTAAGAGTGTATAGTACATAATGTAATGTAGAACTGGTGACTTGGAATATCACAGGTGAATTATGCTCCTCCCAACAACAAGATAAATTGTGTTTTCTCATCGGCTGTACAGTCTGTCAAAACTCTGGCAGGAACAGAAGATGAGAGAGAAAATATAAACCTATATTTACAGTAAACCAAACAATATTTCCCCTTCAAAATCAACTGAAGAATCAATAAGGATGTTTTCCATCTTCACCAATCGAGCACAGTTATTTATCAAAGGTGTGTAAACATTGGCAAAGTTTTAGTTGTGCTGTATAGCATCTGTTCAGTCTTAAAACATGGATTCTGTGAGCAGTGTTATTGATAAGTCATTCTGCCTTGTTTGTAACATTTGATTAGTCAATATTATAACAATATTGTATAATAATTAAATAAACTATCAGAAAATTATTTTTGAGTAGTATAAAAAAAACAACAACAGACAGTTTCTGTAAGTGTCCTCTCAAATGCCTTTTGGAAAGCATTGTGCCGATCAAAAAGTACATTGGGAGTATAACAAGGGCAACTTCACCTTTAAACTCAACGGACTTCAAAAAACTGATGCAAGGAAATACATCTGTCACATCACAGCACCATCTCAGAATCACACCATCACAGAGCTTCATGTTGAAGGTGTGTATAATCTGAAGAGTTTAATTCAATAACTATGATTATGGTTTTAAATTATGAAGTTGTTAGTGACTGATCAAACTCATGTTACAAACTTTGCCATAGTCGTTTTGTCTCACAGATGGAAGAGGAAACCATAGAGAACTATCATTGATTGTGATCAGTTTTCTTTTCATCAGCATTCTGCCATTTATCTGAACAATAATTTATTCAGTTCTATAAGTGTTGTAGGGTTGAGTTCAGATCTGATCAATCAGCCAAAGTACATTTTCAAGTTTCTTTACACTGAGTATTGTCATTTGGGGTAAATTTAACTCTACATTTCAGAAAATAACGTTGATCCTCTGTTTTTCAAATATTACATTATATAAATTATTCCATTCCATTCCATTCATTTTATTCATTTCAGTCGTTGCACAACTTGGCACGCACCTTGTATTCATCGGTGTCTGTACTAAGGATGTAACATTTCAGTCAATGTCATGTGTGCAATTAATACAGCATAACATCAACCCTGGTAATAAACTGAAAAATAAAATAAGCCTCATTTTACTGGTGTTGCATGAAAGTTGAGAAACTTTTTCATTACAAATAAAATAAACGTTAACTGAAACAAAATATATTAAAAAATATATTTCAGCTAGTTGCCAAAGCAACATTTCTCATTTTAATTTTTAACTTGATAACTAAAACTGTATATATATACACATATATAAACAAAAACTAATAAACAGGATAAAACGAAAGAAGGAGAGAGGACCACTCTTAACACAAGACATGAAAGACTATTATTATGGCATCACAAAATACAAATTTGATCAGGTTGACGTTGAATAAGCAATTAGTATTTAACCAAAATATTATTTGTAATCTCACTGTTTATTTTATTTTATTTTTTGTACACGTTTAGTGCAAATTTGACCTTTACACATTTCATTGAATCAAAACAACAAACAGATGATTCCAAGAACAAATTTATTTGCACTATTCCAGGCAGCATAGCACTGTCACACAACAGTTAACACAACAGTAATGCTAAAAAATGACCAGTGTTTGAGAGCATTAAATCGATTTAGCACCTTAAATAAAATATATTAAATATATCACTGAAATGTAATAACTTAAATATGAAATTCAATTAAATACAAACACAATTGTTAAATTAAATTAAATTAAATAAATAAATAATAAAGCTAGTGCGTTCATTTTAGTGCAACTGGGGTCTGTTCCATAAAATAAGTTTACCAAATAATTCAGGTTTATTTCAGTTAGTCTGACTTATTGTCAGTTGATTTGGTTCAAAATAAGTCATACTAACTGAAATAAGCCTGGCGTATTTGGTGAACTTGTTTTATGGAACAGGCCCCTGATCTGCCTAAAGCAGGAAAAGTGTTTACAACTAGCAAATAGATTAGTAAACAATCCAACTCAATCTCATCAAAACTTCAGGATTCCTAAAAACGGCAAGTTATAAACCTGTCAGGGTGGACGCAACATTTTATTTTATGTTTAATTATGAATGGAAAAGAGGTTTCGTCTTAATGTCATTTATTGGTTTTGTCTACTGGAAATTTTCTGGAAAGATGTATTTGCAATGTTTTGCGAGCTGAAGTCTGAATCCACTTGAGTAGAATCCAGTGAACAGACTGTACTTATGGCTTCTACTCTGATTATAATAGGCCTGATATGTAATGTGTGTTTGTGTGTCCAAATGTTTGTCATAAATTATATCTAGATGCTAGACACAATGCAGTGGGAAAATGGTAATATTGCAAAGTCAAGGCTCACTGCAATTAAAGCACACACTGTTGAACTATAAGCAGTTGAACTATAAGCAGTCAGAGCAGAACAGTAATAGAGAAGAGAGGAATTAACAGAGATACAATCCTCACTGCTGTGGTTATAACTCCACCGTTTGAGCCTGGCTTCTCTTGGATTCCTCTTGGTTTCTCTACAACATAAAAACAATGAACGAAGAATGAAAAACAGTATTTTGAGTTGTTACTTGATTTCGTATTTGAACTTCATATTTTGCTTTGACTGTTGATTGTTATGGAAAGTATTTTGTTTGTAAGACCTGTTATTTTGTTTCATCTTTTATTTTGTTTCCCAGATTTGTCAGTTTGTTTCATCTGTTATTTTTTCATATTTGTTATTTGTATTAAAATTTGTTTCATTATCTGATATTTTGTTTATCATATGTGTTATTTTGTTTCATCTGTTTTTTTTTTTTTGTTTTTATCAGATTTGTCATTGTTTCATGTTTTTTTTTTGTTGTTGTTTATCAGATCTGTGATTTTGTTTTAGAATTTATTTTGTTTATCTGATTTATTTTGTTTAATCTTTTTTTTTGTTTATCAGATTTGTCATTTTGTTTTAGAATTAATTTTGTTTCATTATCTGTTATTTTATCAGATTTGTTTTGTTTTAGAATCTGTTATTTTTTTTGTCATTAAATTTTTTTCATCTTTTTTATCAAATTCGTCATTTTGTTTTAAATTTGTTATTTTGTTTACCAGATTTGTCATTTTATTTTAGAATGTTATTTTGCTTGTTGTTTCATAATCTGTTATTTTGTTTATCAGCTTTGTTACTTTGTTTAAAAAAGCTGTTATTTTCTTTGTCATTCTGTTATAGTGCTTTATAATCTGGTGTTTTGTTTGTCAGATGGCTTATTTTGTTTTAGAATATATTTTGTCTTACAATTCATTTTGTTTGCCAGACCAGCTATTTTGTATTAAAATTTTGTAAGTTTTTATAATCTGTTATTGTGTTTATCAAATTAGTTTTTCTTCCTGCAATATGTAAATCTGTATACAGATTTGTTGTATTTTTAAGATTAATTTTGTTTAATTTTATTTTCTTGTTCAAAACTTGCTGTTTTGAATTTCTTGGTCATACTACACTTCTTCACTAAACAGCTTATTACAAGTAGCCCCGCCCCCAAACCACACCATTGGTTGAGGCAGAAATAATGTGCAGGACTACTTGCAAACAACTGAAAGTGTCACTGAGCACCAGTGTTTACATTCAGTACGTCACCCTACGAAAAGCACACTGTGCAGTTTCCTTCGCACTGGGATAAGAGAAAATGTTTTAACATTTGAAAAAAAAATATATATATATATATACACACACTTCACCTTACTTCATCAGTTAAATACTAATCATTATAGCAATCCTTTAATCACACCTTTAACTTGAAGATTTATGCATTCATTGAGACCAAACTCAGGGATGAAGCAGCAGTACGACCCTTCATCGCCTTTCTGAAGGTTCCCAAGCCTAAGGGTGAAGTTTCCTTTCGAATACTCTGCAGGGAACATTTCCGTTCTGCCCTTGTACTCTGGGTCCTGCTCCTTAGTCATCTCTTTGCCATCTTGTATGTCATATACATTCTTGCTGTCCTTATATCTCCAGTGTGCAGTGATGATTTTAATTTGCTCAGTCCCAGGACGGCATGGCAAAACCGCAGAACCTCCGATAAAACCCTGAACTACGTTCTGTGCAGACGCTGAAAAAAAACCAAAGCCAAACCAATAACATGTGAAAGCCAGTCTATATTCGATTCAAATAAATATCTGTGATTTTATGTGCTTACCTTCAACCAGAAGTAGCATAAAGAAACAGACGAGCAACACACTGCAAAAAAAAATCACACAGACATAAACTGAGATAAACTTCTATTCCCAATATTAAAGATATGCCTCAGGGTACTAGTTACAGTTTATTAAAAGTAGCTTTTCCTGAGGGGACTGACAGACTTCAACAACAGGTACTGCAGCGACACAGAGGTCAACAAAAGCAGGTGATGAAACCTACAGAACTGAAGTATATATTGACAAGAAGCTTTTGTAGAAGTGTGAAGATACAGACGTTTTGTTCGCTTTAAACGAGCTTGACATTTATTTACATTTACACCAATGGTAATGGATATTTGGATTATTAAAAACGTTGTTTAAAACAAAATTCTTGCATTGAGTTTATATATATATATATATATATATATATATATATATATATATATATATATATATATATTTATTATAGTTTATATATATATATATATATATATATATATTATAGTTTATATATATATATATATATATATATATATATATATAGTTTGACGGCAGATAATAATTATACAAACACATATACTATATCAGTTCGCCATATAATTCAGGTTATATTATATAGGCATACATATAAGCAATAACACTTGATTTACTATAATTTATTTTCCACGAATTCGAGTTTTGTTTATGTTCAACTAGCCTGAGAAGCTAGTTATTAGACGCACAACGGGATCTAACTTAACTGCGCATCCAGACGCACCTTTTTTAAACGGATGCTTTAGAAATTACATTTCTCTGTTCCTGGTCGTATTTTGGACATGCTATCGTTGTAAATGTATCGATATTTATCGATATATAGTGACTGAAGCTTAGCTAGCACAAAGCCTCCGGCTAGTCGTAACACCGCAGACGCGTCTTTGTCCTGAAGGCCTGAGAATAAAAGATGTCTACTGCTATTCGACGACAAATTCAACACAACGTACCTTTTGACCATGATGTACAAATTTATAATAATGCAAACGGGTAGTTATTGGGAAAATTAAACTGAGATCTCGGCTTAAATAGAATAGTTAAGATGCCCCTCATAATTTACTATTAATCTGATAACGTTACACTGCACATGCGCAGTTGCCTTGTTGTTATTTTCTTCATTTTAAAAGGTTTTATATATAAATACATAATTTTATTGTCGTGTAAGAAATAATACAAATTATATGAATAAAAATAAATAAACGTGGCGTGCTTATATGCATTGTTTGTGTTAATCATGTTTCGAATAAGGTACGTGTCTTCATCTAAAATTAAAATAAAAAAAGAATAAATTCATCTAAATAAATGAATAAAATAAAAATAGCCACACAAATTTGAATAAATAAATAAATAAATAAATAAATAAATAAATAAATAAAAAACGCCAATACTAACCTATTTCCTCTATTTAATTTTGTTTTGGTACTTCTTAATTTTGTTATTCATAACGAGTGATAAAATATCAGTCAGTTCTGCTTTTTGTCCAGATGTTAAGCAATGTTATTTTAGTAGCATCTCTGAGATATGAGATTTTTATTATCATTTAGAATCAGTTTTTTAATTAATGTTTTACTCTCTTATGTTTAATTTTAGTTAAAGTTTTAGTAACTTTTTTTTTGTTATTTATAGTCATACCAAGTACATGAAGTTAAACTGAATTAAAATTAAATTACTTAGAACAAATCTTCTAAATTATTCAAAATACATTTAATGCAATTCTAATATATATATATATATATATATGTCAATATAAGGTGGAGCATTGTAAAACAAGAAAAATGTCTCATTAAACGTAAAAAAATGAATAAATAAATAAAATCTTAAAAGTAATTTGGTATAATTTGGTATAATCTACACCAGATGGCGCTGTAATGATTCCGATTATTTACCCGCCGATCGCGAAACTGCAGAAGAAGAAGAAGAATTGTGAAGACCGTCGCACATAAACAGAAAGAGGGATGCCCACTTCTTAGTGCACTTATTGCTATTCTGCTGAGCAGAATGGTTTAGCAGTGCCTTCACCCGTTCATAGCCCATGCCTGATATTTATAGAGCGAGTCTCAGACAGCTGTGTGCTGTAAGTATGCCGTTTATGAAGCTAATATCAGCTCAGATGGCTAATATTAATGGCCCTGGAGTGCAGCAGCCGATGCTACATGTTTAAACTCATTAGCATTAATCACATTCATCAGCTCTAGAGCTTCTTACACACTTTATTGTGATTCTTATTTCTATTATATAAGATTATAGCTCGTGCATGGTGTTTTGTGTGGAAATCTGTGTGTTTGATTAGTGATTGTAGCAGCTTTGATCGTCGGGCATATACACATTTTATATAGTTTTACAAAAATAATCTTATGTGAATGAGGACGTTTAAGGATACTGGATTATTCTGAAATATTTCACAGCTTTGGCTGTTCACTTACAATGAAGTAAACGGATCTAGTTTCTAACTTAAATTTGCATGAATAATAATTATGGAAGACGTATATCCAAGCCGAGTTGCTTGGAAATATTTAAATTCTGCATATGAAATTGGTTTATAAAAATAAATTATGAACTATGTGAAAATATCTGGGCTGCCAATATCACAATGAATCTTCTTAGTATTATTATTTTGTAATTAGAGCACTCTGTGTCTTATTAAAGATCAAACCGCAAAGAAATATGTGTATTCTGTTGTGTAGTCTATTTCTATTTATTTATGAAAACCATAATCTTATTTTATTTTTAAAACTTAAGTCGGTTTTATTTTGAAGATGATTCATAATTTGAGTTCAGAGAAACACATTTATGGTTTAGAGTCTAAAAAGGATCGGGAAACACTGAGAAAAGAAAAAAAATTATATATATATATATATATATATATATATATATATATATATATATATATATATTAAAAATAGTTTTATCAGAGTCTTAAAAGGTCTTAAAACATCACAATTTGCACAAATTATGGCATTAAAAAGATCTTAAATTTGAGTAGAATGTCTTGAATTCATAAATCCATGGCATTAAATGTTGCATGCACTGCAAAAAAAAAATAAAAAAATAAAAAATAAATAAATAAATAAAAACTTAAAATAATAAAAATTGATGATAATAATAATAATAATAATAATAATAATAATAATAATAATATCTTCAGTGTTTTGTCTTGTTTTCAAATACAAATATCTAAACATTCTTAAATCAAGATATATTTACTTGGCAATGAAGATTTTCTGAGAAATTTAACAAAGTGAGTTTTTTGCTTAAAACAAGAACAGATATCTGTCATTGCTGTTTTAATTGTTATATTTGTTGTTGTTTTAAGCATAAACTAACTTCATTTTGATCAAAGACACTTCATATCTTTATTTTTCATCTCAAGTATATGTATGTTTTTTTTTTTGTATTTCCATATTTTAGTGGAATATTCAGTTTATTTATTTATGTTAAATGAATTCAAAAGTAATGAAGATCTGTTGTTTTTCTTAAATCCTTCAATGTATTCCTTAAATGTTCTTTACTTGGTCTTAAATTTCTAAAAAAAAAAATAAAAAAAAAATCCCAAAATACACACTGTTTGCTCTAGTGTATTAAGCTGATTTATCATGGTGTAAAAGTGAAGTAACAAATACATAATAATTTGAATATCCTAACAATTATCATGTGTGTTATAGATGGCAGTCCCGTTCAGAATCCCCAGAAAGAAGCAGTCATCAGATTCGTGCAGTCTTGACATGCAGTCTCCACTCTCTCGCCTGCAGGACAGCAACTCAAACAAGGTAATAATGCCATCATCTACACAACTGTTCGTGTAATCATCCAATAAAACTGTGTCTTCTGATTCCATTTACAGTTTCATTTCTGTCTTTTTATGTAAAGCAGCTCTTTTTGTTCAAATACTTCTTGTTCCACAGAGGCAGTGGGGTTCAGTCACTCTGAATGGAAGAATGCCTCATAAAAGCAGTTCTAATGGAAATATTCTGTCAAAAGAAGGTCAGAGGAGTGAATCGGTGAGGTAAGACTTCAGAATACCATGCTTTGGATGCTTTGAAAGTTTGGAAAGCCTCAGTAGATGGAGCTGTTTATTCACTTTTTTAAGTGGTGTGTGTTAAGAGCAGCTTCACTGTTACACTGCTGCTCAAAAGATGGGAGTAATTATTTTTTTTAAATGTTTTTGAAATGATTCTGTGCTCTCCAAGGCTGCATTGATTGCATTAAAAATGGAGTAAAATGGTAATATTGTGAAATGTTATTAGAATTTAAAATAACTGTTTTTTTATTTGGATATGTTTTAAAATGTAATTTATTTCTGTGATGCAATAGTGAATTTTCGGCATCATTACTCCAGTCTTCAGTGTCACATGATCCTTCAGGAATTATTTTAATATGCTGGCTCAATTATTATTGGCACTCAGTTATTAATAATGGTTTTTGCTGCTTTTTTTTTTTTAAACTATAATACATTTTTTCAAGATTCAAGAACAGCATTCATGTGAAAAAAAAAAAAAAATTATATATATATATATATATATATATATATATATATATATATATATATATATATATATATATATATATATATAATATAAAAATTTTTTTGTAACATTATAAATATCTTTACTTTCACTTTTAATGAATTTAATGTGCCCTTGCATTTTTTTCCCTGACTTTATACTTTTGAATGGTAGTTTTCACAAAAATAAATTAAAAATAAAATAATAAATAATAAAGTAATTAATAATAAGAAGAAAATTCAATATTGTATATTAAAATACTAATTTTGATACATAATATTATTATGTTTTTTTTTTTTTTTTACAATGTTTGGGTTCTGTAATTTATTTATTTATTTATTTTTAAGAAATTAATATTTTTATTCAAAAAGGATGCATGAAATTGATCAAAAGTGACAGAAAAGAAATGCATAATGTTATAAAATAAAATTCATTAAAAAAATATAAAGATTTACATAGAATTATTAAGCAGCACAACTGATTTTAACATTGATAAGAATAAGCAATAATTCTTAAGCACCAAATCAGCATATTAGAATGATTTCTGAAGGATCATGTGACACTGAAGACTGGAGTAATGATGCTGAAAATTCAGCTTTGATCCCAGCAATCAATTACATTTGAAAATAAATTCAAAAAAAAAAAAAAACAATTCTTTTAAATTGCAATAATATTTCACAATATTACTGTTTTTTTTTTTTTTTAACTGTATTTTTGATCAAATAAATGCAGCATTGGTGAGCAAAAGAGATTTCTTTCTAAAACATTAACAAATCTTAATTATTCCAAACAAATTCCTAACCCTAAGTATTAAAATGTGCAACTTTTGAGCAGTCAGACTTACATTTTTTTTCCTAGCAGATGATAAAACGGACAAAAGAAATCTATTTATTTACATTGTAACAAGTATCAGAGCCACATTTAGAAAGCAAAACATCATTAACAATTGCATAACAACACATTTTATTTGTATTTGTCTCCATTTTTCTATTGCAGACCCGTGAGGCCATCTCTCAGCGGTGACCGACGAGATCTTTGTCTGGACTCACTCGCACCAGGACGCGTCACACGCACCTGCTCAGATAACATTCCCAAAGGAGCCATACGTGGAGTATTCAGTTTTAAAATGAACAAACAACCGATAAAAATCAGCCCTGTTCAGGTGAACAGGACACCCAATAAAGTGTCCGAGACGCCCGGTTTCAGAGCCCAGTGTCAAACTCCAACCACAGGGAGACACTTCACAGGAAACAACAGGTGAGAATCTGAACCATGGTATGGCGGTTAGTGCATGTGGTACAGAGCAGGAGATTTCGGTATGATCTAGTGGGTTTTACAACACATATGTTTATTTGTTTCAGATGGAGACCCAAAAGAGCGTCAGATACTCTTCTCAGCCACGATGAGAACCATACGGGGGCATCTGAAAGCTCTTCGTTCAAGATTCGTAGAGGTACGTCCCTGTCTTATTTATATATAAGTATCATTAATGTAGTATTTTATAAAGAAACGTAATCATATTTAATTAGCTTTATTTTTTTTATATATTTTCCGATTCCATTTTAATTTTAGTTTAGTAATTTGGTGGGTTTTTTTTATAAGTTTTATTAATTTTAGTTTTTTTTAAGATTATTTTATTTCTTATTTATTTATTAGTTTTTAGTACTTAGTTAGAAATGTAGCTTCAGAAATGTTTACTGAAATTTTATTTGTAAAATATTTGTTTACTTTTTATAATAATAATAATACATATATATATATATATATATATATATATATATATATATATATATATATAATTATTTTTTTTATTTTTTTTCAGTTTTAATAATTTTAAAACTGAAAACGAAATTAGAAATATAGCTTCGGAAGTGTTTACTGACAGTATAACCAAAACTTTTATATTAATATTTTATTTTGTTTCAGTTAACATTTATTTCAGTTAAAGGTGACATATTATGCCCCTTTTTACAAAATGTAATATAAGTCTCAGGGGTCCCCAGAATGTAACTGTGAAGTTTCAGCTCAAAATACCCCACAGATCATTTATTAGATAATTTTGAAAATGCCTATTTTGAGTGGAAGCAGAAACACTCTATATTAGAGCGTATGTCTTTAAATGCAAATGAGCTGCTGCTCCCCGCCTCCTTTTCCAGAAGAGAGCTGCCTCATTACAGCTCATACCTGCTAAAAATATCTGTTTTAGTTCTGATTATCATGTTTATCGCGCTGAAATAATGCGTTTTAAACCATATTAGTTTAAACTTGTGATATACGGTTTTCTGAGCGCACACATCCAAAGCACACGACAGAAAGCGGCTGTCACAGCATGTGAGTACTGTTCTCATTCACAAACAAGTTTACGTTAAAAACGCGCATAAGTTACAAAAACAGTCGGTTATGACTGTGAAGGTAAACAGCTGGGAAATAAATCGCATGTTTATTTTAGATCTGTGTGGCAGCAGAAATATAGAGTAAATAAATCAATAAATCCACTGCTCTGTTGTCTCTGAGGCTGCGACTCTAAACAGTGTTCTGTGCTCATCTGTGCAGCCAAAGACAGAACGGTTAGCATGTTTTGCTCAAACTTTCGCCATGGCATTAGAACTGGTACACCGTTGTCGCTTGCGAAATCAAAATGACGGCGCAGCGGGTGGAAATTTACAGATTAAGGGGTGGTAATATTATAATGAGATCCCTTTGCAATGTCACTAGGGGAGTGAGATCAGACGCGATCGTTTTTCAGACGCTTACAGAAAAAGGCATACCAAAACAAAGTTACTGGGTTAATCTTTTTCACGTTTCCTTGGTTGGTAGATGCACCGGAAACCTGATTATAGCACTTAAAACCTGGAAAAGTCAGATTTTCATGATATGTCACCTTTAATATAAAGGTTTTTAATAGTTTTAGTTGACACCGGTCGATTTAATTCATTTTCACTCTTCTTTTGTGTTCCCACTCAATCTGGATTTCTCAATCCAGATCTGGATGATTGAGTGTGAACCCAAGAGAAGAGTGAAAATTAATTAACATACATATATATATATATATATATATATATATATATATATATATATATATATATATATATATATATATGCATACATATATGTGTGTGTGTGTGTATATATATATATATATATATATATATATATATATATATATATATATGACAATTGTGAATATATAGTTATAAATCTGATTATAGGAATATGAATCTGAATATATATTTAAGTCTAAATATATAAATTGTGAATATGTAGTTATAATTTTTGGCAGCCATTTTAGAACTGTATTGCTGAGTTCTAAAATATACTTACATACCACTCACATTTTCTTCTGAAAACATAAAACTATAGGAAAAAATCAACCATAAATCTAAAATAAAATTGACTTCATATTGATTGTTGCCAAAAACGCAAATACGATATAGCATGACTATTCCCGCCTAATTCAGAAAGCGACTTGGTTTTTCCCTAATGAGTTGGATCATTAATAAAAAAATAAGCAGTTAAAGCAAACTGTAAACTTTGGCTGAGATATCTGCTGTAGATTATCAAGAAGCTAATGAGGGAAAATGCCCCATTTTTGGGCTATACTAAGTCTCTGCATCGCTAAGCACCTTAATGATCAGCTTTGTCTCTCTGCTCTTTCTCTCCATTGTGCTTCAGGCAGTATGTTTAACATCTCGCAGCTGTCTCCTTTCCTTTGACCCTCTTTCACTCCCTGCTCTACATAATATTGGACGGCATCAGAGTTTTCCTGGCTTTGGATCGCTGATAAATAAACAAATGCTTAACTTTATGGATCTGTTAAAATGGTCCTGCTGCTCTCCTTCTTGCTGGCTTTCTCTCTTATACTCTGTCTAGTTCCACGTCTCCGGGGAATTGGGCGATTTAGCCCCGTTTCATGGCTGATGTGACCTCCACCAAGGTGGAGGAATGATATTTGGTCAATAAGGCCGTTTTATATGTACTGGGGACTGCATAAAGAGAAAAAAAAAAAAAACAGTTGTTAGGAGAAGGTTATATTCTGCTTGTAAAATCCTGGAGTTTTCTTCTTTTTTTATTTCACCAAGTTCTCCATCATTCCATCTTGTTAGGCCTGGATCCGGGAGAACTGGAGGCATGTGGGCTTTTCCATGAGGAAGAAGAAACAGAAGGGACACAGGGCCACTCTCAGGTGAAAGAGACACAGAAGTCGTCCACTTCAGAGGATACTGCACACGTTTCACAGGAAGACCGCAAATTAAAGTCCACAAGTTCTGTTAGTGACGTCTCTAAGGTGAGGTTGTGTTCAGGTCTGTTATTAAAAGACATTCAAGTATCTGTAGTACCCACTCAGTTTTGCAAAATTATGAATCTTTCTACTGTAAAGTTCTAGCTAATGAATATTAATTACATTCTGGCATTGCTATCTGGAAATTCTAAACCAAAGTTCATGAATTCATCATAGTAGGGCTTGTATCGAGGAAGTATATGAAGCAATGTCACTTTAATCTAATTTGTATTTATGCCAAAGCTTGGCATAATACAGAAATATGGCAAAGTCTTAGCTCATGAATATTAATTAGGACTTTCTGATTATCTCATGCTCCATCGTATCCACTTGTATAGTGTCATAAGTATAAACCGTCAACTTACGTTGCTTCATAACCTTTGCGGACTATGCAGTTGTGTTACCTTATTTATATTCATGAACCAAACCTTCACCATAGTAGGGCTCATAAATATTCATTAGCTCATAACATCATCAGTACAGTGTTGGCTCATAAATATTAAAGTAATTAAGTGTGACAATGCTCTACAACCAGCCTAGAATGTCCATAGTCATCTTAGTAGGATTAGTACCTATTAATATGGTCATGCTGATGATGTTCTTAATTTTCTTAAGTAGAAAATTTAAGATTCTAACTACAGTCCAACCTAAATTTATTTAGACACCTTCAAAATTTCTCACATTATCACAGTTTATTTGCTCTAGTTTAGAAAATGGTAATAAAATATGACAAGAACTCCGAGTTAAAATGTGTCAGAACAAATTCATCTTGATAATCACAAATGAATCACAGTCAAACCAAAATTTATTCAGACACCTTCAAAATTTATCATATTATCACTGTTTATTCGCTATAGTTTAGGAAATGGTAATAAAGTAAGCGAAAAAGAATCATTTTGATAATGTCAGAAAACTTTGATAGAAAGGTATGTAACAAAACATGGTCAGGTCAAAGTGTCAAATCAAATTTTTGGTCCCAATTTTTATTTTTTTTTTAATCAGTTTTACTGGTAGTCCACTGTATGAAGAATATTTGGGTATAATATGTCACAGTTTACTTTATTTTGCTGAATAAATATGTCTGAATAATTTTTAGTTTGACTGTATGTCTAAGTGTTAGGTCATGAATATTAATTACTTTATGCTAAGGTTGCTCTGTAGCTTTTCCGAAGTGTTCGGGTCTAGTTACCGAATTAATGTTAAAGAGATGAACCTATGCCAAGTTTGGACAGGATGTTGTCTCACTCAACAAGGGTTATCTGTAATCTCTTTGTTATTTGTTCTTGTCTCTTCCTACTCCAGAACGCAGCAAGCAAAAACAAGAATGGAACTGTGTTGAATGAAGAGTCTGTTTCCAAACCGTCCAATCATGAACCCAGCCTCCGCTCAGGCCGCTCTCTTCAGGAAGCTCCAGCTAGGCATCTGAGGACCTTTGGAGAAAGAGCTGCCACCTCTGTGCCTGTTAAAAAAGACCCGCTGACTTCACATCCCGAGACCAAGAGCAAAGACCCTTTTGGGTCTTTTTACACCAACAGATTGAGGAGGAAGCCCCAGGTTTTCTGCAAGACCTACAAGAGATCCAAGCCTAGCTCCACAGAGCCAAGTACGCGTGACTGTCTTTTTTTCTTTCTTTCTTATTATGCTTTCCATCAATTCTCAAACATTGATTTGAGTGCAAACATGCCTTATTTAAACTTTCTTACCCTTCAGGGAGGTGGGTAGTGCATTTAACAGCTTTTTCATGCCGTGTATGCCAGCTTACCCCATAAATCCTTGGGAAAACGTGAACGTGCTTTAATGGAAGATGTATTTCTTAAAAGCACTGATTGGCAAAGGCACCAAACCTTGTTCTTCGAAATAGTCAGAAGGTCAAGATAACTCCAACCCACTATATTTTTACATTTTCTGGTGATAATGTAAGTGGTGCTTGTCTGTGCAAAACTCAAAACCACAGTTTGCTGGTTAATCTTTGCATTGTTGTTAGGTGATTGATAATGGCCCAAGTCAAAAGAGCCATCCTCAAGTCCCTAGAAATGGCATGTGCCATCAAAGTTAAGAACTTGCGTGTAGATGTTCATTAAAATTATTATTATTATTAATAATAAGGAGAAGAATAAATAAATATATAAATAAATAAAGATGTACCATTATTAAAATCATTACAATAAGCTGGTAATTATTTTCATGTTTTGGCTGATAATAAAATTATACACTATTTCACTTAAAAGGGGAAAAATAAACTTTTTTTTTTTTTTTTTTTTTTAATTATCCAAATGAATTTGCCTTTTCCAATAACTATAATGTGCGTGCCTAAATAAAATAGTAATCTTTCACTAGTGGATGAAGTGGAATCTGGATTGAGAAATGCAGACTTAGTGTGAATGTAAAAAGAGAGTGAGAACGAATTAACCCAATAGGTTAAACAATTATTTTTTCTGATAACCGATATGGTATAGATACATAGTGCATCCCTAAATGAAATGATAAACTCTCAGCAATGGGAAAGGTGGAATTTCGATTGAGAAATGCAGATTGAATGTGAATGCAAAAAAAAAGGACTGAAACCGAATTGACTCAACAGGTAAAAAAGAAGCCTTTTCTGGCAACTTAATGCAGAGACATTGTGCATTACTAAATTAAAGAGTAAAATTCCACCAGTGGATGAAGTCTGAATGTGAACGCAAAAAGAGAGTGAAACCGAATTAACAGGTAAAAAATAAACATTTTCCAATAACTATTATGGTACAGATATACTGTGCATCCCTAAATAAAATAGTAAACTTTCACCAGTGGACAAAGTGGAATCTAGATTGAGAAATGCAAACTGAGTGTGGAACGTAAAAAGAGAGTGAAACCGAATGAACTCATCTGACAAAAAGCAGCATTTTCCGTGACTACATGTCGGTCCCATTGTTATGGAGTTTGTGTATGTTCTGGGCTGTCATTGGATGAAGGATGTCCTTATAAAGATTAATGTCTTTAAGTGCGTGGTGTGCAGAATAGCAGCATTCACTCTCACAATCTAGATTACTGCAGTCCTGACCTCAAGGTCTAGGTAAAGCCCATTACACCTCTGTCTGCTAGAGAGGAACTCAGATGTACCATCCTCCTCCTCATGATCAGCTGGGACTAGTTCATCCTAAACACCTTATCGCCCATAATGGTTGCCGTTAAAGGAATAGTTCACCCAAAAATTGATTACATGCATTCACTTTGTCTTCAGAAATCATACAACAGTCTGAGAAACAGACCGAAACTTAGGTCTTCACTGATAATCTTCTGTCCCAGTCTGGATCATTAGGTCAGTGAGTTCATTCAGGCTGGTTTTGTGAAAAAGAAAGATTCATTTAGCTTTTTCTGATCTTTCTGATCTTATGGCTTCAGAAGACTATTTTTATGGTGCATTTTGTTCTTTTTCCATCCTTAAAAGCTTCAGTTCCCATTCGTTGTGATGATTTGTAAAAGAAGATTTGAACAGATTGATTCGAACAAACGTCTGCTTAGTTTGAAAATCTGCCCAATTCAAACCATTTTTAATGTAGCAAAAACAGATGGACTGCATTGAATTTGTTATTGTTTTCTGATGGATTGGTGGACAGGAAGGGAAGGAGGTGAAGGATGAAAAAAGAGAGAGGATTACCCATGTCCCTGTTTCTCTCTCAAAGCCCATTATAGGACCCAGCCAAAGAGAAGCTTCTGCTGCAGAGAGGAATGGAAAAAGATAAATACGTGGTCAGAAATGAACACTCATCAATCGCCAAATGCAAGAAAAAAAACGGCTGATAGCTTTATTAGAAACATAATATTGAACTGTAAGAACACAATGTCGGAATGACCATCTGACCCTTGTTGATGTTAATCATGTGAACTTTTCAAATACACATACAGACTGTTTACTGAAGCAAACATCTGTCAAGATTCGTGTTTACCTCATTGGAAAATGTAGCATCAGAAGTTTATCTAGGAGGCCTGAAGTTTGTTTTCATCCAGAACGTTTAGACACGTGCGGTGTGGTCCAGAAGTCTGAGACCACTGGTGAAAAGGCTTCTATTCTTCATTTGTTCCTAATTTAATATAAAAAGTTCATCACAAATTATATTATCATGCACAACCTGATGATTTTTGCTCCAAAGAACATCCTGTGTGCTTCCATGGAAGTAAGAACATCTGACCTTTTTCACAAAGACATTTCTGATTGGTTAATACACATCTGTCTCTCTCTTCTTCAGTCGTGCTGTCCAGCGATGATGAAGGAGCCGATGAGATGAATGATGTGTCTGGAAGTTTGCAAGAGCAGCGGATTTCTGAGGGGATCAGGGATGCTCAGGTAACAGATAACGAATGGGTGTAGATTTAAAATATATGCTCCTACTGACTACATGTCATACACATTTACATTTATTCATTTAGCACATGCTTTTATCCAACACAAATTACGAATGATACATTTTTAATGCTATTTGTGGTTATACACTCACAGAAGGCACTGAATAATTTAGTTAAACTCAGATGGGATGCTAAACTAAAGTCATTTATGGTGACGTTTATTTATTATTAACACCGTGTCTACACCGGACGCGAGCGACGCTGCACGACAAAATACAATAGAATCCATTATAATCAGCAATGCTGTCTACACTGGAAGCGGCACAGCGCGACACGACAAATCCCTGACAGTAAACTAATGCCACTTTCTATTTATGACATACTGACCCAAAGTTCAAATGATTTTTAACGGTTGCTTTGTCGCGTCTAATGTAGACAGACTTTAGCTGTTGCGGTGCAGTGCGACAACTGTCGTGTCCGGTGTAGACACGGTGTAAGGGTGTGTTCACACTTGTCATGTTTGGTTCAATTAAAGGGTTACTCCAACCCAAAATGAAAATTTTGTCATTAATCTCTTACCCCCATGTCGTTCCAAACCCGTAAAAGCTTTGTTCGTCTTCGAAACACAAAGTAAGATATTTTTGATGCATTCTGACAGCTCTCTGACCCTCCCATAGACAGCAATGTAATTAACATGATCAACGCCCAGAAATGTAGCAAGGAGATTGGTAAAATAATCCATGTGACATCAGGGGTTCAACCATAATTTTACGGTTAAGTAAACCGTAAAATTACGGTTGAATTACGGTTGAACCTCCAGAATGCATCAAAAATATCTTAATTTGTGTTCCGAAGACGAATGAAGCTTTAATGGGTTTGGAACGACATGGGGGTAAGTGATTAATGACAAAATTTTCATTTTGGGGTGGAGTAACCCTTTAAAGAGAACTCTGGTGCAGTTGCTCTGTTAGTGCGGTTCGTTTGAGTGTGAACACTGCCATCCGAACCCTGGTGCGCACCAAACAAGCGGACCGAGACCGCTAAAAAGATGGGTCTTGTTCCATTTCCAAACGAACTCTGGTGCAGTTCCAATGAAATATGAACGCAACACGGACCAAATACTTCTAAACAAACCAAAAACAGGAAGTAATGACAAGATGCGATGCTATGCGACATGATTTGACGACGCGGAACGAGCAGTGTAACCAAAACAAAATGAGCAGAGGGCAAACTTGGAGCAATGAGGAGGTTTTTATGAGCTCTTCTTGAGTTCGCAGGTGGTGAAAATAAAATATGTACATGCAACAATGAGCACGCTTAGTCCAGCAGACGGCATTAGGTGTGTTTGACTTAAAATGGCGCTGAGCAGACTGATCGGTGAATGGGTACTTTGATGTCTAACACCGATCGGTCTGCGCAGTGCCGATTTAAGTCAAACACTCCTATTGTTTGGGGTTTTCGGTAAGTTCTGTCATGAAATATACATCAATCAACCCGACCAATCAGGTTGTGAAAGTATGACTATGCCTTTAGGTTTGGCATCAATGTGTGCTGTCCAAATAAGCCAATGGTTTCTGAGTTTTTACAGCTGGTGGACTCTTTTAATTTTACACAGTTTATTTCAAATCCAACCCATGAGCAAGGCTATATCTTGGACTTGGTCTTATCTCTGGGTCTTCCTATTTCTAATGTCTTAAACTATGGTCTGTCTGATCACATGCCCGTAATTTTTAATGTTAATATGCCATGCAAACCAGTGTTGCCACAGTTAGGTGTGCTTTGTTCTCATCTTATTACGTCATCCACGGCGGTAGAATTTTCTGAGGTATATAACTCCTCGTCATTTGTGAATGTGATTGAGTCTCCTTCTCCTTCTGTGGGCTCAGACGAGCTATTGATATTGTTCAATTCTGTTTGCTCCGATATCTTAGATGTAGTAGCCCCATTTAAGGTTAGGAAACCTAAACCTAAACTTAATCCAACTCCATGGCTTAATAACGATACTTGTTTTCTGAGGCAGGAATGCAGAAAGGCTGAACGGAAATGGAGAAAGGATAAGCTGCAGGTTTCACTGCAATTTATGAGGCAGTGTTTTTCAGATTACCAGGTTGCTGTGAGAACTGCAAGGCAAAATTATTTCTCGAAGGTCATTGCACAGAATTACAATGCCCCTGCAGCCCTTTTTTCAATAATTAATAGACTTCTCAGTCCGATTGGATGTTCTACTTTGACCCCCTCTTTGGAGGTATGTGAAATGTTTCGGACATTTTTTGTGGGAAAAATAGAAAAGATTAGAATTTGTCTGCCTACATTCTCAGCTGAGTCTGTGATGCTACCGGCTTGTGTAAGGAGTTTTGAGCTCTTTGAGCAGGTGTCTCTGGCGCAAGTTAGGGATATTATTATGCGTTTGAAGCCTACATCTGGTGGTTGTGATGTGGTTCCTTTACGTCTTCTTAAGGAGATGGTTGATGTTGTTGGGCCAAGTATTACGTCTATTGTCAACAGTAGTCTTCATAATGGAGTAGTTCCAACTGGCCTTAAACAGGTGGTTATTCATCCACTTCTTAAAAAGCCTAATTTAGACCCTCTAGATTTGAAGAATTATCGGCCCATCTCAAAATTACCATGCCTAGCAAAGATTTTAGAGAAGGTGGTCTATTCCCAGTTAATGTCATTTTTAAGTAGGTATGAGATATTAGACAAATTTCAGTCCGGTTTTAGAGTAGGTCACAGCACTGAGTCTGCACTTTTAAGGGTTGTTAATGACCTCCGTATAATCAGAGATGCAGGAAATGCTGCAGCTTTGATTTTGTTGGACTTATCCCATTTAGTTGGAATTCGTGGGACGGTTTTAGAGTGGTTTAAGTCTTATTTGTCACATAGATCATCCTCTGTAAAGTATGGTAACTTTGTTTCAACGACAGTGCCTGTTATTTGTGGTGTCCCCCAGGGTTCTGTTATTGGCCCTATTTTATTTTCATTGTATATGTTGCCCTTGGGCTCAATTTTTAAAAAATACGGCATGTCGTACCATTTGTATGCAGATGATACACAGATCTATTTACCTTTGAGAATGGGAGAGAATAATGGCTCGAATTTGCTTTTTGCATGTTTAGAGGAGGTTAAGAGCTGGATGTCTCAAAATCTGCTTCAGTTGAACCAGAGTAAAACTGAGTATGTTTTTTGGCTCTGTCAGAGGATGTTCAGATATGTCCACATATTTGGTTTCATGGTCTGATTATTGCCATGACCAAATAAGGAACTTAGGTGTGGTGTTTGACCCAGAGCTGAAATTTGACAAGCAGATTAATGCTGTAGTAAAGAGTTGTTTTTTCCAGATTAGGTCTATTGCTCGCCTAAAGCCTATTCTGTCAAGAAAAGACTTAGAGAAGGTTATTAATGCCTTTGTTTTGTCTCGTCTGGACTATTGCAATGTATTGTATGTGGAGTCCTGCCAGACCACTATTTCACGTTTGCAATTAGTTCAGAATGCAGCGGCTAGGCTGTTAGTGGGTGCTAAGAGAAGTCATCATATCTCTCCTATTTTAGCTTCTCCTAAATGGCTACCCGTGAGCTATAGGATAAAATATAAAACTCTTTTATATGTTTTTAAAGCATTGCATGGGATGGCCCCTGCTTACGTGTCGGAGCTCATTGCTGTTCGTCAAGCACCTAGGTCTCTAAGATCCAATAATAAGTTATTGCTTACTGTCCCTCGTACTCATTTAAAGTTAAAAGGGGATCAGGCCTTTGCTGTTGCAGGGCCGAAGCTCTAGAATAGTCTGCCTCAGGTACTTAGAGAGGTCTCATCGTTAAATGTTTTTAAAGTTGAAGTCAAAAACTATTTCTTGTCTTTAGCCTTTGAGAGTGTGGGCTAGTTTTTGCTGTTAGTTGAATGTGTTTTGTCTTATGTTCTGTGTTTTAATGACTGTTGCTTGATTGTTCAGCACTTTGGTCGGCAGGTGCAGTTGTAAAGTGCTCTATAAATAAAGTGAAATGAAATGAATGAAATGAAATCTATAGGTTCGCTGTCAAAAATGCCAGTGTGAACGCTAAGCGAACCAAGACCAAATGTATCATTTTCTTTTCTTGGTCTTGGACCAAACAAACCAAGAGAACTGAACTACAAGTGTGAACACACCCTGAAATTAGTGCTGTCAAAAGTAGTGCGCTAACGCAGGTGATTCATTTTTCCAGTTTAAGGACATTAAAAATATAACACCGCAGTTACACAGTTAACTCAGGGACAGAGCTAGGGTTGGCCACCTCACTCACAACTGCTGCTTCTGTCTCTTTTTTTCTTAAGAATTGCATTCATCAGTGGCAGCTCTTAAAGTAATAGCAGCCAAATAACCTAATAACCAGCTGCTGTGATGTCTGTTCATTAAAGAACAAAAGAAAAAAGAGAAAATCAATAACTTTTATAGCTTTAAGAGTTCATCTATATTTAATTTAGAATTTAGTGTTTGATAACTTTATTCGATTTCTGTTTATGTCCTACTTGCTGAAGGACACCGGTAAATATGACATTTATTATAATGGGTTTATTTGAAGATTATTTTAAGTTCACTTAAATTAGAAGTTGTTATTTTTTAAAGTCTAATAAATGTTAAAATTCATAGCTCTCAATTATACTGTAATGCTGAATGGCTATAATCAATGGTTAAATATTAGGGGGAAAAAAATAACAATTTCCTAGAGACATCAGTAGTATTGTTATCAGTGATACTCGTCTTCAGTCATAAAAAAGATGCCATTAAACAAATATTAAAAATACACTGTCTTTATGTTGTTTCTACATTAATTTGAAGAATGAATGTGAAATTATTGCAATATAAAAGTATATTTAAAAACTTCATATATAATTTGTGTTCTCGATAATGTAACACATTTTAGTTTTCTTAAAAAGGAACTGAATACATTAACATTAAGAATGTACAAGTTCTAAGAAAAAACATGATTATTAAAATATTTTAATAATTTGGCAACCCAAGATATGATAAAATAAGTATTGAATTTTTTAAATTTTTTTTAATTTTTTTTTATTTATTAAAATAAAAGCGTGGCACTAACAAACGTAGATGATGTTAACATTGAGTCTTTGGGTTTACGTTAAGCTTGCATATTAAAACATTTAAAATAAGCAATTTTACACTATGAAATAAACAAGGCTGACAAATCTGAATTTCTTTATTAGGTGTCCCAAAGTTGCCATGGCTGCATTTATTTGATCATAAATACAGTAAAAAAACACTAATATTGTGAAATATTATTACAATTTAGAATAACTGTTTTCTATTTGAATATATTTTAAAATGTAATTTATTCCAGTGATACGAAGCTGAATTTTCAACATCATTACTCCAGTCTTCAGTGTCACATGATCCTTCAGAAATCATTCTAATGTGCTGATTTGCTCAAGAAACATTTATTATTATCAATGTTGAAAACAGTTGTGCGGCTTAATTTTTTTGTGGAAACCATGATACTTTTTTAAGATTCAAATAGAAAGTTAAAAAGAGCAGCATTTATTTGAAACAGAAATCGTTTGTAACATTACAAATGTCTTTACTGTCACTGTTTATTAATTTAATTCTTATTGACCCCACATTTTGAAAGGTAGAGTATAAATACTTTTTCTCCTAATCAATGTGGAATCGAAAAATGTTACATCTTTGACTGATCTTCACATGTCCCTATCATTATTAAAATCTAACGCACACCATTTGGATAAAGCTTTTGTTATCTCGAGAATCAGTCTTGTTTGAAGAAGCTTTGAAACTTCGCCGAAGAACCATACTAAACAAATGTTGACTCATTTCAACTTATCTTCATGCACATCTGTCTTTTGAAGTCTAGATTTGTTCAGTATGGCTGTGAAGTTTTGGGTTCGCCCTTGTTTACAACTATTCATCAAACCCTTTCAACGAATTTCCTTTGTCAGAATCGTTAGTTTTGTTTGTCCAAGCTGGACACATCTTCAGTTTGCGTTGTTTTTCATGACAGTAGAACAAATTCAATATGGCACCCCGGTATGAGAGGCTTCTATCTATGGTATGCAGCATTTTGGATTTGCATTTTAGTCTGAAGTAGAAACGTCTTTGAGAGAAGCGTTCGGCTCTTGATCACAGGGTTGGGATGTTTGAGGATGATTACAACAATGTGACTCAGGTGTTCACCTTCAGCCTAGCATGCAAACGGAATGAGAAACATGTTTCTAAAAAGCGGATTTTGTTGGTTTTCATTGCGTCCAAGGAAAATTATGACAAAAAATTCAATATTGTATATTAAAAATATTGAATATTACTACATAATATTTTTAGTTTTATATAAATGAAATGTATTTTTTCAATGTAAAATTAACACTTCCGTTTGTGGTCATATTTTTTTTTTTTTTTAAGAAATTAATATTTTTGTTCAAAAAATGATGCATGAAAGTGATCAAAAGTGACAGTAAAGACATATATAATGTTATAAAAAATAAACTAAATGTTCTTTTGAACTTTCTTTCATCAAAGAATGCTGAAAAAATGTATATTGATTTACACAAATTATTAAACAGCACAACTGATTTCAACATTGATAATAATAAGCAATATTTCTTGAGCATAAAATCAGCATATTAGAATGATTTCTAAAGGATCATGTGACACTGAAGACTGGAGTAATGATGCAGAAAATTCAGCTTTGAATCACAGAAATAAATAGAAAACCAATATTTTAAATTGTAAAAATATTTCACAATATTATTGTTTTTACAGTATTTTTGATCAAATAAATGCAGTTTTAGTGAGCAAAAGACACGTCTTTCTAAAAAAATAAATAAATAAAAAAAAATACAAATTTTACTGACACCAAACTGTGTACTTAAGAAAACATGTTAGAAATTCATGCTGTTACTAATAATTTTACCAAATTGTAATTATTTACTTATTAACATAAATTGTTAATGTTTAATTAAATTTAAATATTATATTATGAGTTTAGAATGTTGTTTTTATTCTTTGTGGCAATTTTAAAATAAAATAAAATAAATAAATAAAAATGTTACGATATTTTGAGGAGCATGTTTTGTCCAAGAATCAGTCAAATAATATTAAAATAATAATGTTTTTTCCAAACCAATATATCATCACCTCTGCTTTATGTACTCATGTTCTGTGTATTTTTCTTTGAAGTTTTTAAAAACCTGAGGTATATTTCTGTTCAGTGTTTGTGTATGTATTAGAGGTCGTCCGATAGTGGATTTTACCAATACCGATAGCTAGGTTGGACCACATTGGCCGATACCGATTAATCAACTGATAGTTTTTAAAATGGATACTGAACGAAAACTAAAATAGCTCTTTACTATTTAAAAAAAAAAAAAAAGTAGTAGCAGTACTGAACCATACTTTGTAAATGAATAAAAATATTAATATTAATTATTATATTGATCATTAAAGTTATTTCATAATTTACTAATGTTAAATGAAGAAACTTTAAAATTTAAAAATGTAGCCTATTAGTAATAGGAAATATTGAAATGAACACACTCTAACAAGGAACAATACTTCTACAGCTTTCATTAATGTTACAAATGGACTCTTATTGTTAAGTATTACCATTTCATTTCAGCAGTCATGCTTAAAGATGGCCATCCAAACGGAAAGAGAAAGTGTGATCTATATTACAGCTCTCTATATGAAGCATACAGATTGTATTAGAGCCACAGAAAGACAAACGTTTTGCTGAAAAATGCACAATACATAATTTATAGCCTAGAGTGTAGTCACTGTGTACATTAACAGTGATTTGGGACAAATATAATGTAAATTAATGGAAAACTATGTAAATTGCGCTCTGTGGCACGGCAGGATTTTCTGTCGGCTGCATTTGAATGCACATTTGAAGTTTCCCGCTCTGTGCAGCGTGCCGTGTCACGTGTCAAAACAAACAACACGTGCTGTCAGTGATTTCCGCCTCTAGAGGCCACTCTCGTACTGTATAATGACAGCGGACCCTTCTCAGCCACTCCAGCAACAGACACAACATAGAAAACTATCGGCATGGATCTTGCCGATAAACAATAGTTCCCCCAATCAACTATCGGTGCTGATTAATTAGCAAACCGATGAATCGGTCGACCTCTAGTATATATACTAGTGCTGTCAAAATTAGCGCGTTAATGCAGGCAATAAATTTTCCAGTGTAACGGTGTTAAAAATATTTAACGCAATTAACACAGGGTCGGAGCTAGAGTTGGCCACCACACTCACAACTGCTGCTTCTGTCTCTTTTTTTTTTCTTGACAAGAATTGCGTTTATTTAGACACAGGATGTCTTTATGAGCACATCAAACGGTAGACATTTCAGACGCGCGCTCCACTTCATTGACAGGCACTAGTCAAACGAGCGCGGAAATATTACAGGTGACGAGGAGCTTCAGTAGAACAACAGTGAACTGCGGTCAGATGAGATGTTGTCAGGCCATATGTCAGTAAAAACGAATTTTCCTCTCCTGTCAGCCATTATACTGTGCTCATAGCGTGTGCTCTTCAGTTGCATGCACAAATACGGTGTGCGCTGTAGCCTGTTAAATTTCGTATTAAAGCGCGAATGAAACTACGAGCATGTGTGTCAGATCCCATCACGTTCAGCAGCGGCAGCTCTTAAAGTGATAGCAGCCAAAAAACCTAATAACCAGCTGCTGTGATTGTCTGTTCATCAAAAAAGAAATTTTAATTTCTGAAAAGTTGTGTGATTTTAATTAGTTTTTTTTTTTTTTTGACAGCACTAATATACACATGAACAGTGTTGTTGTTTTTTTTCCCCCTATTTTTTTCATTCTCTTTCTTCACGCTTCAGTCAGGGAACCAAAAGAGCCCAAAGACAAACACAGGAGGTGAAAGATCAGCGACCAAAGTAGAAGTGCCTTCCATCATAGAACTGGACTTCAGCAGACTCCATTACGACACAGTCGAGGCGCAGGCCAACGGGACCATTGTGGTGAGAGAAACTTATGCTGAAAATATGATTTATAGTTGTATTAAATTATAAAAGTGGTTCAGCAGTGGCCTCAAACCCACTAGATATTACATTAGTCTGAAGATCTTAATTCTCTTATCTGGTCACATTGAATTAGGCCTCTCAGTCCAATGTTCCAGATCTGGCCGGATGAGTTTCCAACACATGGTTCCAGCTCTTTCATTCAGCCAATCACGCAGTTCGATTTTTGTTGTTGTTTGTATAATGAAGGACATCTGTTATTCCAGTATTTTAATTGGCCGTTCCTGCTACAAACCACAAAGCAACAACTAGCCGACATCGGGCTGCAGATGTGATTAAGAGACCAACAAAAGTTTGTTTGCCAGAAAATTCCAAAAGTTAAATCCGAAACACTGCAGAGCGGCTGAAAGCCGTGTTTATTAGAACAACAACAGCGGCTGTAACCTAAACTGGCCCTGACACCGAGTACAGCACAGGTTATCACTGTTTGTCCAGCAATGCTTCAAAAGCACATAACGCTGCGTTAGTTTCAGGGGCTTTTCTGCTCTCTTTTCACAAGCCGTTAAGCAATAGGTCTGCTCTCCTGGAGGGGACCGCTCATTTAGAATGTGTTTAATGAGCGTAGCCGGGGGGACGCATGCACAATGTGAGGATGTGATCAACAGGTCAGTATCTCTGTTCCAAAACTCAGCGAGCTGCCTCTTTTAACCTTGTAAAGCCTGAAAAAATGGTTTTGAAATGGTTTTGATATATATATATATATATATATATATATATATATATATATATATATATATATGTATATATATATATATATATATATATGTGTATATATATATATATATATATATGTATATATATATATATATGTATATATATATATATGTATATATATATATATATATATATATATGTATATATATATATATATGTATATATGTATGTATATATATGTATATATATATATATATATATATATATATATATATATATATATATGTAATATTACAAATTTTAAAGCCAAAAAAACATTTTTAATAAATATAATAGTATGTGTGTATATTAATAAATACTGTAGTATATTAAAAATACATAATGTACATTATTGTATTTTTTTTGCCTTAAAGGAAACATGATTTTTTTTTTTCAAGTTTTAATGCCAAAACAAGGTGAAACAATGTTGTAAATATTAATATATTATAAATGTAATGGTATGCATGTATATTACATATGTATAATAAATACTCTAATATATGAAAATAAAGATTTTTTTTGTTTGTTCTTAAAGGAACCATTTATTTATTTATTTATTTATTTATTTATTTATTTATTTATTTATTTATTTATTCATTCAGGTTTTAATGTCAAAATAAAAATTGTTTTAATTCACAAAATTGTTTCAGTGCCAAAACAGGGTGAAACAATGTTGTAAATAAATAATATAACTATATTATAAATATAATTGTATGCATGTATATTAAATATGTATAATAAATACTCTAATATATGAAAATATATATATATTTTTTTTTCCCTAAAAGGAACCTTTATTTATTTATTTATTTATTTAAAATTTTAATGCCAAATGCTAATATATGAAAATAAAGATTTAGAATTTTTTTAATTAAAACAAAACTACTGTGAATAAATGAGGAAAAAATATGGTGGACAAAACGAGAAATTTGAGAGATTTTACAAATAATAAAAAACTATAAAGAAATATCATTTGTTTAATACTTAAAATATCATTATAAATAATACAAGTATTCAAGATTTTAACTGTATGTGTGATTGATGGCAGGTCAATTGATTCATGATTCAATGGTTTTCAATTCACAAGCGATTTTTGCAAATTCAAAACGATTCAGTACAATACACAATTCCATGTCATCAGTTTGCACGTTAATTTTCATATAAATTGGATAATTTGAATTTTGTGCACTAATAAATCACAATTGTTTTGCACTTTAACTTCGTTATTGTCTGACACAAACAGTTCAAGATTTAAAAGTCATATTTCAAGATTGATACACAAGGCTGGTAGGACGTTTAATCAAGAAATTTAATACTTTTTTGCACGTCTCTATTATTTTGTATGCTATAAAATAATATTGATATTGCACTGGTATTTATCACGCTTCCTGTGTTTTGTGTATTTGCTGTCACAACGCTTCCAGCGTCTCTTATGAGGTTGATTTCAGTTAGTATGCTGCCTTTGAAAAAACGGCCAATGTAGGCAGCAAGAACGCTGACTTTTGGAACAGAACGAAAGTGTCAAGCGTTTGTTGTCTTTATCGGAACGAATCCCAGCAGGAACGTCCTCTGTTCTGGTTTGGGTTCATTGACCGCTGTTTTATGTGACTGTGTTCTTTTCTGCTTTTCCATCTGTGGCAGAATGACTCTTTTATATCTTCAGTCTGTTAAATATCTGGTGGTGGACAGACTTTGTTGTCAGCAGTTTAAGAGACCGCCAACCCTTTTTTATCCCATCCATGTTTGGCTTTTGTCTTAATGCAATGTTTTCCTTCTCTCTTTCTTTTATAGATCACAGATGAAGGCATCGCTGTACCACTGAAAGGTATTTACAACTAATAATCTGTTTTGTTTTGTTTTTGTTTTTTCTTTTAGACAATAAATATTGGGGATTGAGAAATAAGGAGAGAGGAAGAACCTAGAAAGACACCTGACCATAAAAGTGGACCATAAATCTATTTTATTTTTGTGCCAGCTGAGTTGTTCTGTTATCTCAGGGCTCAACAATAAGATCTAGCTTTATATTTAATTTTATTTAATCATGATTTAACTAATTATATAAAAATATGATTTAAAATAATTTAAAAATTAATATTAAATATTAAATGTAATAATTGAAAGAATAAAATAATCTAAAATAGTCTAAATAATACAAATGTAAAATAGTCTAAATAATACAAATATAAAATAATTGTGTATATATATATATATACACACACACACACACACACACACATATATACATATATATTTGTGTGTTTGTGTATACACATTAAAATAATTGTAAAAATACTATTAATTTTTTTTGTATAATTAAATGCACATGCATTTAATTATACAAAATTAAAAATTAGTATTTTTATTTGTTTTAAAAAAATATTTTTTACAATTCAAGTAAAAAAAAAACTTTAATTAGATTTTAATTATAAATGTCAATAAAGTGATTTAATACCTTTAATAATATATAATAACATATTTGATAATTAATTAATAAATAACATTTATATCTAATAATATAAATTAAAAATGTATTTTTTTTAACTAATTTTAAAATAAATATTTAAAAATACATGTGAAAAATGAGAGTCTAAGGGCCAGTTTTACTAAATGGCAAATTAACGCGAGAGCGTAATTCCAAAACAGTGCCGATGGGTGTGGACATTTCTGCAGGTGATTTACTAACAACTGCGCAAATTAAAGAACAACAGACGCAACATCTTATTTACATATTGACCAACGCAATATACCAAGCGCAGCGCAAATTAGCGTAGTCACAAATAAAGAATGAAGAAGAAGAAACCACAGTGCATTGAAAAGAATCTGAGGCCAAAAAATGAAGGGTTGTGAGAAGTTTTGATAGACCTGATATTGCGTGATCCTCCTAGTTGAGGGTTCCAAGTCATCTTTTATTTCCTGAAGCAAATTAAAAATAACATGGCTTGGCAAACTATATGTTCGGATAATGTGTTCTTCTGGCATTCCAAATAAATTAATACGTGTGGAAAAAATCCTCTCCCTTCTACCACGCGCTCTCTGTTCTCTGCGGTGCCTCCTCCTAGCTACAATAATTGCAGCCATTTCAAGCGCAAAATAGTTTAAGACATGCTTTTTTTTGGGCGTTAAATAATGGCACAAATACCAGTAATTTGAGGAGTGCAAATGTTAGTAAATCTCGTTACGTGATTCATTTTAATACTCTCCTCCCATAAATTTTGCGTCTGAAAGAGAAACTCCTACAAATGCATATTCAATAAGGTCAGGAGTAACAATAACTCTATCCACGCCTTTTCAGCGCTAATTCTTCACTGCGCGTCTTTAGTAAATCCCGACAGTACTATTTTAATGCCAAAAGACGGTTTGCGCTGGCGCAAGCTGTTAGTAAAACTGGCCCTAAATATTATAAATGTAAATATAAAATAAATGTATAAAATGTAATAATATATTACATTTTATTATACAGAATTAAAACTTATATTGTTAAAGTAATGTTGAAATAAAATAAAAAAAAAATAGATTTAAAAAATTAAAAATGTAGATAAAAATCTATAATAACTTATTTTATAGTAGATTTAATAATTATTTAATAATATATCTAATTATATATAATTGAAAATTGTTTTTTTTACATAATTTTAAAATAAAAAATAAAATTTGAGTTTAAAAATTATATTTGTAAATATAAAATAACTTTATTTTAATAATATATTTATTCATTATTTAATAATGTATTTACATCTAATTATCTTAGTTTATAAGGCCAGAAACATACTTAGTGCAGGCATTAATTTAAAAAATGAAATGTGGTCAGTTTGGTTTATTTCTGTTTATGAAGTCTGTCAACAAGTTGCTGAATGTTAAAGCATAAACATGCAGGAATTAGCTCTAGTGTGTGTGTGTGTGACCATTAAAGGATTAATTTATTCAGTCTGGTGCTCATGCTGGGAAGAGCAGTGAAAAACTAAACTCGTTTAAACAGGTGTTTCGCGTTAAACAGGTGTTTCGCGTTAAACAGGTGTTTCGCGTTATATTGTACGACACGTGCTTGTTAGCAAGAAGTACAGTGATTTAGTGTGATGATAACATAAAATTCGGACACCCAGTCATCAAATCTGATCGCTTACACAAAGTTTATATTTAAAGACACCAATGTTTTGCTGTGATGCTGCCCCATGTGGCGAAGAAGTGTAATTACACCCGATCGGCTCATTGGATGGGCGTCCAGCAGACTGCTGAGTTCTTTGACCCTTCACCCTGTTTTGTCCCGGGTGACAACTCTCCTCAACTGTCTGTGACCCTCTGTCTCTCCCTCCTCGCTCTTACTTTCACCATTAAGACGGCTCAGATTAAGACTCTATTTATGTGTGTGAGACAGAGGAAGAGCAGGGAACTTGTTTGCGTGACTTCAGTCATCCCCGTATTACTGAATGTGTTCAATAGAGCACCTGTGTGTGTATAAGATGATTATGAGGGTTTCAGACAAGCACCACTCTGTTCTTAGCTTTCTAGGGTCTTTGTGCGTAAGCTACCCACTAAAGAGACATTAAAACAAATCATTTGAACAAGGCCATCCTGTTTTGAGAGCCAAAGAGAGCATTTTATCAAGCCTTTGTGATAAATCTGTGGCTGTTAGCTACTAGCGTTGACGTACGTATGCAAGTGTGTGCCTAAAAGCTAATCAGTATCAGTTGCTGTTTGAAATCCATTTTATGTGCGTAATGTGACATTTTTCTGAGGGAAAGAGGATATTTGTCAAGAGAAAAAATATGTGATGGGACATTGTGTGTTGGGATCATGACTAATGGGGGCTAAATATCAGAACGTACTAGGGCTGTCACGATATTAGATTTTTCATATCATGGTTATTGTAGCCAAAAGAATTCACGATGTCAATATATTGCGATATCTATAGAAACCTTGGGGGGGGGGAAAGATATCCGTCAAATAATTTTTTACTTTGTTTGAGTTTTTCTTTTTCACCCAACGAACATAAAGATACTGATAAACACAGGGCACAAGACTCTGGCTTTCTCTGTCTTTTTTCGAGCTCCTATGAAATAACAAGAGAGAAAATACTGTAAAGTTCAACAGTATGATTAATAAATATTAATGGTAACACTTTACAGTATGGCGTCATTTGTTAATGTATTAACTAACATGAACAAACAATGAACAGTACTTTTATTACACAACTTATTAATCTTTGTTAATGTTAGTTAATAAAAATACAGTCGTTCATTGTTCATGTTAGTTCACAGTGCATTAATGTTTACAAACACAACTTGTGATTTTAATAATGCATTAGTAAATGCTGAAATTAACATGAACTAAGATTAATAAATATAAGTATTGTTCATTCTTAGTTCATGTTAACTAATGTAATTAACTAATGTTAACTAATGAACCTTATTGTAAAGTGACATATTAACATCTAAACTGATACTTTAACCTGTTAACTTGCGTACCTGTATTTTAAGCTCTTTAACCTATAGTTGCACCGGCGCCACTGAAGTCATCCAGTAAGCACACTGCTAATTCAGTTTTAATGTGCGTCTAGTACGGCCGCAGATGAGGCATTAATTGCATGGCACTGCGACCAACTTAACATTTTACAGAGTTTAATGTAGCAATGTGGTCACTTTTTCAAGATCAGTTTTAATCGTGTAACTGTTAATAGATTTGAATAAAGAAATAAAGTGTTACTACGCACAGGCCGTATTGATTGCTAATACAAAAATAAGACGAGTAAAGAAAACGTGGTACTTATTAAAATAATCACCCTTTACCCAAATATATGAACACAGAAAACCTCTGTTAACAGATTAATGTAACATTTCCCATTCTATGACTAGTAAAATAATCACAACTTACTCTGTATAACTGAACATAGCTCTTCTCGGAGTAGCCATAGACGTGTGTGTATACATACATACATATATATATGGGAGTAGCTGTGTGCGTTGTCTTGTTTGACAGGTGTCAGTGTTAAGGCGCAATACTGCCACCTGAAGGTCAACCAGGTACTGGCGCTGGAGTATTTACATGTCGTGTTATCATAAGAGTCCTGTTCATTTTAAATATTGTGGTTATCGTCAATACCGGTATATCGTCACTAAATTAACACGATATCGATAATTGATGCTTTGAATATCACTGTTATCGTCAATACCGGTATATTGCGACACCCCTTGAACGTACCAATGCTCGTTGACATTGGTATTCATTTAAACGAGGCTATGTAAAAGTTAGTCAAGTCAACGTCAGTTGCTGTTTGAAACTCATTTTACTTGCGTAATGGGATGTATTTCTGACGAAAAGAGGATATTTGTCAAGAAAAGTATGTGGTCGCATGACAAATGTATGGTAAATATCAGATTGTTCCAATGCCAGTTCATTAAAACATTGGCTAAGTAGCTACCTGGCTATTGGTTAGCATTAACCATTAGCAATTAGCATGCATATTCTAAAGGCCTGTTCACACCAAGGACAATGACTACAATATAACAATAAAAATAAAGTTTTCAAAATTGTTTTAATTCTATGAAAATAAAAAAGTCAAAACCACAGCTACAACGATAATGACACAGAGGAACGATATCTTTGGAATTTGATTTTTTTTTTTTTTTTCCAGCTGATGAATGAAAAAAATATTGACAGCCAATCAGAATCCACCTGACTTTAAAGATTTTGAATATTTAAAGCAGCAGACGACAAAACTGCAGCTTTGCAATTTTAATAAGCACTGTTTTTGTGGACTAATATAGTTATATAGTATAGTAATATAATATACTAATATAGTTATAGTATAGCTAATATAGTTATCGTTATAATTATAGTTTTGTTTTTACTAGGGATGTCAGTTTGGTTTGTTTGTTTGTTTGAACGACTCTTTGAAAAGAGTCACATTCAGATTAAACTTCGCCAAAGCTTTATTTAAAATATTTGTGAGTAAAGTGGAATAATCCTGTTTGTTTCTTGTATTTGTAGGTGCTGATGGGGAGGGAGAGGTAGCTGTTAACGTGTCGTGCTCTGAGCTTCTCTTGTACGGCGTGTGGGACGGCGGACTGGCCCGTGACGGCAGTTTGTTATCGAGCACAGAGGAGCCCGCACCTTCTCTCCTCTTCCTCATGGTGTCAGATGCTCACGCCAGGCTACTCCAGAAAGAGCTGTCTGTTCTGCACACTGTACTCACTACAGGTGAGGCCTGCACTGGAGCATTCTGGGTAGGGATCCATTTGAGCTGAAAGTTATGCTTTTCTGGATGGAAATCAATGTCATTTAAACACATTTCACAAATGATAATTAATACAGACCATAAATATGGTACACGAAGAATATTTACAGATATCAAAAATGTAACTGTAGTTATTGCAGTTTTGTAGAGCATAAAGCACTGTTATAAATTGCAAAGCAGAACCTGCTCTAAATTCTGATTGGATGAAGCATGTCTGCACAGTAAATACAAACAAATAAAATATTTGTAATTGTTAACCGATTTTAAAATAATTTTTAAACACACAGCTATTACCACAGATCAGTTGAATTTTCAAATTAAATTATATTAATAATATATATTTTTATATTAATGTGCCAAGTTACAACGTTAGGAAGCTTTAAACTAGAGCTGCATGATATTTTATTTAGTGCTGTCAAACGATTAATCGCGATTCAAAATAAAAGTTTTTGTTTACATAATATATGTGGGTGTACTGTGTATATTTATTATGTATATATAAATACACACATACATGTGTTTAAGAAAATAGTTGTTTATATATAAATATATTCATATTATATTATATAAATTATATGAATATAAATATATACATGTAAATATTTTCAAAATATATACTGTATGTGTGTGTATTTATATATACATAATTATTATACACAACACACACACATATATTATGTAAAGAAAAATGTTTATTTTGGATGCGATTAATCATATGACAGCAGTAATTTTATTATTTTTTTTACCTTAAATACTTTTTTGTTTTCTTGTGAAATATTAGAAGATATTTATATTTGTTTATTTGTTAATTAATATCGTTAATGTAAAAAGAACAATAATAAAATTATTATTATTAAATTACATTTTGAATTGCAGTTGTATACATAAAATTGTAATCAGTGTAATTAAATTTTCCCCAAATTATTAATATTATTATTATTATTATTATTATTAAAAAATGCAATAATATGACTAATTATAATTTTAATATTATTTTTTATTATTTTAATATTATTTTATTAAAAAAGTAAATATTATTAATATTTGTAAACAAAACAAGAAAACCACTTATTTAATATTTTTGTTTAATTTAATTTTACTTTATAATAATAATAATAATAATAATAATAATAATAAATATTATTTTATTATTCAAAACTTGCATTTCAAATCAAAATCACAATATTTATCAGAAAAATTGCAAGTCCATTTTTTTTTCCCGAAATTGCACATCCCTACTGTAAACTAGCCCTACTTGATTAGTGTGCAGTTATACTCTGCAGAATTTTTTTTATTTTTTTATTGTGGTTCATTACCATAACATTTATACAATAAACGACTTAACAGTACATTTAATAATGATGATAATAACATGGAACAATGGTCCAAAATCCTGCTTCTCATAACTTTATAGTAAACATTTAGCCATATTTGCTCATTGGCTCTGATTATCTCCTCACATTCAGTTTGTACAGACAAATTTATCAAGCTCTATTTAGCACACACACACACCCTTGATCTGTGTAATGAGAATGCTGCTGGCATGGTGAACCAGTCTTAATGGCACCATGCGGTTATCGCAGCAGTCGGAGCTCATGTGACCAGCCGTCAACCATTGAGTATTAAGGCATTACCATGCAGTGTGTATGAACCGCAAACAGGTGTGTGTGTCTGTGTGTCTGTGTGTGTGTGTGTGATTGGAGCAGCCGCCATTAAAAGATTAATTCATTCAGTCTGGTGCTCATGTGCTTGGCGTTCTTGCAAAGAGGAAAGCTAGCCTATTTTTTTTTTTTTTTTAATTCATTTTTATTAATTTCAGCCACCCAGTGAGCATTTCTGGATGTATCTTCAACCATCTGAGCCGAGTTAAATGTTGCAGATAAACAAATAAAACAAACTATATTGATAAAAAGAAATGAAGAATGTGGTTTCTGTTTTTCTATTCTGTTTCCAGGACAGGCCTGTCCTTTCGTCCTGCTGGTGTTGACTGGCCAGTTGGAGGATCTTCAGGCGGCTCTGTTGGCGTCTCTCATGGACGTGATCGGCCTGCGACACGGTCAGAGCGATTTGAGTAACTCTCTGTCCTGGTCAGACGGGCTGAATCGGCTTCATTGCCACCCACGGGGTGAACATCTCCTGTCCCTGCTGGGACAAAACGTGAAGGACGCTGGACAGGAAACGGCAACGGTCAGTTCATCTGTCGGTCTGTCCATCAATCTCTTCATTCATGCATTCCTTTGTTGGTGGTCCATCTAATCTGCTCTATGCACCCATTGATTTCAGTGTTTGTCCGTCTATCTATTTCTTTGTGCATCCATCCATCTTTCCATCCTTTTGTCTGTCCTTCCATCCATTTTTGTGTCTGTGTGTCTGTCCTTCCATCTATTTCTTTTACTGTCCATCCATCCTTCAGGTTCTTTCGTTTTTTTCATCTATGCTTAAGTTTTGTTCATCATCTTTCATTCTTTTATCTGTCATCTGTCCTTGCAGCTATTCTTTTGTCCATCCATCCATTCATTCCTTCTTCCTTCCATCTATCCATTCAGTTCAGTGTCCATCCATTCTTTGTCCGTCCTTCCATCTTTCCATCTCTTTGTCTGTCCATCTATTCATTCTTTTGTCTATCCATCCAACTATTCTTTTGTCCATCTGTCTTTCCTTCTATTCGTTCCTTTGTCTGTCCATTCCTCTGTCCTTCCGTACATCCTTCCTTCTTTTCATCCTTTCATCCATTCTTCAGTTTCACTTATTCATCCATTGTTTTGTCCATCCATCCTACTATTCGTTCAATAATCCATCCATCCAATTTCTTTGTCTATCTTTTTTTATTTATCCATCAGTCCATCCATCTATTCCTTTTTTCTCTCCATCCTTCAGTTTCTTTCATCCTTTCATCTAGCTTTTATTTTCTGTAATCTTTAATTCATTCTTTTGTCCGTTTCAATCAGTCACTCATCCATTCATTCATTCCTTTGTCCATCCATTCTTCTGTCCATCCTTAATTCTTTTATCTAGCCATTCATTTTTCCATCCATCCATCCATCCATCATTAATCCATCCTTCATTCCTTTGTCCATCCATCCATCAGGTTCTTTCGTTCTTTCATCTATTCTTAAGTTTGTTTCATCATCTTTCATTATTTTGTCCATCATCTGTCCTTTCATCTATTCTTTTCTCCATCCATTCATTCATTCATTCATTCATCCTTCTATCCATCCATCCATCCATCCATTCTCTTTGTCCATTAATTTCATTGTCCATCTAACTATTCCTTTGTCCGTCCTTCCATCTTTCTATCTCTTTGTCTGTCCATCCATTCATTCGTTTGTCCATCCATCCACCTATTCTTTTGTCCATCTGGCTGTCTTTCTATCTGTTCCTTTGTCTGTCCATTAATCTGTCCTTCAGTACTTCCTTCATTCTTTTCATCCTTTCATCCATTCTTCAGTTTCTCTTATCATTCATCCATTGTTTTGTCCATCCATTCTACCATTTGTTCATTAATTCATCATCCATCCAGTTTCTTTGTCTATCCTTTTTTTGTTTATCAATCAGTCCATCCATCTATTCCTTTTTTCTGTCAATCCTTCAGTTTCTTTCATCCTTTCATCTATTTTTTGTTTCTTTAATCTTTAATCCATTCTTTTGTCCTTTGATTCAGTCATTCATCCATACATTGTTCATTCCTTCGTCCATCCATCCATTCTTCTGTTCACTCTTAATTCCTTTATCTATCCATTCATTTGTCCATCCATCCATCATCCATCTGTCATTCCTTTGTCTATCCATTCACTTTTCCATCCATCCATCCATCCTTCTGTCCTTCATTCCTTTGTCTATCTGGACATTCATTTGTCCATCTATACATCCATCCATTCATTTTACCCCTCTCCATTGCTTCCTCTTACAGCATTCAATGGGTTGGCCAGATATTGGCAGGAATTTGAGTGCAGGCATGATAGAGGCACCAGTAGAATTATACGGCCCAATATAAGAGCAGGAGTGAGGTTAGCCATGGTCCATGGAGGCTGTGCTGGTGTGTAGATATGGGACAGAAAAGGAAACTTGGCTGCCTTTACGGATAGTAGCTGAGCCGTTCCCTCTCTCTCGGGTTCTGTGGAAGTAGCCGGTGTGTCACTCTCTCCAGAGGCTTTATGACGTGGGCAGAGGCTCATGGCTGCTGCATTTTGGGGGTCCTACAACTTAAGTAGATATGTGGGCCTTTTTTGGGGCAACAGCTGCGTGTGGGAGTCAGGACTCTTGGGGCGTGACGCGTTTCTTTCTTTTTCGGTTTCAATAGTGCCAGCTGGCAGCGATGGAAGTAGGCCACCTCAGACGCGTTCTCCTTTCTTTCTTTTCTTGCATTTTATGAGCTGGCTCAGTGCTAAACAGAGATAGAGCCCGGTTAGCCGCCCTAAACAGGCAGCACATGCCGTCGCTCTTCTCACTTTTCATTTTTCTTCTTCTGAACCCATATCGCCCTCAAGTCTACTGGCACTTTGAGTCCATGATGTTTGCTGTCTTTACATTTTCCCAACCTATATTTACAATCCTCTTTTGAACAAAATCAAATGTAATTTGCACGCTCGAATGGAAACCATTCAAATATCCAAACCTATTGACCTTCCCGTAGCCAATGAGAAGATTAGCATGTTTGGAAACTCCAACCACAGGCAGTTGAAGTATCTCCAGCTGTTTCGATTCCGATCTGACCTGGTTCACTTTTCCTCAGCAGGAGAACACAAGTGGGACCAGCAGCTGGCTAAGAGAGCCAGCAGTCAGAAGACCCCTCCGGAGCCACAGCCGGCAACAGAGCTCACCACGCAGGTACTGGATTTGATGTTTCATGCCAAGAGCCCCCAAATATGACAGCATACCCCCTGGTTACCTCAACAAAAACCCAGTTGGATTTTTCCATTGGCTTTTGGATTGTTGCAGAAAATATGCTGTGTGACTGACGAAAGTTTATGATTCTTACATGTTGTGTTCATCATGATAATCTTTACAAAATAATACAACTTTTATGAATCTTGAAGCCTAAATACTAGTGAGTAAATGACTTCAGCATGACTTGGTCAAGGGATAGTTCACCCAAAAATGAAAATTCTATCATTAATTACTCACCCTCATATCGTTCAAACCCATAAGACCTTCATTCAACTTCAGGACACAAATTAGGATATTTTTGATGAAATTTTTGATGACCCTCCATAGACAGCAAAGCAACTGACGTTCAAGGCCCAGAAATGTAGTAAGGACATCGTTAAAATAGTCCGTGACATCAGTGGTTCTACCGTAATTTTACAAAGCTATAAGAATACTTTTTGTGCACAGAGAAAACAAAAATAACACATGCATCGTGTACTCGCATGAACGCATGTCAAAGACTGACAGGGAAGAGAATAAATTGTTGAATAGTTGTTTTTATAGTTTTCTTTGCGCACAAAAAGTATTCTCGTAGCTTCATATTTTACGGTTCAACCACTGATGTCATATGGACTATTTTAACGATGTTCTTACTACCTTTCTGGGCCTTGAATGTGTCAGTTGCGTTGCTGTCTATGGAGGGTCAGAAAGCTCTGGGATTTAATCAAAAATATCTTAATTTGTGTTCTGAAGATGAAAGAAGGTTTTACGGGTTTGGAACGACATGAGGGTGAGTAATTAATGACAAAATTTTAATTTTTGAGTGAACACTTTCAGTCCTGTTTAGCCACTTGATAGTAACTGCCTTTTTCAGGTCAAGTAAAAGCTTTAAAAAAAATCACAAGGTGGTATTACTGATGTATTTTATTTTGTAGAATAGAACATGAACATATATTCTGCTTGTGTTAACCACAGAACTTCACACATTCAACCAAAAACCCATTCAGAAAAATAGGATGATGGAACCAGAAGTGCTAAAATGCGCTACAAGAAGTCATCCCACCAGCACTCTATTCTTTTGTTTGGAGAATTAAATAATAGGCTTTTTATATTGTCAGTGCACTAAAGTCAAAAGAAATATTATAAATAAAACAACAAAACCTGTTTTTCAGAAAGTGGAATGCGACCATAATTATGTAAAATTCTATAAATATTACCTTTTTTTCTAAAATTTTTGTGGACCCCTTAATGCCCCTTATGTAATAAATTTGAGGATTTAAATCAGTCGAATAACAGAAACAACAGTTTAACTTATTTGTGTTTCAAAGACAACTCTTTATACATATTCATATATATTCATTGACTTTTGCACAATAGAAGAGAGGAAACTTGTTTTTATACTTGCCATTATTTTTGCAGTTCTGTTTGGTGCCACTAGAGGTGCAGAAATGACACACTTCACCTTTAATTTCTTCTTTGAAAGCAATGATTAAGCCATAAGCTCAGTAGTTGGAACCCAAACGTTGACGTTCCCTGGCCCTTCTGAGAGGTTTCCATACCACTAACTTTCCATCAAGTTGTTGAAGTTTCCATACAGGCAGTGAAATTTACATTTAATTTGTAAGTCAATATTGATCTGTCATGATTAGCGCAGAGGATTGTATTTTTGGAAGCTGAAGTTACATTTTCTATGAGGAGCTTGTTTGAACTTTTTCCACCAGGCTGATCCAGTACCCGCCTCCCCCCTCAAAGGGCGGCATTACCGTGACAACCGAGGACCTGGAGTGCCTCAAGGATGGCGAGTTTCTCAACGACGTCATCATCGACTTCTACCTCAAGTGAGTCGTCTGGTACTTTTGAGGGTTTCAGCTTGTAAAATTAGATCTGATATTTTCCCTAATATTAAATACTCCCTTCAGGTACCTTCTGTTGGAAAGAGCTGACAAAGATGTGGCCGAAAGATCTCACATCTTCAGCAGCTTCTTCTACAAGCAACTTACTCGGAAAAACAGTAGCTGCCCAGAAGAGACAGGCAGCACGTAAGAAATCACCTTATATAGTGTGTTTTTAGAGGATTTAAAGAGACAGTACACCCAAAAATGCAAGTTAAAGGGATAGTACACCCAATGTTACTCACCCTCAAGCCATCCTAGGTGTATGACTTTCTTCTTTCAGACGTATGTAATCAGAGTTATATTAAAAAATGTCCTGGCCCTTTCAAGCTTTATAAAGGCAGTGATTGGTGGTCGAGATTTTGAAGCCCAAAAAAGTACATCCATCCATAATGAAAAGTGGGGGCTAATAAAGGCATTCTGAAGCTAATGGATAAATATCCATATTTAAAAATTTATAAACCGTAATCTCTAGCTTCCGCTAACTGTCGTACGCGTTTTTGCTAGAGAGTGGCGTTCTAGCGGATGACGTAGGATGTAGGCGTAGCGTAAATCATGTAATTTTCATTTTTGGGTGAACTATCCCTTTAATGTAACTTTAAGGAATTTTTTTTTTTTTGCTAATTTGTAAGTTTCTTGCTGATGTGAATGACTGTGGTGTTTTTCCACAGGGGCCCATACAGACGACATCAGAGAGTGAGAACATGGACTCGTCATGTGGACATCTTTAGCAAGGACTACCTTTTTATACCTGTAAATCATGAGTGAGTGCGGAATTTAAATTTAAAACACACACATGCACAATTCAGATAGACGCTAAATATTGGAAATATTATTATAAAAATATTATTTTTAATTATTATTAACTTTTTAAATTATTTTATTACTATTATTATTATTTTATTATTTTTTAATAATATGAAATGAAGCATACAGTTGGTAAGATTTTTAAATGTCTCACAAAGGCTGGATTTATTTAATTAAAAATATAGTAAAAACAGCACAGTAATATTGTGGTATAATATTGTAATTTAAAATAACTTTTTTTAAACTTATATTTTAAAATGTAATTTATTCCTGTGATCAAAGTTGAATTTTCAGCATCATTACTTCAGTCTTCAGTGTCACATGATCCTTCAGAAATCATTCTAATATGCTGATTTGCTGCTCAAGAAACATTTCCCAGTATGATCAATATTGAAAACAGTTGTTCAGTTTAATATTTCTGTTGAGACATTGAGACATTTATGATTCATTTATAAATTGAAAGCATTAAACAGCATTTATTTGAAACAAATCTTCTGTAACATTGAACAATTTATTGCATCCTCGCATTAATTTCTTTCAAAAAAATCATTTGAATGTCAGTTTGTTTATTTATAATCAGTATTTCAGGAGCATGACCATTCTGTCTTTGGAACAGAACAAGCTTTCAACAATGAAAATGAGACCAAATGTGCACTTTCAACGTCAGAGCATTTCGCAAACCCTCGCAAATAGTTACGACATCTCAAACACACTTTACAGCATGTTCTTTTGTTTAATTGCCAGGATGCATGTTGATATGTTTGATATCTGAGGACAACAGAACATGTTTTATGAACAAGAGGATAAATCACAGCAACAAGTCTGTAGTTCAAAACTGTGAGAGAACAGGCAATTCCGGTGTGGTACTCCATGTTCCTATAAAAGCAAATTGCCAGGCAGGAACCCCACTGTACTTGGACATGCACACACTCACACAGTACGACATAGCACAGATGAGTCACAAACTTGGGAATGTCCATCGTCCCAGTTCGGGGATTAGCAGATCCTGTACTAGGACTTGGAGATAAAGTATTTTTACGATGATGTTGCTGGTGATTATGAATTTGAGCACTTGAGTGTTAATGCACTTCTATTTGGCCAGTGTAAGTGTATCATTAAATTAGATCCGCAGTCTTTACTTCAGTTGGTATGTTTCCATGAATCAGTTACATTGATCTATTCGAATTAATTTATTCTTGTTAATTTTCCATCATTGCTCAGTAAATGTTTGCGGAAGAGTCTGCATTCATATTTATAAGTAAATATAATTTCTTGTGTTTATTTAGTGAGGAATAGAAGAAAACATCCTTTTTTAATCTTTGTAATAAATTAGATTTAGATTTAAATAAATATCATGCTTTAGCCGTTTCAGAGCAAATACATAAATATTATGTTCAGAAAGTTTTTTTAGCAGCATCATCCTGTCCTACTGCTACAGGGTGTTTTCTGCAGTGGAAACAAGGCTTTATCACAGATCACTGACTTCCACTTCCTCTCCTGTTTTCTTTGCTCTCTGTCCAGGGCTCACTGGTACCTCGTGGTGATCTGTTTTCCCGGTCTGGAACGGCCTGAGTGCGTACCGTGGAGAAACAAAGGTCCCGTGTCCCAGGATAAGAGTCAGACAGCTAAAGCGAGCTCTGCAGGGGATTGTCAAAGAGGTAGCACACACACATCAACAGGGTTATTAAAGTAAACTAAAACTAAAACCATGAACATTTTTGTTACTTGAAATTAAATAAATGTTAACTAAAATTAAATATAAATTTAAAAAAAAATAAACATTCAGCTAGTTGTCAAGGCGACATTTCTCTTTTTTTGTCTAGTTTAAGTTGAAATACTAAAATATTTAGTGCTGTAAAATTAACACGTTAACGCAGGAGATAATTTTTTTTTGTCCAGTTTAATGGCGTTAAAAATATTTAACGCAGTTAACACAGGGGTGGAGCTAGGGTTGGCCATCCCACTCATGACTGCTGCTTCTCTCTTTTTTTCTTGACAAGAATTGCGTTTATTTAGATGTACAAAGTCTTTACCAGCACATCAAGCAGGAGACTTTTCTTTAGCAGCAGCTCTTAAAGTAATAGCAGCCAAATAACCTAATAACCAGCTGCTGTGATGTCTGTTAATCAAAGAACAAAAGAAAAAAGAGGAAATCAACAACTTTTGTAGCTTTAAGGATTCATCTATATTTAATTTAGAATTTAGTGTTGATAACTTTATTCAATTTCTGTGTATATCCTACTTGCTGAAGGGCACAGGTAAATATGACATTTATTATAATGGGTTTGTGTGAAGATGGGTTTTAAGTTTACTTAATTTAGAAGTTATTTTGTAAAGTCTAATAAATGTTAAAATTGGTAACTCTCGATTATACTGTAATGTTCAATGGTTAAATATTACCAAAAAACAAAATCAGAGACATCAGTAGTATTGGTGTCAGTGATACTCACCTTCAGTCATAAAAAAAGATGCCATTAAACAAATATTAAAAATATACTGTCTCTAAATTAATTTGAAGATTGAATGTGAAATTATTGCAATATAAAAGTAAAAGGTTGTATTAATCGTGATTAATCACGATTAATTTTATAAAAAAATGTGCGACTAATTTAGTTAATTTATTAATAAAAACTATATAGATGTATTGAAACAAAAATGGGTAAAAATTACTGAAACTTTAACTTAAAATAAAGTGTAAACAACAAATAAAAATTAAATCTAATTCAAAATATTAACAAAAAAACTATAATGGTATATGAGTGATATTAAAATAACACTGCACATAAATACACACACTTTTAGGACAAATAATTAAAAAAAAAAAAAAAAAATTCTTTGTGAATGTTTATTTTCTTTATTTCCAGACAGTTCACAGCAACCAAAAGGAAACAGATTGAAACCCAGTGAGCTGAGATCCCACAACCTACCGGTAATCTCACTACACACACTGTTTAAATACTAATATCAATGTATATAATCAGATAACACTTGGATAAACATTTGGTTTTCATATACAGTAATATATCATGAAGGACTCTAATGAGTCTTCTTTTTTTTTTTTTTTTTTTTAGGATTGCACAGTACACAGCTGCACAAGAGAGACCGTCTGCAGGAGGTACCAAACCTTACATCTTACATATTCAGCCGCACAGTATTACAAATGTGCATCCGCAATAGAGAATATCATGGGGGCAAATACTTTTTCACAGTGCTGTATTAACCTCCAGTTACCTGTTTGTCTCTTTCCCCGTTTCACCCTCAGGCCCTGTATTCTGATCATGGACTCTCTAAAACTGTCATACCACCAGCGGATCTACATGCTGTTGCGCGAGTGAGTCGTACACGCAATCCTCAGTTATTAGGATTGATTATTTATTGCGTTTGATCATGTCAGAGAACTAAATGTGGCTTCAATGAGTACATTCCTGAAATGTCACCTCATCCCTCAGGTATCTTCAGGTGGAATGGGAGGTTCGGAAAGGAAGCTCTCGAGGTTTTACCAGTGAAAGCATTAGCGGGAGTCTGTGCAGGGTCCCGCTGCAGGACAACAGCAGCGACTGTGGCCTGTATCTGCTGCAGTATGTCGAGACCTTCCTGCAGGTACCTACAGACTGGGTTGATAGCAGAAGTCTGGCTTTGTTCTGATACCTTGTGTACTGTGGTGCTTTTTTACTGGGTCAGAGCTTTTTCCTCAATGCTAAATGTCAGAAACGTTAGTCATCCAAGTTACCTGACATTTCACGGTCTGCCGTTCAGTGGGATTTTCAGTAATATAAGTAATAGATTGCAATCTCGGGGACTCAAGTTATACCTGTGTGTTTTGCAGCTTTGAGTTGAATCCTGGTTTGTATTAAAGCACATACTGAGCTAGAAATGGTGAACTACTTACTTTTAAGTATGAAGTCAGCTGGTATGGAAATTTTGGGACAAACCTTTGGAAAAGACAAAAATTATATATGTATAGAATTGTTCTTATTTTATATATACACTGCCATTCAGAAGTTTGGAATCAGTAAGATTTGTAATGTATTTTAAGGAAGTTTCTTATGCTCATCAATTCTGTATTTATTTGATTAAAACAGTAATATTGTGTAATATTATTGGAATTTCTAATATTGGTTTCCTGTTTTAATATACTCTAAAATATGATTTGTGACGCAGCAATGAATTTTCAGCATCATTACTTCAGTCTTCAGTGTCACATGATCCTTCAGAAATCATTATAATATGCTGATTTATTGTCAGTGTTGAAACTGTTGTGCTGCTTAATATTATTTGAAAACTGTGATACTTTTTTTTTTATTCTTTGATGAATAAAAAATTAAAAAGAACAGCATTTATTCAAAGTAGAAATATTTTCTAACAATAGAAGTCTTTACTATCTCTTTTTATCCATTTAACACATCCTTGCTGAATAAAAGTATTAATTTCTTTAAAAAGAAATTACTGACCCCAAACTTTTGAATAGCAGTGTATATTGTAACACAAATTGTCTATTTTGAATAAACACTGTTCTTCTTAACTTTTTCATTTGTCAAAGAATCCTGAAAAAAAAAAATAAATAAATATATATATATATATATATATATATATATATATATATATATATATATCACAGGTCCCAAAAAAATATTAAGCAGCACAACTGTTTCCAACACTGATAAATATAAATCAGCATATTAGAGTGATTTCTGAAGGATCGTGTGACACTGAAGACTGGAGTAATGATGCTGAAAATTCAGCTTTGCTTCACAGGAATAAATTATATTTTAAAATATATTAAAATAGAAAAATGTTATTTTAAATTGCAATAATATTTCACTAAATTACTTTTTTTCTGCATTTTTGATCAAATAAATGCAGCCTTGATGAGCATAAGAAACTTCTTTAAAAAACATTAAAAACTTGCTGATCCCAAACTTTTAAATATATATATATATATATATATATATATATATATATATATATATATACATAGAGTCGTGCTCAAAATTATTCATACCTTTGGTAAAGGCGGATGTGAAAATAAATTTGTATCATTAATCCTTTTGATCTTTTATTTTAAAAATTTACAAAAATTTAACCTTTCATTGGAGAATAAGAATTTAAAATGGGAGAAAAATCTCATTATGAAATACATGTTTTTCTCTAATACACATTGGCCACAATTAATCATACCCTTTTATTCAGTACTTTTTGAAACCTCCTTTTGCCAAGATAACAGCTCTAAATTTTCTCCTATAAAACCTGATGAGGTTAGAGAACACCTGACAAGAGATCAGAGACCATTCCTTCATCCAGAATCACTCCAGACCCTTTAGATTCCCAGCTCCATGTTGGTGCTTCTTCTCTTCAGTTCACCCCACTCATTTTCTATAGGGTTCAGGTCAGAGGACTGGGTTGGTCATGACAGAAGCTTGGTTTTGTTCTCAGTGACCCATTTTTGTTAGGTTTTTGATGTTTGTTTCTGGATCATTGTCCTGTTGGAAGATCCAACCACGGCCCATTATAAGATTTCTAGCATGGACAGTCAGTTTTTAATTTTTCATTTGTTGGTATTTGATAGAATCCATGATGCCATGTGTCTAAACAAGATGTCCAGGACCTCCAGCAGAAATATAGAGCCGCAACATTAAAGATACAGCAGTATATCTCATTGTACACATGGGGTACTTTTTTATCCGTGTTCACCAAACCCATCTTGAGTGTTTGCTGTCTTCCAGACAGATTTGTAACATCTTTAGTTGATTGGAACCTCTTAATTATTGCCCTGATGGTGGAAATGGGGATTTTTAATGCTTTAGCTATTTTCTTACAGCCACTTTCTAAATTTGTGAAGTTCAACAATATTTTGCTGCACATCAGAAATATATTCTTTGGTTTTAATCCTTGTGATGGATGATTAAGGGAATTTGGCCTTTGTGTTCCTCATATTTATAATCCTGTGAAACAGGAAGCCAAGGCTGGACAATGTCACATTCCTAGTCACCCTGGTGTGATAAATGCAAAATATGAATGGGAATATACTTCAGAGATATTTTAATCATAAGAATTTCTAGAGGTACCAATAATTGTGGTCATTGTGTACTAGAGAAAAATATTTATTTCCTAATGTGATTTTTTTTTTTCCCACTTTCACCTTATTTTACTTCAATTAAAGGTTAGACTTTTTTAAAATTTTGAATAAAAGATCAAATGGATAAACAATGCAGACTTATTTTCACAGCCGCCTTTGATCATATTTACCAAGGGTATGAATAATTTTGAGCACAACTGTATATATATATATATATATATATATATATATATATATATTACATTTATTCGCCAAACGGCAGTTTTACATATTTGTCGATCGGTCCTTAATTCGTTAAACGTCCACTCAATGCTTCTTTGTGGTTTCTCTGCTCAGAACCCAGTGGTGCACTTTGATCTCCCGCTGCGATTGGAGCATTGGTTTCCGAGGAATCAGGTGCGCAGGAAGAGGGAGGAGCTACGAGAGCTGGTGCTGAAGCTGTACCGGAGACAGGGGGGCGGGGCTGAGCAGAGCACCAAATAAACACAGCCGGAACTGTCACTAAACAAATAATTAGGGTCTTTTGTTTTTGTTTATTTGTTCTGTTTTATTTTATTCGTTTTTTTTTTTCTACTGATTAACAGATAAAGGATATATTTATAATTTAACTTTGTATTTATTTGTATTAAACTGGCTTTTAAATGTGACTTCAATTTCATCCGTCTTATTAATTTCCACACAAATTGTAGGTTATTTGAATAAAAAAAGAGCTGAATATTTTAAATTGAGTTGGAATTTTGATATACTTTATCTCAAAATGTATATTGTTGGATTAGTTGGATATACACATCTGCCTTTTTCCCCGAAATATCTCACAATACTTATAGCTCACGTTTTATCTCATGATTCAGGCTTTTTATCTCGCAATTGCAAGTTTTCATCTCATAATTCGGATTTTTCTTCTCAGAATTGGAAATTTATGTATCTTGCAATTCTGAGTTTATATCTCACAAATCTGAGTTTTTTTCTCACAATTGCAAGTTTTTATCTCACAATTCAGGCTTTTTATCTCGCAATGGCGAGTGTTTATCCAACAGTTCAGACTAGCGTTTTCATCTCACAATTCAGACTTTTTATAGAATTGGGAATTTGTATATCTCACTTTTCAGAGTTTTCTCTCATTAATCTGCATTTTTTCTCACAATTGCAAGTTTTTATCTCACAATTCATACTTTTTATGTTGCAATTGCGAGTTTTTTGCATAATTCAGACATTTTTTTTTTCTCAGAATTGGGAATTTATGCTTCTTGCAATATTGAGTTTATATGCCACAAATCGGACTGTTTTTCTCACAATTGCAAGTTTTTATCGCACAAATTTGCCTTTTTCACACAATTGCGAGTTTTTATTCTCACAATTCGGGCATTTCTTCTCAGAATTGGGAATTTATGCATCTTAAATACTGAGTTTATATCTCACAAATCTGTCTTTTTTCTCACAATTGCTAGTTCTTTTTCTCACAGACTTTTTTTCCTGCAATTGCAATTTTTTTTATCTCAGAAGTTGGAATTTTTTCTCAAAACTGTTGCAATGACGTTTTTTTTTTTATCCTGTGGTGGAAACAAGCTTCTGGGTAGTAGTAACTGATTAGATGTGATCTAGATTACGTAATCAAATTCCAAAAATGAAGTACTTATATAAATGAAGTAATTATAATTTTTTAAGTAATTAATTCTCATAATCAGATTACAGTTACTTTACAGTTACTTTTTTATTGATTACATGATTACATTTTATTCACACAATGGTAATAAATTATTTAAAATATACTGATTTTATATATATATATATATATATATATATATAACAAAATATACGAAACGATTACATTTTTAACAACACATTTCCTATTGATCATATTGGGAGTGAGTGACTGAGCATCACTCATGTAAATATATCACTGACAGCCACAGCTGGAAACAATAGTGCCATCACTACAAACAAGCATTGTGTTCCTGAGAGTTCAAGCAGTACTGGAATCCCCATAATTCACGTATTTGCTCCATTAAAGAAAAAATAAAAAAGAACTTAAAGCAGCCTTTTTTTTTCTTTTTTTTTTTTCCAGAGGCACACGAAAATGAGCGTTTGTGATGAAATTGAAACAAAGCATCGGCCTGCTTTCACTTGTGTTTGTATGAGTTGGCCAGAGCTCAGCTGGACCCCTCACTGCCTCCTAAAATAATAATAAACATCATAAACTTTATTTATCCAGTACCTGGCATATATTTAAAATGCTTTTCATTAATGGAAAACTTTAAAAATTGAGAGGGATGAAAAGAAATTAAAGTTCGCTTTCACTGTACAGGCATTATCAGCCCCTGCTGCGCTACTTTAAGCATTTTGTTGGACAAAAGGTTTGATGGCCAGTGCTGATTGGTTTTTTGTGTGCATTTTTCTTCCAAGGATAATAATTATACATCTAGACATGTGTATTAATTGGATGCATGACAGTGAAGAATTAAGTATTTAGTAGTAAATGGAAACATTTTTCTAACTGTGCAATTTGTGGGTCTTTTGGAGAAGTAAGGCCCCTTTAAATATATATATATATATATATATATATGTTACAAAGCCAGTCAGGGTAATTTTTTTTACTCTTTTGCAAAGTCATAATGACCTTTTTTTAATCCTGTGGTGGAAAAACGCTTCTGAATAGAAACTGATTAGATGTAATCTGGATTATGTAATCAGATTCCAAAAATTAAGTACTTGTAATTAGATTTTACATTTTAAAAGACTCGTAATCAGACTACAGTTAATTTTTGACAGATTACATGATTACATATTCAAAAATAAAATAGAAATAAATTATTCGTAAGGTGCTTTTGCACCATAGGAACCTTTTCATAGTTCCTAGAACTATTGGAAGAATTTCCCGCTTTTTGGCGTGTTCTCACCGCAGGAACTAGGAACATATTTAGTTGTAGGAACCCCGTGTGGGGGAACTAAATTAGCTCCTGCTTCAGAGTTGGGTCTAAAACAGTACTATAGGAACTATCAGTGACGTAAGTGTATGCTGATTGTCCAAACGCAAATTAAACATCGGCTACCTGACAAAAAGCCATATAAAAATATTTACTCCACGAACATGGAAAACAGCATTAATAACGGCATTTAACTACAGCGTTGTGTTCTTTTCTCAGCCTCGATGATATGTAATACTACAAGTTGTCAAAGGAGATTTAGTCAGATTTTCATGCTCTTTCAATTGCGTGAATTGTACGTTTACATTCCATCTCCATTATCACGAAACCCACAACACACAACAAAAACAGCTCCAATCACGGTGTCCTTCATTCACCGGTTGTTGATGTTTGTAAATGCCGCGCATAAAGTCATAGCGGTCGGCCGCTTCAGAGTTCCTGCTGCTGGTGCGAGGGAGAAATTGATTCTCGGAATAACCCTCCAAGAACTATGTGGTGCGAAAGCACCCATAATTTAATGATTCTCTGTAATTCCTTTTAACCTTTTAAATTTTCCTTTCTAAAATAAAATCAGTAAATAGATCCCTGTAGAATTTCAATTTAGAAAGCAAATAATCCCACAGAGAACGATAAATTCATAAAAAGTTTATTCAAAAGTTTATTCAAGCTGACCCTGAGTTTCTTACACTAGCACTTTATTAATGTGTTTGAACCATTGCCGTCGCTCAGCTAAGACTTGAAGAGCGCAATATATTTGTTGCCATCATAAAAGCAGACATAACAGCTGCTTGGAAGGTGATAACCAAAGTTCCCCACAGCGCAGCACCAGCTGGGCTGATGCTTTCTGTCAAATTCCTGTAAAGAAATACACAGTAAAGTTCCATGATTCCAACTCACAATTTTCACAACACTGAATAAACTGAAGCTTATCAAGACATTCCATTCACTCAGTAAATCCAGGAACTCATATTAACCTTCGCAATGCAGGTAGCAATGTCTTTGTACCCTTTGTACATATACTCAGCCATAAGGACACGCTGCATCTCATCACTCGTGTTTGCTTGTATAACCTGATAAGATTTGTTCGACATGGTTGCTCTGAAGCCGCAAACAAACTGTATAAAATTAAACAGCACAGAATCTGGAGATTAACCAAAAGTAATGTAAATGTGTAACTTGCTCCACCTGTTCTTACCTACATCACAAACCAACCTCCTTTCCACCTCTCACTTGACAACATTCCTGCTTTTGAAATACCCTGCAACATGCTTAACATTGAAGATCCTGTTATTTTGAGATAAATATTTCTCTCTGTACTCTTGACTGTCCTGAGGCACAATTTAATAGATTTGATAGATTAGAATTGATTATACCTATATCTTTCAGTTTCTTTCTGTTTCTTAATCGACTCAATGGTAAATTCCTGGTGGAATGACCTGCTCAAATCCGAGCAGTTGAGTCCTTAGCCATCTTTAAGAAATGGCTAAAAACACATCTCTTCCATCTTTATTTGACCCTCTAACTCTAACACTCTGTATTCTAATTCTACTTTATTTCTTTTTCTTTTTCTTTTTATTAAAAAAAAAAAAAACACTTGACCTCTAACACTTGCACTCTCTATTTCGTTTCCTAACTACTAAAAAAACTCTAACACTATCTTTCTGTATTCTTTTTCTGTTCTATCTACTTGTTTTCTTTTTCCATTATATGTATCTATGTCTCTCTCTCTCTCTCTCTCTCTCTCTCTATATATGTACAGGTGCATCTCAATAAATTAGAATGTCGTGGAAAATTTCATTTATTTCAGTAATTAAACTCAAATTGTGAAACTCGTGTATTAAATAAATTCAATGCACACAGACTGAAGTAGTTTTTGGTTCTTTTAATTGTGATTATTTTGGCTCACATTTAACAAAAACCTATCAATTCACTATCTCAACAAATTAGAATACTTCATAAGACCAATAAAAAAAAAAAAAAAAAAAACCTTTTTAGTGAATTGTTGAACATATGTTCATTTACTGTATATGTACTCAATACTTGGTAGGGGCTCCTTTTGCTTTAATTACTGCCTCAATTCGGCGTGGCATGGAGGTGATCAGTTTGTGGCACTGCTGAGGTGGTATGGAAGCCCAGGTTTCTTTGACAGTGGCCTTCAGCTCATCTGCATTTTTTGGTCTCTTGTTTCTCATTTTCCTCTTGACAATACCCCATAGATTCTCTATGGGGTTCAGGTCTGGTGAGTTTGCTGGCCAGTCAAGCACACCAACACCATGGTCATTTAACCATTTTTTGTGCTTTTGGCAGTGTGGGCAGGTGCCAAATCCTGCTGGAAAATGAAATCAGCATCTTTAAAAAGCTGGTCAGCAGAAGGAAGCATGAAGTGCTCCAAAATTTCTTGGTAAACTGGTGCAGTGACTTTGGTTTTCAAAAAACACAATGGACCAACACCAGCAGATGACATTGCACCCCAAATCATCACAGACTGTGGAAACTTAACACTGGACTTCAAGCAACTTGGGCTATGAGCTTCTCCACCCTTCCTCCAGACTCTAGGACCTTGGTTTCCAAATGAAATACAAAACTTGCTCTCATCTGAAAAGAGGACTTTGGACCACTGGGCAACAGTCCAGTTCTTCTTCTCCTTAGCCCAGGTAAGACGCCTCTGATGTTGTCTGTGGTTCAGGAGTGGCTTAACAAGAGGAATACGACAACTGTAGCCAAATTCCTTGACACGTCTGTGTGGTGACTCTTGATGCCTTGACCCCAGCCTCAGTCCATTCCTTGTGAAGTTCACCCAAATTCTTGAATCGATTTTGCTTGACAATCCTCATAAGGCTGCGGTTCTCTCGGTTGGTTGTGCATCTTTTTCTTCCACACTTTTTCCTTCCACTCAACTTTCTGTTAACATGCTTGGATACAGCACTCTGTGAACAGCCAGCTTCTTTGGCAATGAATGTTTGTGGCTTACCCTCCTTGTGAAGGGTGTCAATGATTGTCTTCTGGACAACTGTCAGATCAGCAGTCTTCCCCATGATTGTGTAGCCTAGTGAACCAAACTGAGAGACCATTTTGAATGCTCAGGAAACCTTTGCAGGTGTTTTGAGTTGATTAGCTGATTGGCATGTAACCATATTCTAATTTGTTGAGATAGTGAATTGGTGGGTTTTTGTCCTCTTCCAGGCTGTTTCATAACATTTTATGTTGATTGGAAATTCTTAATTATTGCCCTGATGGTGGAAATGGGAATTTTCACTGCTCTAGCTCTTTTCTTAAAGCCACTTTATAATTTGTGAAGCTCAATTATCTTTTGCTGCACATCAGAAATATATTCTTTGGTTTTTCTCATTGTGATGGATGATTAAGGGAATTTGGCCTTTGTTTTGTCTCCTATTTATATTTCTGTGAAACAAGAAGCCATGGCTGGATAATTTCATGTTCATAATCACCCTGGAGTGCTCAAAATTGTGAATATGAATAGGAATATACTTCAGAGATATTTTACTCATAAGAATTTCTAGGGGTACCAATAATTGTTTCCAGCATATATTTGAGAAAAGCATTTATTCATAATGAGATTTTCCCCCATTTTCAATTGTTTTAGTTCAGTGAAAGGTTAGATTTTTGTGATTTTTTTTTGTGATTTTTTTAATTTTTTTATAAATAATCAATAGGATTAATAATGCAGATTTATTTTCACAGCCATCTTTGATCATATTACCAAGGGTACCAACAATTCTGACCACTTGTGTATATGCGCTACGCTATCTAAATTTTCTTCATATTAAATAGTGTCTTTTTAAAAATAGATTTTTTTTTTAGGGTGAAATTGGACCCTGTATTTCATATATCTATCATAGAATGATTTTTACTAAAAAATATCAATATTACATATGAAGCTGGTCCTTCATTGAGGAGCAGTGATGTTCATGAACAGACTGGGATTTGGAGGAAAGCAGGCATGCATGGGCCCGGGGCAGATGGGTGTTGTTTGGATGGGAATGGGATTTAAAGTAGCCGCTGCTGGGTGTCCTCTCTTTCTCTCACTGATACAAGTGTTGTTGACCGGAAGATTATTCCTGAGGATAGTGAAGGATTCCTCAAGGAAAATTAAGAGATTATTGCTGTACCTGTACAAGAATGGCCACGTCATATCTATTTTGCTTGTCTAAAAATATCCCTTAAAATTCACTAGACCTTTTCATTCTTTCCAGTTTTTCCAATCTTTTTTTTTAATCATTTTTAATATTTTTTAATCATAGAGTGAAGATTTTTTTTAATGCACTTTTCTTTCAAACTGGTTTGCTGACAATATAATTTCTCAATTTCAAAAAATAAAAATTAGAAACATGTAACATGCATTTGTGTTTATTAATAGAAGTACTGAGTGGCTTTAAACTCCACTGGGATGCTGCATTGGGATTTAGGATCAGTGTTGGGTTTTCCTCTAATCACGTCTGACTATGGAAGTAGCCTGAATGAGCCGATGTCAGGCCCATTGCTCCAACTTTACACTATACAGCCTTAGATTAGTTAATCTGGACTAGACTCTGAGATTAGAGCTGATTTAGCCTCTGAAAAGAGGAGATCTCACACACTCCCCTCAACCCTGCTTGATACCCCATAATCTACTCTCACAACAAGGCCACTGGTTTCTGGTTCTGTCCTAGGAAATGAAACAAGGATATGATTGCTGAAACTATATAAACACAAAACAAACAAATAATTTATATTTGTGATTTATTATTATTATTATTATTATTATTATTATTATTATTATTATTATTATTATCAATAATAATAATAATAATTTATTATTAGTTTTTAGTATTATGTCATCAAAATTATATGGTGTCTGGAATCACATTATTGTTTTTGTAATAATAATAATAATAATAATAACAATAACAATAACAATAACAATAATAATAATATTTTTCGTAATAATTTCTTTTTCAGTTTTTGTTATTATTATATTAACATCACATTTATTTATTTATTTATTTATTTATTTATTTATTCATTCATTCATTCATTCATTCATTCATTAAAATAATACTAGGATGCAGTATATTTATTATACATGATTATTAAATACATAAACACCTTTTTGTTCCACAGAACAATGTCATTTTCATGTTTGGTTGTTTGTTTTGGTTAGTTTTCAAGTTTAATAGCCTGCATCCCCATTTACTTTCGTTGTGCGGAAAAGAGCTGCCATAACATTCTCCAAAACATCTCCGTTCTGCATATTTTGAGTGAACTATTTCTTTAAGAAGTGCATATTAACTTTAAGTGGCTTTCTGCTAAATCATATCAACCAAGTACAGTAAATGTGAATGGAAGTGACTGAAGATTAACTGCTTATCTGGCTCTCTGGAGAGTCGCCCAGATCTCTACCAGGCGAGCGTCCAACGACTTACCATTTTATCCAATAACTAGCGTCTAACCATTAAACCTTCTCAAAATGTCACCGTCACTGTCTGGCGCTAACTTTGTCCTTTGTACTCGACAAAGTGTTGCAGACAAAGAAAGCGCAAGATTTGTTTTATAAATAGGTCTGTCTGAATTCAATAGGTCAAAGTGTTGTGCTGCCTCAATGGCCTGCTCCAACCCTTCCTTTGTCTTTCTCTTAGCTATTTTATTTCAGGACACCAACCGATACACAAACAAAGCCAAAGTTACCTAAACGCTTACACAACTTCCTGCTGAAATGTGGAGTTGTGATAAGTGGACCCGTGACTATTGTGATAATGACTATTACAAGAATTACTGTTCAGCTTGATCATCATCATCAACACTTTTGAAAATCTTTTTAAAGGTCACAAAAAAACATATTAGAAACGTTTTATCATCGATTTAAAACTGTATCATGAAAGCATTGTTTTTATCAGTTATCGTATCAATAAAAATATTAAAAAGTGTTTTCAGTAAATGAGTAAAGCTAAAATAAATGTAAAAAAAAACAAACAATATAAATATTAAGTTTAACTGATATAAGTTTAAGTTGAAGTACTAAAAACTAAACTAAAAAATAATTAAATGACAAAAGCACAAAAAATACTAAAACTTAAGCTAAAATTAAAATGAAAAGTAAAAATAAAGCTAAAAACTATTTTAATTTTATTTCTCTCTCTCTCTCTCTCTCTATATATATATGTATATATAGTAGTTATTATTATTATTATTTTATTTATTTATTGCTAGTGTAGGGAGTGAGTTCATGTGAAATGAAGAAATCAAGGTAAATATCACTTATATTTTTCAGTTTTTTTTTTTGTTTGTTTGTTTGTTTGTTTTTTTTAATTTGGTGTTATTTCTGATTATTTACAGTTCAAATGATTAAATTCCATGCCTTTAGGACACATTTGGGATAAAATCACTAGCCTTAACAAGACAAAGCAGTCATATATTATTGAAAAAAAAATAAATAAATAAAAAAAAAAATAAATAAAATAAAATCTACTATAGAATGAATGGTGATTTGACATTTATTCAACTGAAATGCATGAAAAGTCTTAATATTGGTGAAGAATTCAGGAATGCATTTTGGTGCATTTTAGGCATTGTTAGTAGGACGAGCGAAAGAATGAAAGGTTGAAGAAGTGAAAGAGAGAGAGAGCACACAAACACAAGATATGGCAGATGCCACACAGGATTTGATCTGTCACAGCCACCGCCTGCTTCCCGTCAAACACCCTTTACCATCAAACTCAATGGATTTAAACCAGAGTCCGTCAGCTCAGTCTCTGAACCATCTGCCGCTCTTAACATTCACACTCCAAAGAGAAATCTTCTCTGTCTGTCTATCTGTTTCTCAGAACACCCTAGCGACTCAGAACATCTTGCAGAACATGCAAAGCTGTTGAGCAACACCTTACCAACTATGCATATATAACTATTTTCAATGTGCTAAACTTCAAACTGCCCAAGTATCTTCATAACCTTTTAGACAAGCCAGCATTCAGAGATTATCTTTACAAAAGTGTTGGGCGATATGGTACATAGTCATATCATCGCGAGATCGCCAATACACGATATTATCATGCTAATTTATTCAATTAATTACTTAGTTTCATAGCTGGAGAGTGAACCAACTCGAGGGTATGGCTAAACTCAGCCTACTGTTAGTATAATCTATTAATTACACATTATAGGCCAGTTTTACTAAATAGGGCAAATTAGCATTAGAGCACAATTCCATAAAAGCGCCGATGGGAGGGAAAAATTCTTTGTGTGATTTACTGACAATGCACATATTAAAGAACACAGACGCAGCCAGATCATTTCCATAATGATCACCACAATCTATCAAGAGCAGGGCAAATTAGCACCTGCTTTAAGACATGCTTTTTTGGGGCGTTAAAAAATGTCGCAAATACCAGTAATTTGATGAGTGCAAATGCTAGTAAATCACATTGCGTGATTCATTTTAATACTCTCCTCCCATAAATTTTGCGTCTGAAAGGGAAACTCCTACAAATGCATATTCAATAAGGTCAGGCACAAAAATAACTGTCCATTCCTTTTCAGCGCTAATTCTTCACTGCGCGTCTTCAGTAAATCCTGACAGTACTATTTTAACGCCAAATGACGGTTTGCGCTGGCGCAAGTCGTGAGTAAATCTGGCCCTTTATCTTTTTAGTCAAGTATTATATGTATGTCATGAAAAATTTTAATATGACTGAATTTGTATTTAACATGATAATAATTTAATAAAACCATTGTAAGTTACTAATTATAATGCTTACAGTTCCTCAATTATTCAAACAGCAGCTACAGAAAATGAGCAAAGAACATTTACATTATCAGAAAAACATCATCACTGACTTCAGTCTAGCGCGAGTTTATGCACTTTAAAAACACTCCCGTTATAAACAGTGAAGCTATCTCTTATACTTATATCTCACGTACATCTGCATTTTGGTGTTTATGATGAGAGAATTCGCAAGAGAGCTAAATTCAGTCAGCGAGCGCCCTCTCAACAACAAAACTCTAGTGTTTCAGCAATGAATCATCTGAACGCCTGTGATTGGCCACTGCATTCATAAACTCAACGGAATCGCGTATGATTGATTATAACGCGCAACACTGTAAAAACGTGTAAAACTAAATCTGATGTAACAAATAAGCCCTAATATTAATTAGTTAACAATACTAGACTGATAATAATAATAATAATAATAATAATTGTCTTGATATCATCAAAGGCATCGGCCACAGCTGATATCTCAGACTATCGTCGATACACGATACTATCGTCTATCGGCACAACTCCACCAAATCATTGATAAACCTGGAATTGTTTGGCCCACTCTTGTGCCATCTGTTGTACATACGATCCCTGCCATGATGGAACACACCCAAAACCCAATAACGATGAAGTTCCTGTAAGCTGTAGCACGTGGCAAACTTGTAGACAAAGGGCTAACCCTACAGGATGTCACATCTAGTCAAACACTTGGTCTTAGCAAGAGATCTTTCAGGGTAGATTACACAATTAATCGCGTATAATGATATCATTGCAACTTGAAATCCCATTGCAGACAATGACAGCAAGGTAGCAACTCCTCAACGGATCAGACCACAAATTACGGGACTGAATTTGGACGTCTCGGCAATCCAGACACATCCCACAGGTGGGCAATAAAGGAGTATCACTGACTTCTCGACAAGCTTCCTCAGAAGAATTAACTAATAGGATTAGCAGGCAAGAAAATCTTCCAAAGAGCCATCTGCTAAGCCGCATGGGTAGACGTCAGCTCAAAGCTACGTGATCGCATCCCTCGATGACAAGGAAAGGAGCTAGTGACAATGCAGACTAATTAATTCAACTATGTACAAGTTTTTGGGACTGTAAGGAGGGATGCCCAAATTACTTCCATTAGTAAACTAAACATTAATGACTTTTTCTTTAAAGTGTGCCGGAATAAGGAATCATAATGCCTGATCTGTCTTTTAAATGCATTTGGTGGGTTTTGGTATTGTTGTTGACCGGACATTATTCCATAGATGCAGGTATGTATCTACTCTACATGAGGGCCTTGAGGAGTTTTGTGATGTTTGCGATCTTGTGACCATGTTTTCTTTGTTCTTTATCAGATTCTGAGGATTATTTACCAAACGGATTTACAAATTTTTTGGAAGCCAATGAAGTTTTGAATCACTCGTTGGTGCCATTAAAAGGTAAAACCTGGTCCGGTGAAGGGAAAATGGCTCTTTCTAGACGGAAAAGAGACCTTCTGTTTCCCAGTGGAGTTAAACTTTGCTCACATGAGACGGTGCAACAGGCAATACAGAATCATCTCAACTACTTTCACCTGCGAGGTAAGAACCAGACATTTTGGTTGAGGGATTCTGGGATAGTCGCCAAGAATGGTAATTGTAAGGTACAGTATGTCGCAGATGATTTCTTTAGTGTAAATGGATGCTCTTTGAGACCATTATGTGAGAAAAATGAGCTCATGCTTCTCTACTTTTCATCAATAATAATAAACTAAGCCAACCTGACCAATTCCATTAACGTCCAAGTAACCGCATATTTGAACCATGGTTTCGAAACGTCAGAAACACACTGTCTCTTTGTCTCTGTCTTACTTATAATCATGCGCAAATATTCAGACGCACTCAACACACTTTTCCACGTCATGCTCTTTCAAAAGATCACATATTAGCCTGTGAAGTTAGATGCAATCAAAGTATTAAACTCTATTGGAGACCACCGCTGAGAATAATGTTTCTCGCTGTTGCATTAATAGGACCCAGATGACCCTAGTGAATCTAATTACGACAACTCGAGAACCAAGTGTTGCTGTTTTACATAAAGGTTATTCTTGCAGTGTGTCAGTGGAAAGTTGATTACGTTTAGCCACGGAACCCTATTATAGGGCACTCTGATGCTTTATTACATGGACACAAGGGTCCAAAATTCAGAGACGACTTGTGAACGTGTCTGTTTTGCATTTTTATAATTGAATACAAATACTATTTGTGTGAAACACTGATTTAAAATAGTAAAGTATTTGGAGTTCCCCCACTGTATGTGCCTAAGAAATTAATTCACACAAAAATGTAAGCAAAATAATACTGTACTTCTGTATGCCACAGAAGAACCATTTGGGTTACATAAAGAATATTTCAGTGAACATTTCACAAATCTAAACAACCTTTTGTGCAATGGAAAGGTTCCACTGATTGTTAAAAGTTCTTCATGGAACCATAAATGCCAATAAAGTATCTTTATTTTTTATATAGGCATGCAAGTCATTTGAACTACTATTATGATGCTCTGTGAAATGTTACTTTGGTTGTATGCAAAACAATAGCCTAGACGTTCAATTAATAACTTCTCTTGAGTTTCATGAAAAAAAAAAAAAAAATAGAAATCCAAAACAACATGAGGTTGAATGTAATTTTTATTTTGGGGTGAACTGTTGCTTTAAGGCTGATAATGTGTGATATGATGTCTGTTAAAGTCAAATTTGTCAACATGAATTGTTTCAGTAGGAGAGGCCAGAATTCTATGTTTCTCCGTCATTGCTCCTTATTCACTCATCAATGCTACTGAATCACAGTAGATTGTGATCAGATCCTTCGCTCTGCAAGGAAAACTTGTGACCTTTGCCCTTCTATGCACTTGCGTTCTGGTAGTCGTCATGCACAGTCGGTATGGCAGGCAGATGTAGGTGGAACGTTTCAACTGGAGCTGCAAAATGTTTAGCCAGGGTTAACATCCCCCATCTGTGCATTTAATTTTCCACTTGCAGGGTACGTTGAGAAAGTATGCGGCATGTACCGAAATAGTAATTTTGGTTCACAAATTGTGAAATAAAAGAAACTAGGTTTGTCTGGAACAATTGACGTGTGTGGATAAGTATAAGCGATGTTTCCATTATGTTAGCTATTGCGTTTTCTTTATTCAATTTAGAAATAAAGAAATAATTCTGTTATTTCTGTATTTCTGTCTTCTAAATGAAAGGGGTATCCATTCAAAGTGATGTCAATTTCCACTACAGAAGAGTTCATAGCTGGTGTTTTGGCAGATTTTTTCTTCTATGCTGTTTATAGTTCACTAGTTCTTTTCCAAAACCTAGCGAGCTGCATTACTGTCTGCTGTCTACACTGGCAGCATCATCATAAATGAAATTGAACCTCTTAAGGAGTGCACTCATAGACAGCAACTCTACAAAGTGTGTAGTTCAAATGACAAAGTGCTCTGGAGATGCAATTAACAGTTGATTCCAGTTTGGGGTTCCTAAAGCTAATGCAGTGATGCACTAATAAACAAAAACTGTTTTATACACAATTTTATTGATACTTTGTCAGAATATATTCAGGAAGAAATAAGTATCTTTTCCTCAATGTTTTGGCTGTTTTTCTGTTTCCTACATTTGAGAGCTTGTGTGTGTTTACATTGTATGGGTTGGCATGCTTATGGGTATCTGTAGATCTGTCTGCATTTGTTTGTGTGCCTCAGTGTGCCAGGAAACAGTTTGGGAGGCTTTCAAAATCTTCTGGGATCGCTTACCCGAGAAAGAAGAGTACCAGATCTGGATGAGGAAATGTCAAAATAGTAGCGTTAGCGTGTTTGACATTGGCCGGAGCTTTAGCCAGTCAGCTGAGCACCTTGTTCTGATTTCAAGTGTAAGTATCCTTGCTTATATCATGGTATGAAACAAATAACTCTCAAATCAGCACTTTACTGAAGATACTGAAAATTCTTACAAATTAAAAACAGCAAACTAATCTTTATGGTATTTTGCAGAGGGTAGGAGCGGCTTCAATGACATCAACAAGGTGAGAACTGATTATAAACATCAACCATCATAATACCATGGCATTCTTTGAAGCATCTTGGAGTACTATGTTAATATCATGCTACATGAATATGATATTGGAAGGGGAAATGCTTTTAAACTTTCAAGCTTTACACTGTGTTGCATTTCACACAATTTGCCACCCGAGTAAACATAGCACATTTATCCATATTTCACATAATTACACTGAAGAAAATTATAAACGCAACACTTTTGTTTTTGCCCCCATTTTTCATTAGCTGAACTCAAAGATCTAAGACTTTTTCTATGTACACAAAAGGCCTGTTTCTCTCAAATATTGTTCACAAATCTGTCTAAATCTGTGTTAGTGAGCACTTCTCCTTTGCCGAGATACTCCATCCACCTCACAGGTGTGGCATATCAAGATGCTGATTAGACAGCATGATTATTGCACAGGTGTGCCTTAGGCTGGCCACAATAAAAGGCCACTCTAAAATGTGCAATTTTACTGTATTGGGGGGGTCCGAAAACCAGTCAGTATCTGGTGTGACCACCATTTGCCTCACGCAGTGCAACACATCTCCTTCGCATAGAGTTGATCAGGTTGTTGATTGTGGCCTGTGGAATGTTGGTCCACTCCTCTTCAATGGCTGTGTGAAGTTGCTGGATATTGGCAGGAACTGGAACACGCTGTCGTATACGCCGATCCAGAGCATCCCAAACATGCTCTGGGATGTTTTCAGCTTCTAGGAATTGTGTACAGATCCTTGCAACATGAGGCCGTGCATTATCATGCTGCAACATGAGGTGATGGTCATGGATGAATGGCACAACAATTGGCCTCAGGATCTCGTCACGGTATCTCTGTGCATTCAAAATGCCTTCAATAAAATGCACCTGTGTTCGTTGTCCATAACATACACCTGCCCATAGCATAACCCCACCGCCACCATTGGCCACTCGATCCACGACGTTGACAGCAGTAAACCGCTCACCCACACGACGCCATACACACTGTCTGCCATCTGCCCTGTACAGTGAAAACCGGGATTCATCCGTGAAGAGAACACATCTCCAAAGTGCCAGACGCCATCAAATGTGAGTATTTGCCCACTCAAGTCGGTTATGATGATGAACTGCAGTCAGGTCGAGACCCCGATGAGAACGACGAGCATGCAGATGAGCTTCCCTGAGACTGTTTCTGACAGTTTGTGCAGAAATTCTTTGGTTATGCAAACTGATTGTTGCAGCAGCGGTCCGGGTGGCTGGTCTCAGACGATCTTGGAGGTGAAGATCCTGGATGTGGAGGTCCTGAGCTGGTGTGGTTACACGTGGTCTGCAGTTGTGAGGCCGGTTGGATGTACTGCCAAATTCTCTGAAACACCTTTGGAGACGGCTTATGGTAGCGAAATTAACATTCAATTCACGGGCAACAGCTCTGGTGGACATTCCTGCAGTCAGCATGTCAATTGCACGCTCCCTCAAAACTTGCGACATCTTTGGCATTGTGCTGTGTGATAAAACTGCACATTTTAGAGTGGCCTTTTATTGTGGCCAGCCTAAGGCACACCTGTGCAATAATCATGCTGTCTAATCAGCATCTTGATATGCCACACCTGTGAGGTGGATGGATTATCTCGGCAAAGGAGAAGTGCTCACTAACACAGATTTAGACAGATTTGTGAACAATATTTGAGAGAAATAGGCCTTTTGTGTCCATAGAAAAAGTTTTAGATCTTTGAGATCAGCTCATGAAAAATGAGGGCAAAAACAAAAGTGTTGCGTTTATAATTTTGTTCAGTGTATATAGTTTATAATCTATATAGACGAAAACAAGAACCCACGTCACATTCCGCTGTTTCTAAAATAACAGTGTAATCAAATAATTCCTATATTTGTCTTATGATAGTGCACCCACCAGTCCATGGCAACCTGAATGCAGGTAGGACTTCAAGCTCCCAGGCTACTCGTGGGCATAAAAGAACAAAATGTACATACAGTAGTACTGCTCTGCAGCCTAAATATAAATAAATCTGCAAATGTCCAGTGTGGAGCTCAGATTATAATGTATGTAACATGACACTAACACTAAATGAATAATCTCAAACATCAGTTCCTTAGCAAGGCAGCTAAGGCAGCTAATTCAGAGCACACACTGATGCTTTGCAGACAAAACCACCCATTAACAGTAAAAGCTGGATATAGACCCCTGGCTTCAGACTGCAGAAATTTCAGTCATACCTTTAGTCCCTGCTAAAGCTAGTTCACTTTCCACTAGCTTTAGAGACATAGCTCTGCTTATGGTTTAATTCATATCCTGAAGGGGGGAAACTAAACTTGGTTGCCAATAAGAAGTTTAGATTTTGGGTATGTTCCTGGCCTTCAAAAGCATTTATAATTGTCTTCTCTTTTGCAGACATCAGACAACGACTACTGCGCCAACACAAGCAAGTGTGGCCACAACCCAACGAGGTCAGTCTAGTTTACTACGTTGTTTAAAAAAATATGCCACTTAAACAATGGGTCTGTGTTCCTATTCCCTGTATTTATAAATACTTCAAAGTAAGTCTGGAAAGCCTTGTTTCTATTTACTGAATTTTGCAGTCAGTTGATTTAAGTTATGCTCTGATTAATCTGTATTGTTAATGTCTGTTTGAGACCCTGCACTCATATCAATAGAGACCTAGTGCTCTCTGGCTCAGGATATGCACTGCTCTCAGAATAGACTTTAATCCTTTTCAGGTACTCAGTAGCTTGTAATGCAGTAGAGGTATCAGGATCCTCAGACATAGTTCTGCCATTTAGTCAAGTATAAATAATTATTTGTATATGGACTTACCCTCAACAATAGGCTACATGTTTGGTCCTGATGTCTTGAGGACAAATAAGAGCATGCAATTAATGGATGTAATTTATAATATGAAATTCAAACCTCCTCTTATGACATGCATTTTCTTTTATTTCTGTCACTTCCTCACTTTCTTTCTTTCTTTTTCCACACCCAGTCAGTGTTCTGGTTCCTGAGGTAGTAACAGATTCACAGGACATCACACCACATGCTGTTGCAGACCAAATATTAATCACCACTATGGCTGCAGAGCTTCAGATGACACCTGGAATCACTCCAGAGCCTGACATAGCCTTTGAGGTCTCAACGGGGATAAAGACTAGTTCACCTATAGAACTCACAAGTGTGGCCACTGGGAAATCTATTTCAGAAACTGAACTGGAGGTTGAACTGGATGCTACTGTCAAAACACCAAATATCACCATTCAACATGAAGAGGTTGAAATGGTCTCAGAGTATGATAGAACTCCAGAGGAGTCTACTTCAAGAACATATGATTATGAGATTCCGACAACCTTTGAGGACTTGCTAGAAATAAGCACGTCTCTTGCAGTAGTCACCAATGATTTTACAGAAGATCTTTATTTAGAAACAGAGTTGGGACAGGATGTTACCGATGGTCCAGGTGTTACCATTCAACATGAAGCTGACATTGTCTCAGAGTCTACATTTTTGACCACTGATAGAATTCCACAAGATTATACTTCAAAAAAATATGAGCATAATATTCCCACAACCTTGAAGGATTCATCAGTGATAAGCAGTAATACTCCTACAGTAATGATCAGACAATTCACTGAAGAGCTTCATTCAGAATCAGAACCAGAGGTGGGACAGGATGCTACTCAGGGTGTGGTTAAGACAGTAGGTGTTACCATTCAACATGAAGAGGTGGACATTGTCTCTGAGTCTACATTAATGACCACTGATAGAACTCCAGAAGATTCTACTTCAGGAAAATATGAGTATGTTATTCCCACATCCTTTGAGGACTCACTAGAGATAATCACTAGTTCACCTTCTGAACTCACAAATGAGGCCACTGTGAAACAGGATGCTACTGAAGGGCCTGTTAAGACAGCAGATGTTACCATTCCACATGAAGAGTCTGACATGGTCTCAGAGTCTACATTGATGACCACTGATAGAACTCCAGAAGATTCTACTTCAGGAAAATATGAGTATATTACTCCCACATCCATTGAGGACTCACTAGAGATAATCACTAGTTCACCTTCTGAACTCACAAATGAGGCCACTGTGAAACAGGATGCTACTGAAGGGCCTGTTAAGACATTATATGTTACCATTCCACACGAAGAGTCTGACATTGTCTCAGAGTCTACATTGATGACAAGTGATAGAAATCCAGAAGATTCTACTTCAGGAAAATATGATTATGGCATTCCCACAACTTTCGAGGACTCAGTAGGGATAAGTACCAGTACTCCTACAGAAATCACCAGTGAATCTATTGAAGAGATTGTTTCTGTAACTAAACTGTATGTGGGGCAGGGTGTTACTGAAGGTCCTGTTAAATCAGCTAATGCTACAATTCAGTATGTAGAAGCTGATGTTGTGTCAGAGGCTACACTGATGCCCACAGGTAGAACTCCAGTAAGTTCCACCTCGAGAAAGTATGAGAAAGATCTTCCCACAACCCTTGGGGACTTGACAGGAATAAGTACTAATACTCCTGCGGTAGTCAATAGAGAATTCATTGAAAATTTTATTTCCGAAACTGAGGTAGAAGATGGATGGGGTGTTACTGAAAGTTCTGTTAAATCAGCACTTGTTACCATTCAGCATGTAGATGTTTCAGAAGCTACAGTTATGTCTACTGATAGACCTGTGGTAGATTCTCTTACAGAAATACCTCCTGTTCTGAGTGTCTTACCAGAGGAACCAGCGCAGACAACTCCTACAGAACTGAAAGAGTTTTCGCCTAATGCCCCCACAGAAGGGATGCCAAAAGCTCTGACAGATAAGGATGTTGTTGAAATCACACATGTGACCACAGTGCCAGAAAGTCTGTCACCCACTACACCTGTAAATACATTACCTGAGGTTGTATTAACAGAGGGTGGACCTGAAGACATTGCAGTTGTTACATTACTTGACAAAGATGAGGAGAAAGAAGCACCCTATACTAAACCTACACCAGAGGTGACAACAGATGAAGAACTACCAGGTACTTTGACAGAGAGTACTCATGAAGTGTCAAAGGAAACACATGAGCCTATAGATGACTCATCTGATGCTGAAGAGGATCATTTAGGTAAGGAAGAGGACATTATAACTGAGACCCCAGGTGTTGTTGAGGTGACAGCTGGAGAGACACCTAGATTGACACAGGAAACTACAGAAGCTACCGAAGCTACTGTGTTTACTGAGAAAGACAAACATGATGAGGACATAACTGCCATTGCAAAACCTGGTGAGATGACAACAGAGCCAACAGAAGTTGCTGAGGTTGAATTTGAAGACAGTACCACAGGCGATGTTATGGTTCTTGAAAACACGCTTGAAGATTTTGTTGGAGGAACAAGTGAAGCTACTGCTGAATTGGGTGATATAACTGAAGCTGTCATCTTAGAAGAATCATCTGAGAAAACTGAAGAAACTTCTACTAAGAGAACAGAAACTTCTACTAAGACCACAAGTCAAACCACAACTGGAATCACATCCAAGACCACACCCGATACTTCTTTTGACATTGGTACCCCTGAAACTGACATTGTGGAGTTTGTAACTGAAGGCATTGAAGATAAGGTAGAAGACACAATGCCAGATCTTACTGTTACTAAGTTGGAGAAAGATATACTGACAACTACTATAAATGAGGACATACATGAAGTTACAGAGCCATCAAAAATTCCACAGGACATACCTAAAGTTGCTGTGGAAATCACACATGGAATCACAGATGTGCATGAGACCAGAGGAGACTCCTTATCTGAGACACCTGAAGTTGCAACAGAGACACCTAAGGTTGTTACAGAAGCTGATGGCATAACAGAGACGACTCATGTCATATCTCAAGCACCCAAAGTTATATCTCAAGCACCCGAAGTGGAGACAGGTGGATCTATCTTGAAGACACCTGAGGTTGCTTCTCAGACACCTTTGTCAATATCTGAACTTTCAGAGGTGCCTGAGACAGCACCTAAAACACCTGACATACATGTGATCCAACCAGAACCTGCAGAAGACGACATCCCAACTCCTATCTTGAAAGTTGAGGATATCACGGTTGTACTAAATGACTTGACAACTACTATTCAAAAGACTTTCTCTACCACATTACAAAACTTGCCACAGGACATTTCTAATGATATTTTAGATGAAAACAGCATGGTGAGCACATTAAATTTATAATAGACAATTATTTAAGATATTTTAGTTAACTTTAAAAATAAACTTGTGTATACTGTATTTTTAACTCAGTAATTGTGAGATCCTCTTAAACATTTCTTAATGTTTTTTTCTTTCTTTCTTTTTCTTTTTTTGTATATAGATTGGAAATGAAATTGATGGCATTATGGTCCGACCAGTACGTCCTGGCGACCATGTTGTGGAGCTGAGTATTAAGATAAGAGGTGAAAGCTATGATGAGGCTTTGAGAGATCCATCAAGTTACTACTATCAACATCTATCCGAACTGTTCATCGATAAGGTAAGCAGCATCTATACATACATACACACACACACACACACACACACACACACACACACACAAACACATACATTTATAGCATCTCTTTTCTTTTCTCTGTTTTTTTTTTTTTTTTTTTTTTTTTAAGATTGAAGAAGTTTTTAAAAGGCTCCCAGGTTTCAAGAAAATATTCGTCCTTGAATTCAGGTATGATTTTTTAATGGTAATTTGTATGATTATGCATACACATAAAAACAGTATCAAAAGAATATACAGTGTGTTGATTTCTGAATATCATTCTTTTTTTTCTTAATAAAATATCCCAGGCCACAGAAGGACATTGAAGGGTAAGTATTCCAACTATTATTTAGCTCAAACTCTGGATCTAAATGCATTGCTTTTATAAATCACAGTTAATCACATCTCAAAATGAAGAAAGCAGATATTAATGTAATTTGGGCTATCACTACTAATATTTCTGCAATGTTTCACCCAGGCCTGATAAATCCATCTCCTTACCCTGCCATATCACACAGCTGCATGACCCATATCTCCTCCAAAACATCTAATGAGAAATTCATGTGCCTGAATTTTCCACCCACCATATGTAGTGTTTTATAGAGCGTTGCTCTGAAATCGCTTTCACGCTGTTTTCTTGGTAAGGTCATGTGCTTGCTGCCTTATTAGCCTTGCAAAATCAATTGATCAAAAGGATGGTCATTTAGGTGTGATACCTTATGTGTGTGTATCAGTGGGCTACTGTGTCTGGCCAGTCGCCACCTTAAATGGGATAAGTCGCTGTGCTAAATGCATGCCCAGTTGCCAAGCATGATTCGATTGAATGCCAAATGTTCTCTGCTCTTAAGTGTCATCATGGCAATGTTTCCCATGGTTTATCAGCAAAGCCTCAGATAAACCACACAATGGATAGCTGCATATTGTGAGCTTTATGAGGCCACCTGAGAACAGAAATGTTCTCACTTAAAGCTAATTAGCATTTCTGGTGTGCCAAAGATATTGAATCCTCGTGGAGGTTTTATCTGTCATAGGAGAGAAAATTTATCTGGTCATAAACGCACTAGGTTTTCTAACCCTCATAGAAAAATATGTGGCAAAAAAAAAATCTAGGTCAGCTCTCTTCACTCCCAATTTTTTTTTTTTTTTAAATTTCCCCTAGTAACCAACAGCAGCTGCTGAATATTCCGTGGCATATTTGGTTGCTAGCTACTAAAAAACTGAAAACAGCTTAAACCAATGTCTCTTAGCCTGTCCATGATGGTTAAGCTGGTCTGTTTCAGTGGTTTTAGAAAGAGTTAGAGAGAGTTAACCATCACTTTTAGACTGGTTAGACTGGGACACCAGGTGGCTGATGAGTGAAACCAGCTTAACCAGGCTGGGAGACCAACCAGACCAGCTTGGTAGTGCTAGTAGAACAACTAGACCTTAATTCATCTAAAACCACCAAGCCACTTTAGGCCATTTACTGTAAGCTGTTCTTCTCTGAACTTATTTTACTTTAATTTGCTACTGGGCATAGGAATTATGCAAACAAAGTTGTAGAATATGATCTAATATGACCAACTGACAAAAACAAATAGCAGGCTCCAACATGAAAACTTCCTAGTGTACTGTAGGTGAGTCATTTCATACATAACAGCTCCAGTCTTGAGGCCAGTTTACAGCCAGTGAGGCCTTTGATGATGTATATTAAGGTATTTTTATTTATTTATTTTTTTGACCTCAAAGAGTCACTGTTGTCTTTGCATTCCTCAGAGGGCTGGCTGTGGTGGTACACTACGCTGTGGTTCTTGAGGGCGATGGTGCAGGAATAAGTAATGAGACCATGGATTACATAAACCTACATTCCAACATGGTTGAGAACTCCTTCACAGATCCTGATGAGCTACCTACTGTGCTCTACACCATCACCGACTTCCGAAACTACATCACCGAAGCCCTCCATAAGGAGAATTTCATCAGAAACACCACTCTAGAAGTGGACCCTGATTCTTTGCAACTGGAAAATGGTAAGAAATTCTCTATGAAGTAGATACACGTTGTGGATCCATTATTTGGAACCCAAGACATCAGGGTGTTGAGTTGAGTGCTTATTACTGATGTTTCTTAAACATTCATGTTCAAGTTTGAGTTCTGTCACAGTGGTAAATTGCAAACTGTAGCTGAATGAACCCGAAATGCAGTATGTTGACAGTGGTGGCATATCCTCTTACACTACTTGGCTGTACGCGGTTTTAACAGAAGCAAGAGCCTTCATGGTTCTTATCTCTGGTTTTGGCAGACTAATCTTGGAGCCTTCAGAGCCAATCTCTTGAAGAGACGCCAGTATGGGTATGAATTGTTCTTGAGCAGCTTTAAATATAATTTGATATGATTTGTCTCTGTTTTGGCTTCACAGTGGAGACATTGGAGCCTTCCAAACCAACCAGCAGACCGCTTGACTCCAGTGACATGATGGTGAGTCAATGGTCATTGGCAAGACCACCCAGTAAATGGGTAACCACGACTGTCCAGTCCAGAATCCCTATCCAGAGCTGCAGTTTAAAATTCAGGGTTTTTTTCACCTCATTGCAGTGCAATCACTCTCAAGTGTGAATTTGAATCCTTCCAAAGCTGTTAAATGAAAAATGAGTCACGCTAATGGCAATCACATGTCGGTTTTTGTTGTTACATGATAAGAAAGATTACCTTGCACATAAAATGGGTTTTCATGGCATGCCATTAAAACAGATTATAGCACAGCTATGGGATAATACGGCAGGTCTGTAAAACTATTCACGTCAATTTTCCAACTCAAGTATTCTCTAGACACAAGTAAGCATGCTATTTTATTCAAATTGTTTAGCTCAGGCACTATGAAATATTGAAAAGAATCTGTTTTTAATCTCAGTGTGACATATATTTATTACAGAGGCCGAGCAGCTTTCTTCACAGTCTGTAGTTTAATTAGAAAGACACATTGGATACCAAACATGGCAATAATCTTAGAATTTACTCTCAGTTTTTCCTCTTACATTTGACCAAACTGGCACTTTTTTCAATACCCTTATTAAGTAGATTTACTGTCTTGTTTTGGCTGGTGCACTATGTCTGTGTCTGTATCTGGGAACGTGTTCTCTCTCAGGTAGTACTATGCTTGCCTCCAAAGATGCTTTATCTGATCTGTCCAATTTAAGATGGATATTTGTTTGAGTGAACAAAACTTAATTATAAACCTAACTAGTAGGATGCATAAAACTAGTTCTATAGGAAAATCAGTCTAGAGATTTGTCCTGCATTAAATGGTCAGTGGACCTAATTCAAGAAATACTGTGTAAATTGTTTGTGAAACCATTCTTATGTAAATTGTCACACTGAATTAAAAGTGACAGTTTACGTAAGAATGGTTTTACGAATGATTTACACAGAAATTCGGGCTGCTTGCGTTTCATGAATGAGGCCAGTGTGTGCAACTGACGGTGATCTAGTTACAGTAGCACCTCACTCATTACTTGCACAAAAATAAAATGGTGTGAATAACTCATGAATGTATATACAATCAGTTGTTATATATACAACATGACATATTCCAAATCTGCATGAAGGTTAAATGTTAATTTCTGGTGTATGGACCAGCTAAAAACTGTCTGCTGGTCAAATATGCATTAGTCAGTAACCCAACTAGGACCAGATCCCCAGGATGGTGTGAAGATCATGTGCATGTGTGCTTTCTTTAGTATGTCTATGCAATTTTTCCACTGACATTTCCCTGGAAAAAAAGAAGATGTATTTCCAGTGTAATTCACTGAGAAGTTTGAGGAAAATTTCTTCCACTTATACCATAAGTGTACTTTTTTTCACTCTGTCCACCATTTTTTTTCTATTTTTTGATGGTCAAATGGTGGAGATAATTTTGACAGCAGAAACATTAGGACATTTAGTGGACATAGACCTCAGTATGGAAAGTTACAATGTCTTTTGGCTCATCTTTTTGTCAGCAACCTTTATGTAGACCTAACATAAATATATTTGCTTTATTTCTCAATAATAATTTAACAGTCAGTAGTAACTAACCATGACTGTTCAATCATTAAATCCTAGGATAATGTTCTTGCCTCTGAGAAACCACCAGATGTTCCCAGGCAGGAATTATCCAACAATGACATCTTCATTACAAATGATGACAGTCACACAATAGATCCCTGGATGGATGGCAGAAATACGGACACAAATGATGTAATAATCTTTCAGGAAAAACACACTCTGTCTCCCACTGATGTGTCTTTGAAGAACTTCGACATTGAGCTTACCTCTAAATTTGAGACCTCAAGCAGTGCACCTGCTCCTGGTACAGAGTGTGAGTCTTATCTCTCATGAATTATTTCCTACCAAAAGGCAGTAATATGGTTCTAAAATGTTTTGTTCTTGTTTCAGATGATGGTATTCTTGAAGAGGAGGGGTTCTTACAGACAGCAACTACAGTCAGTCCTATCACAGGCACAATAACTGAAGTTGCCTTATCTACAGAATCAGCTCACAAGTTGGAAGAGACCTCAGTTTCTCCTGTGGAACCTCCTGATGTTGACTTGACTACTCAGAGTGACTTGATAGACCTGGGTTCAGGTTCAGGTTTCTCTGGGGATCATCTAGGTCCTGAAATTTGGCCTTGGGAGTCAGGAACACCAGAAGAATTCTTGGAAGATGATGAGGTACACCAACCTCAGGAAGATCAGGAATCTATAGAGGAACAGCTTGAGACTCCCCACCAAGGTCTGACACCTGAGGAGCCATTCTTGGACAGGGTTCTCGTGACACAAGACATTCGTACTAATCCTCACTACACAACAACTAACCAAGCTCCGGTTTTTTGGACTATGGAGACTTTGACTGTCGAGCTTTCTATGCAGACCCAAGTAGCCCCTGAACAATATGATGACTATTTTCCAGATGAATCTACCACTGTGGTTGCACATGTGACCAGTCGACCCTTGCTACATGTATATACTTCAGCAGAAACCCAAGATGCCTATGCATCACACAGTCCTGATACAATCATTTCACCTGCTGATAAGGACTATTCAGAACGACCTGTTACACCCACTGTGATCCCACCAAGCACAGCTGTAGCCATGGATGAACATACTACTTCAACAGAAAACAAGCAGAGTCAGGAAACACTGGCCTCGACAACAAAGTCAACTGAAATGCCTTCAACCACGCAAATACCTGTAATCCTAGAAATTGATACGATTTTTGTGGAAGGTCCTACTACTTATTCAGAAGCTGTTGAGCAGCCTGTAACCAAGGGTATCACAGAGTTACCATTCTTACAGCCAGAGGTAGAAGGTTCAGATGAAGAATTTGAGATTCTAGATGAGGAGATGGAAGGCATCAAGCTTATGCCTACGGAAAGCCCAGTGACTGAACTTTCAGAAGAGGATTTAGCTGGGGATGAAATCTTGGTCGCAACAACAGCTCCAACAACAGTAGCTACTGAGGAACCAAGTGTAGATCATTCAGCTTCCCTGTCTCCTGAGAAGGACTCTCCGTTCACTCGGATATCACATTCATCAATAGATGAGGCTGAACCTTTAGCTGAATCAACCACAGAACCTCTACCTACCCATCCATCAACTCATTCGGTTCTTCAAGAGACGACTTCAACCGATGTGATGCACACTTATAATGCAACTGTTGCAAAGGAGCCTGTTTTGTTAGAGAATGTTGACGATGGAGCCTCAACTAAAATATTTCAGTCATCCACAATGTCTGTCATTCCAGATGTTTCAGAACATTTGGAGACCCTTAGTTCCACCACTGTACCATCATTTGATCAGCCAACATTCAAACCTACCAACCAAATAACTTCAGAGGACTCAGTACAAGAGCACACAGTAGGGTCAAGACCTGACATCACAGGCCACATCCTATCTACCAAACCAGTGAACTCTGACGCTACTACTATGAAAGTTCCTGTTCCAGTAAACCCCAGCATAACAGAATTTGATGTTTCATTTGACATATTCCCATTTGATGGGCCAAGCCATGACGAAGACGACGGTAGCGGATTTGCTCGTGGGACTGATTTGGCAAGTATTGCCTTGCCAGCCAGTCCTGGAAGGGCTTTAATAGTGTTTTTCAGCCTCAGGGTCACCAACATGAAGTTTTCTGAAGATCTGTTCAACAAGAGCTCTACTGAATACAAGGCTCTTGAGCAGCAATTTCTGGAGCTGGTAAGATATATTTGTTATGTACTTACATTCTTAGGTACTTACTTTGCTCTACTTTGTGGAAAGCAAAACATCAGTAAGGCCATGAGTTATATGTTCTTAGGCAGTAATGACTTTAAGGAACCCAAAGGGATGTTAGAGAGAATGTTTGGGACTGATCATTTTAATTGCACTTTTTCATACAATGGAAGTGAGTGGTGACTGGTGGAATGGTGGAACATCTCTTGTGTTCCATGGAAGTCTTCATTGATGACAAAATTTTCATTTTGGGTAAATGATTCCGTAAAGCACATTCTAAGGTTACACACAGGACAACGTCAGTTTAGATTTGTTGATTTTTGTTGTTGTAGGAGAGTTTGTTTGGGGCTTTAAATACTATTCGTTAACTCCATTAGCTTTGCTGTCTTTATGAACACTAACTAATGAGATAATTGATGGAATTAGAACCTTCTTGACTTCTGTTAACGAAACTAGGCATGCATGGCTCTGTATTGCTGCTCACTGGAATATGCTTTAATTCATTTTTTTCTAGCTCGTACCATATCTACAGTCCAACCTCAGCAATTTCCAGAATTTAGAGATCTTGAACTTCAGGAATGGCAGCATTGTGGTAAACAGCAGGATGAAGTTTGGCAAGCCAGTTCCCCATGGTGTGACAACAGCAGTGTACCTTATCCTGGAGGACTTCTGCAGTACTGCTTACCAAACTATGAATCTTGCAATAGACAAGTATTCATTGGATGTTGAATCAGGTAACTCAAAGGACTTACATTTCCACAGAAAACAAACTGGGGTTAGCTGATATGAAGGCATAGGCACCGCCTATGGCCAACAATATTCACTAAACATTATTTGATTCTTTAAAGGGCAGAATGCCTGCCATATTATGCATTTGCTGCCAATTCAAAATCATTTTAAATCCTAAAATTACTAGCACCAGTCACGACTGGGATTTAAGACTATTTGTTAAAGATTTTCACAGTTTGTGCACCACTTATGTTTCATTTGTTATATTTTAAGCCAAAATGGTGGTGTAACAATTGTTTTGTTTTGCTGTTTAGTGTATTTTTTTTAGTGTGCTACACATGGAGGCTTTGTGACTCATATATGTTACAGGAGCCAGACTGTGACAGGCAAAAGAAACATTTCTTCAATTAATACCAGTACTAAAAGGCTACAATTGGACAGGCATTAAAATTGGTGAAAAAATATCCTAGACTTACTTAGGGACAAGAATATCGGAAAGGTTTAAGGGACAGTTATTTTGCCTTTGCCGATATTCAAAGCTCTCTAGCAACCAAATAGCAATCCTAGGATTGTACCAGAAAGTTTGATAACCACATTTGCTGGCACACCTCCAAAATGGTAGATCTCTGCTGTTTTGTGCAATATTGAGCAGGTTTCTTCTATGCTAGAGGACACAAGGTTAGGGTTATTCCAGTCTGGCTTTGGAAAACATTAGGCCTTGTTAGGATGAGTGATAAGAGATTGATTCTGTACTGCAGACAGATTAGAGGTGATTTATTCTAGTGAGATGTGCAGAGCTCAACACGTCAGGCAAGTGAGTCATATTTGTTTGTGTCCCTGTGTAAATTCTCTCTGAGCTCCTTTGTCAACACACATCTCTAATGACCAAATGCTGATGCCTTTGAAATCAGAAAATTATCTTTGTTTTGACACCACATTTGTAATGAATTGTAATAATGCTTATATAGCAATTGCAGCAAATGCAAAAATAGTCACATTTATCAACTGACATCTAAACTTCTAAAGTCATTGTATTCCATTTTGATTTTATATCAGAAAAATTGTTTGGATATTTGTTTGCATTATTATTTCAAAAATATATAAAAATTCAATTCGTATAAACAATGACTTGAATACAGCTCTCTGTCAGAATGATATGGTTGTTCTTGGCACCATAATGAAGAAAAAAATAATGGAAATGAAAAGAAAGAAAGAAAGAAAGAAAGAAAGAAAGAAAGAAAGAAAGAAAGAAATGTGAATAGTTTGACAATTTTTTAATATTTTTAAAAATATATTTTCACAAAATAACAATAACATATTCCACTGCTTTTTAATATTTGAAAAACATTTAAGCTGTAAAATGTTAGTTAGTAAATGCCACTGTTAAGTAACAATTCATATTTGGAAAAAATTTTTATAAATATATATAATTAAATAATAAAAACGGATGGGTACATTTCTGAAAACTTGACACAAGATTATTTTTTATTTATTTATTATTTTTTTTTTTTTGGTTAAAAAAATTAATATGCTATTATCCCAGCAGGCACACAATGTCATAAGATATTTGGTCATAAGATATTTGGTCAAATTTTGGTTGCGACGTCGGATGACCAAAATTTAGTGTCAGTTCAACGTCTAATGTCAATGTTAATTTGATGTCCAATACTGACATCAGCTGACTAGATATTGTTTTTTTTTAGGTTGTGTAACCAAAATCCAACGTTAAGTCAATGTCAAATTGGCGTCAAATACAGACGTCAACCTAATTTTCATTCTCAACCAAAATGCAACGTCTGTCTGACGTCATGTCCAACGTCAGATACTTATTATTAATACTAGCTTTTATTTTTATATTTTCTGTTTGCTGTGAGAGTATATATATTTATAATAGGTCTTTTTCTTTCTGGTAGGTGACCAGGCCGATCCATGTAAGTTCCAAGCGTGTAATGAGTTCTCCAAGTGTTTAGTCAACCGCTGGTCCGGCGAGGCAGAGTGCGTTTGTAACGCTGGCTATTTTAGTGTGGACGGGCTGCCATGTCAGAGTATCTGTGACATACAGGAAGACTTCTGCCAGAATGATGGGAAATGTGACATCATACCTGGCAAGGGCGCCATTTGCAGGTGTGTACTGTAAGAAATCTCCTAAAGCAGCAACACAATCAAAAATTAAATTCACTCACCTTTGTTTTTAGGTGTCGAGTCGGTGAAAACTGGTGGTATCGAGGCGAACACTGTGAGGAGTATGTGTCAGAACCACTGGTGGTTGGCATCGCCATCGCCTCAGTCGCTGGGTTCCTCCTCGTGGCATCGGGCGTGATCTTTTTCCTCGCCAGGACTCTGCGAGACCAGTATGAGACGGATGATTCAGAAGACCCTTTAAGGTACAAACTGAGCTTACAGCATAACAAACCCACTCTTACTGCTCCAAATAAATCAGAAGATCATATTTTTTGGAAGAAATTAAGAGGCTTATGTCTTTCTTTAAACTTCAGAACAAGGAGAACTCCTTAGTGGATTATTAATAATGGTTCAATTCATTTGAACGACTTCTGTGGTGCACATGTGAAGCCTAAATGGCCTTTTTAAAGCATTCTGTCAATGTTTTGAATGAATGCTGTAAATACAAGCACTCTGAAATGTGATTTGAGTTTCCTCTGAGGCCCCAAAAGAAAAATAATGTTGCATATTCCAACTTGTTAAATGACATTTGGTTTCCTCACCTGGTTGAAAAGGAACCAAATATTCTCAGCTGTGATTGTGTTTGAAAGCACTGCATTCTGGAACATACATATGGAGCGCACTGCAATATTTTATGGCCCAAACGTGCATATTTTGTTTTTATGACCTTGTTGTACAAATAAGCCGGAACACACAATATGTTCTCTTTGGTCATTATGAAACAAATGCTCTTAGGCATGTGCAGGTTGGATCAATTATCATTTTTGGACAAGTTGTTCCTGTCATATTTTTATTTTTTTTTTTAACACATTTTATATTCAATCCATCATGGTTATATAGTGATAGCAGAGATGCCAATTTTTTTTTATACGTCAGCTCTAGATAACATACGGTGTCCCCAAGAAGTACTCGGACACTTAATCCGCAATGTATTAGACAACTGTGACTGAATTAGTACAATATCCAAACAAATTTCAATGTATTTTAAAGACAAAACTTATTGTGATGATCAAACGATAGCGGATCATGTAAATATTAGATCTGACTTAGAGTTTAAATCTGCAAAAATGGCTCAGACAAGTCAAGCTAGCTCTAATACTTGAAATGTTACTTTGACATTTAAATAAATACAAACAAATTATAAAATACTTTAATTTAGTTTGCATCTACACTTTGTCTGTAAACATAAACACGGCAGACTTAAACCTGTTTGCTTCACCAGCACCAGGGCAAACAGGGAAATCCTGGCAGACGTAAGATGACGTAACGTCTCTTTAGGGGATCTATCAGTGATCCTGATCAACAGGTTATAGAGGAATGAATGCCAGGACGGCAGAACATTGAGCCGCTCTCACTCGGCCTGAGATAATCCACTCACTTTTTCCGTGGCTCCACTATCTGACCCTTGGGTAGATATAAATAGGTGGGACGATCTGCTACTTTTACGAGCTCATGCCAAGGGCATGTTTGATCCCAGATACAACCCATTTATTATGTCCGAACATTCTTTTTTTTTTTTTTTTTTTGATGAGATTCGAACCTGTGTTTCCCAAATAAGCACCAAGGCTATTTTTTTTTCCTGATGTGTTGATGTTGCTGTCCATAATCTGACTTTTATTTCCTGACATTTTTCATTTCATTCCACAGATATTCAGAGAACGTGCCATCTCTCGAAAGAGCCACTAAGTACAATCCCATGTTTGAAAGTGAAGCAACTACAGGCTATAATCAGTACTACCGCCGTTACCCAGATGCCCCTGCGTATAGCACTGGCAGCGCAGAGAGCTCCACGGACTTCAGCAGCGAGGAAATACGACACGTTTATGAGAACAGTGAACTTACGAAAGAGGTAATGATGTGTTTGCATGCACATTAATAGACCTAAGAAGGCACCATATTTATTTCAACAAGAAAAGAAATTTGTGGGATGGAAGTAAGCTCACTTGATGTGGTATGCATCTTTGTGTCATAAAAAGTGATGTAAAAAGTCAACTTTTGAAATTCATGCGAGTTGCAGTAATGCAGCAAATGTCAAAATGAAGCTAATAAAAACGCAATGAATTAAATTGATTATGAACTGAATTGATACTAAAACCTATTTTATGAGGTGATGATTTTTCATGAATTCGTACAATGTTACAATGTAATTTTTAGAAAAAGTAAGCATCAGGGTCCACCCTTAAACTTAACCGTCAACTGGGGCATAAATCATAGATCATACAAGGTGTATGAATGAGATTAATGTAAATAAAAAAAACTATGACAATAAAAGTGCAATAAACTAAACTGATTATAAACTGAATTGTTTAGAAAACAACTATTTTACGATGTTTAATTCCATATGAATTTGTATTTTATGTTATTCAGATTTATATTTATATGTTATTTGTACGAAAATGTATAACTTTTATAAAAAGTTAAGCAAGAATGCCAACCCCTAAACCTAACCATCAAATAGAGAGTAAGCAGATCATACAAAGACATAAAAGTAAGAACATACAAATTAACTTTTTTTTCCCTCAAAACTAAGCCTATTAAAGTACAGTAAACTAAACTGATTATAAACTGAATTCATTAGAAAACGTAACAATTAACGAATTGACACTTTTGTATAGATTTGTATGTTATTTATATGAACACATATGATTTTTAGAAAAAAACTCATGAAGGTCCACCACTAAACCTAATCATCAAATGAGGCATATGTAGATTGTACAAAAAATTATAAATGAAATGAGCTTAAAATTTAACATAAAAATCGTAAAATAGTTACGAATTGCCATGAGAGTGTACTGATAATTACACAAGTAACCAAGTGCTCATGGTACACATTGTGCTTAGAGCTGTACAGCTGTGTGTTTTTATGCAAGTGGTCTGCAGCATTACTTAGTGTTTTAATAGCGTTCACTGTGCCACATGTTTGCATAGAATATTCCTCAAAAACACTCCATGTCCTTCAGCTAAAGCAATGTTCCCTGTTGCAATGAAACTGTCATGGTCTGCTTGACTGATATATGCTCACAATGGAGAATATTCTGGCAACTCTGGACAATGAGAGAGGAGAATTGTCAAGCATGTCCTCTTTGGAAAACAATACTTGATGGGTAGATAAATCCTATTTCTTATGTAACAGAACTGAATGCACTAAAGAGTTTAAGAGGCAAAATGTCTTTTATTCACTTATTCCTTCAATCCATTAAACGTAGTAGAGAGTTAAAGGTGGGGTAAGCGATTTCTGGTAACCGATGTTGATATTTGAAATCACCAAAACAAACACGCCTCTACCCCAAAAGCGTCTCGCCCCTATTTTGATAGCTCTGACCCACACATACACAACCCAGCCAGCGATTAGTTCTGTGAAACAAAGCAAAACCAATGTTACTCACCGATCGAGAAGAAACAAAGCAACCTCGGCGTCCGATCGCAGGCCTTCCGCTCCTTGAGTTCTCTCCAGCACTGGAAAGCTGATCCGATATTTACATGGGTCTTACTTATTGTAACACCGTGTCTCCACCGGACGCGTGCAGCGCGGCGCCACAAAGTACTATGGACGCTTTGTCGCGACCAGTGTAGACAGAATTTAGCTGGTGCAACACGACAACTGTCTCGTCCAGTGTAGACACAGTGTAAGCCTTCTTTTGTTCGGCAGACATTTTCCTCTTTTGTTTTTTATCTGCCATCTCTATCATTCTGTCGGCACTCGGCTCGGCTAATGTCTGTCCTGTGCAGTGTTGCCAGATTGGATGGACGATTTCCAGCCCAAAAGCTCACAAAAACCCGCCCAAAACTTTAACTGTCAAAATAATGTGATAGAATATGTAAATCAAGGTTGATAAAGGCCATTTTTAACTCCTTAAAACAAAATAATATAAATATAACGTTAGATAAATTTTCCCGGTAAACGGATCATATCGGGGACTCTACGTTAAGGAGAATTAGGCTACCGAACATGAATAAAATATGCAAGCAGGCACTGTCAAAACGGCAATCAAGAAATTAACCGATACCTTCGAAACAACACATGCATCATTTTCAATGTCAATAGTCAGAATAATCCAATTTAAATGCAAAAAGTGCCCAATGTAAGTGATAGGAAAAAGCAACGTAATTAGCAGGTATTTCACACTCGTTCATGCACACACCATGACAGTCAAAACTGTGTCATTCATTGATACATACTGTCTGAATTACAATCCGACAATTAAATAAAATAACAACAACAATAATGCGCTTACCTTCGTGTCGCTCTATAATTTTGACCCCAAACCAGCCCAAATTTTGTCCACCCACTCAAGCCAATTTTTACCCGCACAATCAAATTCAAAACCGCCCAATATGGCAACACTGGTCCTGTGCACTGAGCTCTCTCCTCTGCATCATGAGTATACATGCTCCTTACTGCTGATTGGCTACAAGTTTGTTTTGGTACTCGGCCCTGACTCGTTTTCTAAAGTGTTTTTGGAAAAATACATACCCCACCTTTAATGGGTGAGGAGCTATTTTTTACTTACTAACGAAATAATAAGTAAGTAAGTAAGTAAATAAATAAATAAATAAATAATAGTATTTATGTAATATGAAATAGTTATGTAAAAATATGTAATATATGTTCTTTCATTCACCCATATTCTATCTATCTATCTATCTATCT
>CM077231.1:15536167-15841167 GCA_039654775.1 Spinibarbus caldwelli
GTAAAATAGATCACATAATACATGTCTGAAAGCAAACCAAGAACATTCTTTGGTTCTTAGACTCAAGCCTGGCAGAAAAGTTTCAGTTCAGAGTTCAATTCAAGCCGTCAGTCAAGACAGAAATAGCTGACGTCCTTATTGATTTAGTGTCACATTAAAAAGGTTGTCATTGTAATGAATGACGTTTTATTGGTTTGTGTTCATTTGTGTACTTTTTATGTTGTATGTCTTCATTATAGGGCACTTGACGCTAGACGAGAGAGCTCTTCCAATTAGTGTTGCAAAACGCTAAACCCAAGGTACTTCTTTTTTTTAAAAAAAAATAATAATTCACAGCCTTATATAAAAACATTTGTGATATAATAAATGTAATCTACACCAATGGATTACCTGGACATGCTAAATGTAATTCTGGTCGTCTTTTGCTCAACAGATACTTGCCTTTTTTCTTGAATGCAAGAAGAGGTCCTCTTCTGCCATGGTGGACTTTGCAGGGAGATAGTTTGTGAAGATGTAAATGGACTTTTGATTTTAATTGTTTATGGATGAGTGTGCAACAATGATGGATTGTCAGATTGTGATTTAATGTAGAAAAAATTATGTATTTGTGATTGTTTACGGTTTTTACTGATGGGCTGATTTATTGCTGCATTGCCATGGCCATATACATAAACACTTATTAGTGACACATATCCATATCATGTGACCACAACAAATAATGGAACTATATGTCTGGGCTTCAAGTTGGTTCCTCTCTTTTTTAATGGAAAGCCTGTATTTCTTTCTTATGGTTTTTCATTTGTCAGTGCCTTCACTTTGATTGTTAATCTTTGTTTTTATTTGCGATGTGGGACATAATTTCTTGTGTCCAAAAACACGGACTGACTGAAAAGAGAACGTTTTGCGATAGCTATACTTTTTTAATGAATACAGAGAAGAGTAGTTCCATATTTATATTAGCAAATTTAACGTTTGGCCCTCATGGCTTTTTTTTTTTTTTTTTTTTGCGAAAACACAGCTTATTGACTAAGAATTTTCATTAAACAAAGTTGATTTTAACTTTTCAATGTTTCTTTTAGTAATGTGTTTTGTGTTTAGCCACTATCCTGCTGTTCATTTTTCTACTTTTGTAAAACACTTGCCACACAAGTGTATTAAAGTCATGTAAATATCCATTATCACAACAGATTGTTTTATTTATGTATATTTTTTATTATTATCAATTTCCACAATGATTTTAATGGTGGTCACGGCACAAGTTCTATTTTACGAATAAAGTATAGTGCACAATATTTTTTTTAATTTGTTGTTCGATTTACAATTTGTCAACAAATTAATACTCAATAAATTAATTTCTTTGTACACACCATACAAGTAACTTCAGCTGTGTTCAAATTGCTTTACAAGTTGGATTAGGACTAATTTTATTTGCAGTGAAGGTTCCAAGGTTTAATTAGCTTTCGTTAAGTAATTTGTTTGTACGCTTATTTTCATTTTCTATGAAAAGCTCTTTTAGATACTGTGATTCTTTGTCAGATTAACCTCTGCACTATGTTCAGGTACTTAAGATAACGTTTGCGTATTTGGCTAAACCCTTACCACTACTAGGCATCTGCCAAAAGCTTACTCAATGACAAGTTGCCTTAAATAATCTTGGTCACACTGAAGGAGGTGGCTATTAACTAATTTGTCATTTAGCTGATTCTTTTATCCAGTGGAATAAATCCAAAGTCCTATTCTGAAGCAGTCTTATCCTCAGGGGGCATATCCACAGACTCCCCACAGGTTAGGAAATTGCATTTTTGAAAGCTACTAGTAGTTGACTATAACTACACCACCTCCCGCTAGGCTATTTACTAATTACTAATGTGTAATTTAGCAAATCTTTTTAGCCAGTGCAAAAAAATCCATAGTCTCCACAGATCTAGACAGCACAACCATGTACTGCCTACAAACTTTTCACTGATGTCTGATGCATATTGAACACAAAATTGGAAAGTACTATGGGAATTGCAGGCCTATTCCGATTGTCAGAACTTATTCTGTGTCAGAATGTTGATTCTACACACATTTTTGAGGAAGAACCAGATTTGCCAAAGTTTGCTGGTTAGTGGAATCAAATAATAGTATTAAGGAGTTATTCTAAGGCACTTAGAAACAAAAAAATAATAAGAATAATAAATAAAAATAAAAAATAGATATCCACAATCGTAGAACATACTATTCTGCTTTGTTTTTGACATTTTTACATTAATTTGTTTGGTTGTTTTCTCTACAACCATTTTCTAAAGACACTAGGTGCCAATATTTCAGCTGGCAGCAGTGGCCAATTCTTGGCTAAAATTTGCTGCCAAATGGACTATACTTTGTGTCAATTGTCTCTGCAAAACTACCTAAAATTTGGGTGCTTTGTACTAGGACATAATGTTGATAGTTCCTAGATTGCCCATTGCAAGTTTAAACCTACAATGTTCCCAGATGTTCTAAAAAGCAAATAGCATATTCAGCTTTCGTCTTAAGCAGAGGTGTCAAATAGGGGTGTAATGGTATATGTATTCTTCCTGAACTGTCACGGTATGGATGTCACGATTCAGTTCATGGAGTCAGATGACAAATATAATCAGTCATCGTTTTATGTTGGCTGATCTCTATTTAGGAATTGCACACAAACTGCATTGTAATCATTTCCCAAAATGTTATTCGTGTGGAAATATTGCGATGTCTGCAAACAGGGCACTAACAGAGGCCAGAGATGCTTAAAATGGACGCAAAGAAGAGAAAATAACATACCGGGCAGATCAAGTTGACTGTTTGCGATGCGCAAAATATTGTAAGAAAAATATAAATATTGAATTGGGGGTGGTGGGTTACATGAATATATCTCTGAGGGGAACTTACCATCTTCAGAAAAGTTTTGATGGTATTTTCTTTTCCACGTACCTGCGTATAAGCAAAGTACCAATCAAGTCATTTCACTTGGTGGCCATCTTTGAAACACCTCTTGGGCATGCAAGTGGAGCTCCTATCTCTTTGAATTCTCCAAAACTGTTCACCAAGCTTATGATTGCATTTCATATATGAAATTACCAATGAAATCTGGTAACATAAAAGTTGCGTCTTTTGCTCAAATGGCGTTAAAAAAAAAAAAAAAAAAAAAAAATTCAGGCTAGACCAGTCAGTGTGCAGGCACAGTCCTAAACGCACATCTCAGAACGCTGATTGTTTGTATAGCAACCTGGACTTCTAACGGCAGCTGCAGTGACACGATGACTTTGCCGATTAGCGATTGGCTCTTTTATTCATAAGGCGGGGCTTCCCGCGATAGAGCAGCCATATTGAGTTGCATTTTTTCCCCATTCAAAACTATACAAGTGACATGTCTTGGGTATTCTAGTCTTTTGTATAATGCATATTAAAGTAATGTTTATAAGCGCAGCTGCTTTGTTTACAGCAGTTCCGTAAGCGCCACCTACTGTCATTCAAAATAAATTTGTATATTCATTCAGTCTATCTGCTGTTTTTGTTTTGTGCAGGTGTCTGATGTAGCATAATTTCACAAAGCTAAAGTCAGACCATTCTTTCTTTGCTTTAAATCTTGAAATTATACAATCTAATTCAAAGCAAAAACAACAACTGCTCATGATACATGTATATAGCACTACTGTATGTTCAAAATAAATGAAAAAATACAATTCCTGTTGTACCGAACTCATATCGAAACGTGACCCTAAAACCGAGGGACATACCGAACCGTGACTTATGTGTACCGTTACATTCTAGTGTCAAACCATCCTCCTGGAGGGCCACCGAGTTTAGTTACATTCTGTTCCAACACACCTTACTGTAATTGTCAAGTAATCTGAAGTCCTTGATTCGCTGATTGAGGTATGTTTGCTCAGGTTTGGAACTAAACTCACAAAAATTGGCCCTCTTGGAGCAGGGCTTGACACCTCTGATCTAAAGCAACTTTAGGTACACTTATTGCGGGGGCAGTTTGACTGAAGCAACTTGGGTGCCTTGTTCAAGGGCACAGTAATGATGGAATCCCCCAAAAGTACATGGATTTCCTCTGCCAGGAAGGTCCCCTTGGTTACTCACATTTTGGGCAATGTGATGCATGATGACACATCGTAAACACAACCTGGTTCACAGTGTCATCTCACCAAACCAAGGTTATGCAATACTGGTTTGACCGTGACTCTGGAAAAAAGTAATTTCAGAACTTCACTCGAATGCGCCAATTACTCCCATCCTGAGGCGAACTGGAAAGTCAAGGTCAAGGAGTGAATAAGGCTCCCTCAGACACCTTTTTATCTCCCATTTTCTGTTCTTTTGTGCTGTCTAACCTTCTCTTCTTCCCTCATTCTGCCAACTCTTTTCGAACGTTGTCCAGAAGACACTCAACAAGTGGCATCAATAAAACGAATCCCTGTGCCAGTATCGGGCGTATAAGGTAACTCTGCCATGGAACAAGTGACTTAACCTTTGGATGTACAATGCCTGTGATGTGTGTCTCCTTGAGCTCAGCCCTTACAGATGGAGAAAAAGAGAAAGAGGGAATCTCCCACTTCTCGAGAGGAGAGCCACTGTTATGTGGAAATGGTGAGGCAGCTTCCTTGGGATATCTTATGAGCCAACTCTCTGTCCTCATCTTTCATGAAAACCTTAAGTAACTCAGCTGTTGCGTGATTCTGGAAAAATGGCAGGCCTTATGTTGCTGATGATGAGTCCTCACTCAGTGCTGGCCCCTCCGGCAATTGCCTCCAGTGGATGAAATGCAAGAAATGCTGCCTGGACCTCTAAAACCACAACACGTTTACAGTTAGCCCCCGTCCAAGAACCGACTCCCCCTGTGAACCATTACAGCAGAGCCATGGAAACGCATGCACAACACAAGCCGGGAGTGGCTGAGAAGTGGCTGCGTTTCAAATCACGCACTGCTAAAATGGATAGTGACATCAAAACGGTGTGTGGGAAAGGGGGATATTCACCACAGCAACTGGATGGCTGAATCATTCATTTATGTGGCGTGAAAATGTTGTGGGGTGTAAGGCGAAGCTGACTCATCACACCCTTAGCGCTAGGATTAGTAACCACATTCCCTCGGCTGTTTATTTGTAAAACTTGGAGATGTTTTGGCTTCTCGTTTGTTGATTGATGTGCATTGTGCACATGTCTGAATCTTGACTCGCAGAAGTTAAGTTCGTGAATGCTGAGTTTGCACAGCTGAGGATACAGTGAAATCCTTGAGGCAAGGCTTGCTTTTTGGGCCAGCAATCAAATCCTGGCTGCATGTGTGATTGATCCGTAGTCACTTTTCGCAGGTGTGGATAGATGTGTTTGCAGTGCGCATCCCATGCATTGATTAACCCCGACAGACATGCTTCAGCATTCTTCTTGTATGTGGAGATGGATGTGTGACGGATTGAGCTCAGTGGGAGTCTCTGGAAAGTTTGGGAAAGCCTGTTTGGAACGGTGACAGGATGTGGTGCTGAAAGATGATTTTTAATGCACAGGTGAATGATGTATCTCTCTCGCATCCTCTCCATCCTGCTTTCCTCTGCTCTCGTGCTCTGCTGAGACTGAAACCCATCCGTTAAGTTGATTTAGCCATCACTGCAAACCATAAGTGGAGCGGAGCTTTTTCCACAACTTTCTGGAATTTTCTTAAAGAGCCTGGTTTTTAAAGGTGGATTTGTGCAAAAGTGTTTTCACTGATGCAAAGTATATAAATGAAAATTAAACAGTGGTTGGAAAAAGTGTTAACCACCGGACCTTTAAATTACACCGTGCTTACCACACTGTCAATATGTATGCAATATATTTTATTAATTATTAATGTATTTAATGTGCATTACTTATTTAAATTCATTAATTGAAGTTGAAGTGAATTTCCATCACATCACTGACGCATTAAACCATTCCTGCCACTAGGGGGCTCTATATTTACACAGTTCAGTGTTAGTGACATTCAGCCAAGTACAGCCAAACTCAGTAATTAGTTGCTTTGCACTAATTTTCACATGCTGGGCACTCAACACACTCTAAGTACAACAAAGCACAAAAACCTCAGTCCACATTTGCCCGTAAGATAATGACTGGGTACCTGATTGTTTGTTTATCTGTGTTTAAGAGCAGTTATTGAGAGACACGTCTCTACTCGGCCTGTTTTGGAGGGAGCAGTCACTTCATCCAGGTGTTTTCATTGTATGAAAGCAATTACCTCTGAGTACAGTTGCTTAGTAATTTGGCACGCAAGGAAAAGAGAGGTATATATACAGACAGACAGACATAGATAGATAGATAGATAGATCTTAATTTTAACGAACTGGTTCATACACAAGGTTCATATTTATTTGATTCACTGAAGAAATAAACGATTCACAGATTGATTCGAACCTCTGCATCACCTTAAGTTACATTTGGAACTGTTATCTAAACACTTAAACAAGGCGATTTACGTAAATTAATTCTTACGTAAATGAACTCTTACGTAAATTAACTTTTGTTGCAACTAGCTTGTTCAACAAGCATATTTTTCATCACTTTTTTTTTTCAAGCTGAACAGCCAAACAGGCGCTGATCTCTCTCTCAAATATAACGTTAGCAAGTCCGATTTGTTTTAGTGATTCGGTTTGTACATATGTTTATATTTATTTGATTCACAAAAGAAATAAACTATTCACAGATTCATTTGAACCTCTGCTGATTTAGACAGATGGATAATGATGGATAAATGAAAAAAAAAAAAATGTGGCTTTTGTAGCAACAAGCTTGTTCAACAAACATATCTTTCATCATTTTTTTTGTTTATTTTTGAGCTGAACGAACAAACAAGCGCTAATCTCTCTCTCAAATGTAGCGTTAGCAAGTTCGGTTTGTTTTAGTGATTCGGTTCGTATACGATTCATATACTGTAGATTGAACTATTTAAAACTGAAACAAATGCCCAATCTTTTTTTTTAAACCATTTTGATGCAGCAGTTTGACATCGTTTTCAAATCAGTGAAACCTACGATATATTTCAGTTTGATGCTGTCATGCTAATTACTTATTATAATGAACGAAATCATATTTTTGTCAGAAAACAATCTAATTGCAGAACGAAACAGTGTTTTCTGATGTTTATATATTTATGAAGATACTATCCAACGTATAGCTGTATTCTAAAGGTTAGAAGACAGATAGTGTTTGGATGGACAGACAAAATGACCATATTGAGGGATCGTCCGTCGAGACGTCTAGCCAAAAAAGGAAAAAAAGAGAAAGAAACAAGGAAACGCATGAAAAAAATGTACATATTTTCAGTGTGTGATATTAAGCAGAGTTACAGTGCCGGAGCAGAGAGTGAGACGCAGATCCAGACAGCAGCACGTGGCTGGACTATTTCTCTCGTTCCCCTCTCACGTGCCCGTGAAGAATCAAAGCTACGAGCCAGTTTATTGACCGAACCGATCCAGCAAGCAAATGACATACAGACTTCCCTCCTCAGGCTTTGGACGGGCCCAAGTATTGTGTGTGCGAGATATAAAGCTCTTTGAATTGAGGAGGGACTAAACAGCAGTGTGTCCGCGCCCATCATTCAGTGCCGACGTGTTTGTGTGTATGGCGCCGGCACACGAAGGCCTGTTTGTGTGAGTGCGTTAACCTGCTGTTGACATGTTGCGCTTCATCTGTCAAGGAACCGTGGAGTGCTGTGAATGATGAAGTGTTGATGAAAGAATGCAAAAACATCTCTTTGTCTCTCAAACCTGCTGAAAGATGCTGTTTTGACGCCAGTCACCTTCGCATCAGCCCCTGACCAACACCACATCACAACCAATTTACCAAGAAGCGAGCGAATGATGGAATACATTCGTCAACAAGGAAAAACTTACACAATCGCTGAGCCGAAAAAACACCCGGTGGGATTTCTTGAGTTACCGCCACACAATACAGTACCGGGCTGAGCTGAGAAGGGGTTTGTATGCATCGCTCAAAAAGACGGATGTTTTGAAGACCCGTCGGGACGTTTCCTGTCGGTGCAGATTGTTCCGAAAGGCCTGCAGAACCTCCTCAGAGAAGTTTAAAAAAACAACACATCAGGATCGAATGTCTGTATAATTGTAACATTGTTGAATGAAGATAAGTGACACAGATTTACCCGTTTTTTTATTGTCGGAAAATAGGTTTAGTCACAGTAGAATGTTGACATAAATACAGCAGAGCCCAGGCTAATGAGAAAATAATGTGTGCGCAGCTACAGTAAGCGAGAGCAGATCTTCCGAGAGGCCTTGAAGTTGTTTAAACGGACAAATCGCACAAAGTCACACCAGTGATCAGTCTGCGGTAACGGCGGCAGCCGGGGTCCAAGCGGGAACTCTTTTTCCACCCTGGAACCATTTGCGTTGAGACAATTTGGAAGGAATCCATTGTGACGGATGCACACACGTTGATAAGCACCAAATGTGCAAATGTTATACTACCTGAAATCAAGCAAGCGGGTCAATGACATGATGATCTACTATGAAATAAAATAAATTATAATAAATGAATAATAAATTAAAAATTATAAATAAAATTACAAAATAAAATTGAATAAAAACAGCTTTTAACCAACTATTTATTAGTATTTAATAATATATTTTATTTAAAAAAATTCTAAAACAAAGTCATGTGATGGAACCAGCCAACATACAGAAACATGCAGAAGTCTTTTAAATAAATATCAGATAATTAGGATAAATAGGTTGTAAAACGTCATGTGGTGCGACTGCTCAAAAACATGAAACGTTATAATTGGAACATTTTTTCCAAAGCATCCGATTTTCATAAATCATAATTTACACTATTTATAAAAAGAAACAGTATAAACATCCTTGAAAGATATATTAAAAAACGTTTTGGCATCATTCACCCCACGTGCAGGATGAGTTACGAGTTAAATTTTAATACTTGGGGTCTCTTGTTCAAATCCCCAACCCTAAGTATGAGCGAAAGCAAAAGAAAAAAATTGTTTAAGTTATTAATAAAAACTACCAGTAATTGCTTTTCCAGATATATTTCTGGAAGCTTTAAGAATCGAAATGCCAGGATGTCCAACTTTGGAATGGCTGAAACTCATCGTCTCATTTAATATGTCGGTCTCTTTTCTTACTGTGAGAAATATTTAGCATTTAAGCATCTCCCTCAGAGGGACTGGTGCTGAGGTGTAAAGCTGCCAAATTCAGTAACATAATGATACTGCAAGTGTATAAGAGCTCTGCTTGGGAAAACACACACAATCACACACCTCTGGACTGAATCTGGTCAGCACTCTGCCAAAGCAGGTGAATGTGTTTGAAACCGATTAAACGTGAAGTCTGGAATTTCCCTCCGTAGGGGCAGAGGGAAATAATGGGATAGGGACGCCAGTAAATGGATGGACCAAAACAAGACAGGAGAAAAACAAGAGAAAGAGTGAGAGGAAGGAGAGATTGATTCATTCAGTGGCTCTTAATTTGTGAAATCTCTTTCACTTACTCACATTTAAATGTCATGTTGACTTTTTTTTTTTTTTTTTTTTTTGAGCCAGATGACTATAATGACTTGAACTATAGTCTGCAAGTCGACTACTTATATGTGTGTGCATTTTGGATGTTGACAGTTACAATCACCATCATCTCATTCTGACGTGTTCCATGAATTAAAAAAATAATGCACCTTCAAAGAAATACCTGTATAAATTTATAAAATCTATTTTGTATGATATATATATATATATATATATATATATATATATATATACATACAGTAAATACATGTAAACACACACACACACACACACACACACACACACATATATATATATTTTATGTACCTGTACCAACACATATAAGAACGATGTAGGCCTTACAAAATAATTTATTTAATAATATTTAATATACATTATTAATAACATAATATATTAATATACACTCTTTAAAAATCTGTAAAAATGTTTCCAGTGTAATGTGTTAGTTTGAAGGTGTTTTAACTGTATTTTGAACTGCATTGTATTGTGACATGTTTTAGGGTTACAGGAAATGTCCATAAAATTGATTACAGATTTTTTTTTCTTACAGTGTAATATAACTATTTTTTAGAAATATAATGAAAAAGTTTGATTTAAATATTATATAATTATATTTTATATAATAGGCCTACATTATTATTTTTTATTATTATTTATACTTTTACTGTGCAATTTTTCAACACAGAAAGCACACAGGAAGTATCAATGTAAGCCTAAACTACCTAAGATTGTTGGTTTCTTGATGTCAACTTAAGAAGCTTTTTCCGTTTATTTTTCAGTCGTGTTGTTCTAGTTTCATACCAGAGAATGGAGACTATTTTGGATGATTTTCAGCAAAGCGACAGTGTGTCCAAGACTCTCGGTGACGTTTGAGAGTTGCATATTCCACTACAGAGAATGAACAGACAACACAGTCCAACAACGACACAATTTCAACATAAGGGAGCATAATAAATCATGCTCAGCGAGACCCGAGACGTGCGCTGAAGTGTCGCTTCTCTCACATTTTTTTCCTAACGTCTTTCACGACAGGCACTTTGATTCGCTCTTTCTGAACCTCTTCTGCTTTATCTCAGTGTGAGGTTTAGCTGGCAGCAAATGCATTATTCAGTGAGTCTTTGTGTGTCACAGTTTCGCATTTCAGTCGTCAACTCTCCGGGCCCCACTGCCCTCCAAAACCAGCGTTCAAAGCACAACATCAGCCTGAGCTCTGCGATATCTCGATAAGAGCACGACTAATAGAAACCACATTGAACCGGAGCGATTATACGGTATGGCGGCTCAAAGAGCAGCGATGTTTGCGGCTGCTGGCAGCGTCGCATTTGTACTACAACCCTCTACCCAGATAAGGTAACAGAACAGCCTCTAAAACTGCTTCCCAGAGCAAATGTTTATTTCCATAGTGATTACATTTCCATACACAGATGGAAAGTTTGTTTCAACGTATTTAACCAACCCTCAGCTGGGTTGTATCAAATGTGTGAAAAATCTGATCCCGTCAGTCAAAGAGCCGAGAGCAGAGACGCGATTTAGGCTTTCCAGCACAATTTCCCGATTGATTCTGGAAGAGAGTCAGATTAAATCATTTTTCATCATTAAATCATTATTTTTTTCTGTTTTGTTTTGGTCTAAGCAGTGGACAGCATGTTGTATTTGTGTGGAAAAGGGCTGGAAAATTTCACCAGGTCCCCACTTTGCTTCCTCTCAGACTTCCATGTTTGGCCATCCGCTCTAATCCGTTAACAATCGTTCTTTTATATGAATGAGCAGTGAGTATTACTACTTAAGTCTTTCTAAACAATCCGAGGTGCTTTAACAACAGTATGACAGAGTTTAATGTACTGATGGTGGCTGTAAAGGCAAGAGAGCTGTTTGGAAAGCGCACTAAAACTCTTCTGCATTTCCAGTGATGTCAGTGCTAAGTTTGTACTATGCTTTAAAGCTTGGGCTTAGCTTCAAGGTGAATACTAGGGTTGGAAATAGGGAACAGTTTTTATTCAGAACTGATTCCATTTTGTAAAAAATACTGGAACCAGATCGTTTTCATGACGTTTGGTTCTGTTACTGGTTCTGCAGATGTGGACAAAACAGAACTAAAATAGTCTTGACAGTATTTCTTGCATCGCTATCCAGTAGCAAATCTGTGGCCAATTTATAGTGACAGACAAACGTTTGATTTATTTGTACTCAACAGACAATGCAACCATCTAGATGTACATTTCTTTTGAATCGGTCTAATGATTCATTCTGAATTATTTGGAATGGTTCTTGACTCTGAACACAGTGATTAATTTGAGTCATGTTGATTCGTGTTGATTGTTATGTTACTGTAAGACTTGTGAGACTTCAGTAGAAATACTGCCTGAATCATTCTTTTGAGTGGGATTGAATGAATCAATTTCTCAGAAATATTGTAGTCAAATGGATTTTCCAACAACATGAGAGAATTTAAATTTTTGGGTGATTTTTGTTCAGAAAATTTGTTCAAATAAACAGGTTTTGTGACCTGTGCTGGCAAAGTGAGCAATTACCAAATTTTAAAATATATATATTTTTATTTTCACAGTCTTCATTAAAGGGGTCATGAACTGCCTTTTTTGTTTTGTACTGTTCTCTGAGGGCCAATTATAATGTTATCACGATTTTTACATCAAAAAAAATGTAAAGATTGTAGACTTGGAAGTAAATGCCCGCTGCTATGATTGGCTAAGAGTTGTATATGTTTGAGAGCCTACACAGATGGACGCTGCTGTGATTTAGGTTAAAAACACTTAAATACTTAGTACATATCAAACGATTTGTAATAACAGGCAAAGCAATAGTGATCACGTAATGAGAACAGTTACTCACACTTGTGTGTTGCAACAATCGGTACAGCATCATCTTTTAGTTTCAATATTTCTGAAAATCCTGTGTCGAATTGTTCCTAGTTTGTAAACGAATTCGTGGTAAAATGAAGTGAACAAAGGACCGAGTTCTTACTGATGCGGTCTGGGTCTTCATTAAAAATAAAGTTAATCAACTCTTTCCTAACTTTGGTACCAGAAGGAAGGCAATACAAAGCACTGCACAGCATCTTGTTGTCTTTGGAGCCGTCTTTATCATATGGTTTCTGCATAGACCTGCGTAGCTCAAGGAAATTTTGCATTCTCAGTTCATGACCCCTTTAAAAAACCTTTAAAATGATGTATGATTTGTTGGAATCAACCAAAAAATGACTGAGCTACACCGGTTCAAACTTTATAGAATCAGCAAAGGCAATTTTGAGAAAAATCGAGGTAAAGTTTTCTGAAGTTTCAACATCTTTTCCTCCACTTCTTTTCTTAATATTAATTACTATATTGATAATATAGCTATTTTTATTTTATCTTTGCTATTAAAAATTAGAACAAAGATGCAAATAAACAATAGAACAAATATAAGAAAGAAACAAATAGTAGCTTATTATCAGGTCAAATACTTTCTCTAAAGCACTAAACGAATTGTTTAGGAACTGGAATCGAAAATCAGAGGCAAAATAATCAAAAATCCACATCTGCTACATTCATAAGTTATAATCAACTTGCAGAATGCAGTACGGCCACTTTTACCATCAAAACTTTTCTACAACTTGTTTGGATCTGTTTCGTCTTGTCTTTCCACTCCACTGGTTCTCTATTTGGCCTGTGACAGACTTTGGCTCTGGTCGGTCTCCATTGCAACATCCAAAACATCCTATTTTGATTTTTTCCTTTGAAGGACGTACGTGGGCCACACCTAAATGAACTCTGCTTCCTGTGGAAAGAAGCACTTGCGAGGTCTCAACTTTTTCCCCTTCTCTCACACTCTTGTTTTCCTACCCTTCAGTGCTAAAGGATCCTCTGGACCTCTGTCCACGTGAGGAGACTGTTTACGAACTGTTGTGACCACAACTCTTTTGAAGGACAGCACAGAACTCTCTATTGGAAAAGCAAGAGTGTACAGTGAGGCCAAAGCAACAGGAAGAACAACAAACTCAAGTTTCAGACATCAAGGGCCTCTTGAATCCAACCGAAGCCCCTCAGAGTTCAAATATTCCTGAACTGCTTCCTTAACTGCTCTGAACTGCTTTTTAATGGTTCATATTTGAAGAAAATTCCTTATGAGACTTCGATCGCACTGACTGATGTGCACTGCGACTTTGTGCAGATAACATTTCCACTGGACGGTTGCCTATGGAAAAGACGGTGCGGCACGGCAATGGGGGCCTGCAAAAGTAATGTTCGTTCTACATGCTGCGCGCATTTGTTCTATGTTCCTTGGCTTCCAATATCCCTGATTGGAGGGCAGCCGAAAAGTCCAGCATCTAACCAAACATTTTAAGAAGATCTAAAGCATGCCATCGCGCTGGCAGCTTTATGAAAGCTATTTATCTGCCGCATATGTACGAAGACATGGCTGTAAACGCCGTAACTGAAATAACAGCTTCGCTCAGAGGAAACAGGATGACGATAATGACAGCTGTTAAGCAGACGTATACTCAGTGTTTTGTTAAATTATGTAATATGTTGCTGTTATGAGGTCATGGTTTCTGAATTACATAAGATGACAGTATCAGGGTCAAAGAGAAATAAGAGTGTTTGCTATCAAGAAAAAAAGAAATCTTTTTAAAATCACATGCTGTATTCTTAGAAGAGTACTTCATGTTGGTTTCTTCGGTTTTGAAAAACTTCACAATTTTAGCAAAAGCTTATCATCAGTGACTCTAAATATGTCATGTGGTGTAACCAAATAAAATGTAGCAAAATATTTTCCCTAAACATTTCAATACAAGTACACATATTAATCATTATTTTCTAAAATGTTTTAAATGCATTTTTACTGTTTTACTGATTATTGAATTTATTATTTATTTATTTTTTAAAAGTTGCACCACGTGACATAAAAACGTTTTTCTGCATTACAGTTGCACCATATGGCTTTGATTTGGAGAATGTCATATATGTATGTGTTGAAGCAATTCCATTTAATGACTTTTTTTTCTTCATTGTGATATCAGGACAGTTTTGTCACCATGACATTTTTTTGACTTCATGCCTCCAAAAATACCCCAATAAATTTTAATTCAGAAATTAAATCTTGTTTATCATACAAGAGGTGTATTCAAATCATTATACGCATGAATTGCATTTTTATTGCAATGTAACTTTCCACTGATTTGGGGGAAAAAAAAAAAAAAAAAACACATTGATAATCATTTTCCTCATGCAAGATATTCAAGTCTTTCCTGTTGCTTTGTGTCTTAAACAAAGGCTCTTATTTAAGGAGGTGTTTTATCAGTCGCTCCCTGAGAGCAGTGTCTTATGTAATGTCAGATTATACCACGACTCAATGTAAACCTCATGGCGGGGTAAGGAACGGGGCACTTTTTCATCCAGCAATCACTGTTGTTCGTTACTGGTCCCTCTGTGAGTGATATTTGTGGTATTCCAGCATGCTTTAGCTATGATCTCACTCCATACAATCCATTCCTGGGGTTTGATGCTCTGTTACTGCGTTTTCGAAACTTCGTCACACATAACTGACCAACCCGGTCCACATCTACAGCCCAAATCCAAGATAATATTTCATACACATTTGTCCAAGAGACAAAACACCATGGTAAGTCGCAAAAGAAACCCAAATATTGTCAGGAACTTAAATACATCATTGCGTAATGGCCTTTGATCCGCTGTGCATTGCTGTTGGTGCCTGGCCAGTCCGGGGCGGCCATAATGGCTCCTGCAGACTCTGCTATAAACTGCAAGCCAGAGCGCGCCAAACTTCTGGAGCTCTAGCTGACCGTAAAACCCACCGAACTGGCAGCACGTTGGCCTGTCAAAGAAGCATAAATGACGAGGAAAGAGAGAAAGAGAGATGGAAATGATAGTAAGGTAAAGATGAGAAAGGCAACCAAGAGTTTCAACTGATTTTTAACGTAAGACGCCAAACAAAATCAAACATTATACAGGTCAAAGTCCACAGCCATACATTTTCTCTCAAGACTGATGTATGTAGATCTCATTACTTCAGAAAGCACTGATGCCTGGTCTATACTACCCGATACCCCCATAAATCAAGTGTGAACTCATCCCTTGAGAGACATTTCAACTTGGCATTGATCTGCTAGCTTCTCTTACACAAATCATGACCCTAAACATACAATTGATCCAAAAATGAACATTCTGTCATCATTTACTCAACCTTACGTCGTTCCAAACCTATATGATTTTTTTCTTCTGTGGAACATAAAAGAAGATATTGTACAGAACTGTTTTGTCCATATAATTTTCCATATAATGTTGTAAAAATTCCATGTATCTCCACTGCGATTGAGGCTTGGCATAAAGCTAATGGAAAAAAATAAAAAATAAAATATATATATATATATATATATATATATATATATATATACAAAGCATAAGACAAATTCATGTACACTATCTTCTATCTGGCAAAACCTAACCCTCTTAATTCAAAACAAACGTTTCTGTAGATCCTGGCACCAGAAAGGAGTCGCACATCTTAGATACATTATGTATGATCGTAACAGCTCCAAGAACAGTCCTGACCATGATCTCTAAAGACCTTTTGTTTCTATTCGCTATCAAATCCAGACATGAATGAATTCATTACAAAACATCACACCATTACATTGAGAGACTCCATGTAGTGGCTAATTAGCATGCTGAAGTAAGCTAATCATCATTTATGTTACATCGAATACCCAGTCTTACTGGAAATACGTGCTTGTGCAGAATGATATTACATTGTTGTTTTTTTTGCACGTTCACAACTCATTTAAAGTGAAACATCCAGTAAGTGGTGCTTAAAACATTCAGTTTTATTTGAAACAGATGAACGTGAATCTGGTAACATTTAAATATTACATTGGTTGTTACTGTAAAACATCCGGCGAATGGTGCTAAAAGGTTACTGCTCTTGCATTTAAAAATTCCGTCCCTACAGACACTAAACCCAACCCTAAACCTAACTTAAACTATTAACATACACAAACAGACAACAAAAAAATGCATTTGCTGAAGCAACCATGCCATTTCTGAGCTTTCAGCTTACTTCCACAAGTCTTTTAGTTATTTTATGTTTCACAAGACTCTAACTGACCACTACGTATTGGACATGCAATGCTCTACCAGATGAGCTACCAAGCAAGTCTACTATGCCTAAAAAGTCATACATAAGGAGCTGGTTGTGATGCAAACACCAAAATGTATTCATTTACAAAGCATGCACTATGGTAAAAGCTTTTGAGATCATGAAATAGTATTGTGCATGGAAATAAGTCTTTGTTAATCTATATTGTGCCCTTATAATCACATTTTTTGTGAACTGGAATAAAATTTGTTGGTTTTTAGCTGCTATAGTGGTCATTTTAGCTGGAAACTGCAGTGATGAATTTGCAATTAATGAATTTGGTACGTTTTCTCAATGAGCACACATTGTCAGATATAATCAAGCTACTCTGGATAAGTTAACTAGACTACAAGAGGGATGGAATCTTTAAAAATGTTCAACTATCAGCTTATATCATATTTTAACGAGAGAAGGTTTTTTGACATATGGCAATGCAGGGTGTTTCTTTTGAATAAGCTCAATTACCATTAACTGAATGAACCCATTAACCTGGACTTTCAAAGGGAGGACAGTTTAGGAAAGCATGTTTGATTGTTGCCTCCTTTCTCTTGGCTTTTAAGCTGATGTTTGATGTTAGTGTTAGAGTACATCTATATATTTAATTTCCTACTTCTTTCTATTTAGGCTGGGCCTCCACACTGCTGCTTACAGCGTGTTTTCTTCAAAAATCAATAAATTATGAGCAGCTTGGCAAGCTACATTTCAAATTAGCTTCCCCAACACTAATAGCTGTCCTTGATTAACTTTGATTGAGTATTACATGTACCTCATCCTGAGAAACACAATTTTTCAAGCTAGTTTGAATATCTTTAGAAGGAAACCTGGCAATAACAAGGAAAAACCTTATTGCACAGCAGCAGGAAAATCAAAATCTCATGAGCTGAGAAAACATCAGCTGTGTAAATACATACAGGACATCTCTGTGTAAAGGAGGCATTACAAAAACTTGGCTCTAGAGTAAATGTTCTTCTTTTGGAGACCACCATTTTCCCCAGGATCAAGTTGTTTTTATTGGCATTTGGGATTTATAACATTAACATTTTGTGGTTTCCCATATTGTCATATAAGGTTGTATGGTTTTGTTAGATTACTTTGCAATACATGTACAGGCCTCTCTTAAAGGATATTACTCTCACCAATATAATAACCTTAAAATTAGGATATATAACATTACTTATGAGACTGATACATGTTGAGAAGAATGTCGAAAGGACATAAACACTTAAAAAGGCAGAGGTCAGTAAAATGTTTTTAAAAGAAGTCTTCTATATTCATCAAGGCTCCATTTATTTGATCAACTCTAATATTGTCAGATATTACCATTTTAAAATAACTGTTTTCTAATTGAATATATTATAAAATGGAATTTATTCCTGTGATGCAAAGCTGAATTTTCAGTATCATTAGTCTTCAGTGTCACATGATCCTTCAGAAATCATTCTAATATGCCGCTTTTCTTCCCAAGAAGCATTTCTGATTATTATCAATGTTGAAAACAATAGTGCTGTTTCATATTTTGACGAAGCCATTATTCCTGGATTTAGAAGCTTTGTGGAGCACGTTTCTGGTGTCCAATTGTTATGTAGCAAAATCCATACAGGTTTTATGACATGAGTGAAATATTCCTGTGGCTTTGTTAACAGCTTTACAGGCGATTAAATATGAAATGTTACAAGACAGTGATTAAAGCAAAAATCTCCATGACATTTACAGAACAACATTCCCTCACTTATCCTGGTGTGTTTCCAATTCTTCAACCATTCTGATTCTCAAAAACAGTATTTTATAAATATCCAGTTGCATGTAAACACTGTTTATCTTTGTTTACCTCCAGGTACTGCATATGCCAAAATCTGCAAACCCTCATTTCCATGGTATTCTGGTCCAATAAATACATCTATGTCCAAACGCCTGGTACCTGTAAAGTGTGATAAGTCTTGTATTGATTGTTTTCCATTTGGCAGGTTTCACGTCTGAGATCACTGCAATGTTCTCCAGAACAACTTCATTTATCTCACACAATTCAAAATGGCAAAAAAATCTTGAATTGATTCCAAAGATCACATACGAGATGAACACCTTTCATGAACCCAAACATGAGGCCTTCAAGATGTTTGCCAACCAGCCACATCCATCCATGTGAAACTGACAGTGGCTACCGTTCTGGTGTGACAGCCGGCTGAAACAGGATTGAGAATTTGTTTAAGTAAAAAGTCCAAATTCACTGGCTGGAGCAGGTGCTGCACTTGGCCATTTCGTATCGATCTTACGGTGATTGGAAACTATCTACGACTGGCAGGTTGTGGTGTTTGGAACAGCAATAATGAAACTGCGAAAACAAGTGTCTCTCTACATCCTCAGCCTGGAGCGATGATTTAAAAAAAAACTCTGGATTTGCGTCAAAACTCTGTCATCGAGCTTCAACAGTGTCGTCACTTGGTGCCATAATTGAATCATGTCTACTGTCAAAATTCAAGGGTCTTTCCCTACCGTGTTTTCTGTTGTTGAAAAAACACTGTTACACAACCGCTGGTGCCTCTACGATACATCAGGGTTAAGCTGAATATGTGATTAACACCATCTGTGCAGGAGATCCTTTTGCTTATGTCTGTAATGGATGTGAACTGTGGCCATGAACCTTTGGCAAAAGAAGTCGAAAACAAGTAACATGAACTAAACTGAACCAAAACATTTACAAAATCGCAATATTTCAGAGAACAAAAAATGTGCAATGCCTATTCTAATGAGCATGTTTGCCTTCAGGTTTCTAAGCCAAGTGGATTTTGAACGCAATTTACATTGAATTAAGATGCATGACATTGTAGGTACATGTTTTTCTATAACGCTGTGCTTGAAATTGACACATGGTGTATTTGTTTGGTTAAAAAAACAAAAAAAACAAAGTTTGTATACCAAACGTTAAAAAAAAGTGTTTATGTTGTGTATGCCGGCAGATGAATAATACACAGCAGACAAGTGTGTCGTGTTAACGCACGTTGTCTTTACTGAACTGTTGTTAACTCTGATTAGTATGCCAATACATCACTATATATGTCACCACTAGAGGGCAGACTTATCACAAAACGCTGATACCCAATAGCGCATACATTACAATTTCCTTCCCTCCAAGATTAATCATACTAGGAAATAAGAAATGCATAACTATAACTTACTCCATAACATTTGCAGTTAACCTAAACAATGTTGCTAACTACAACAAAACTACAAATCAAGCCTTTGGGGAGGTTTTCTACATCTCTCAGGATAACGTCTCTGTGAACCTGGGTGAGGTTCAGGTGTAACTGGAATCGTCACATCTGGTTTATCATTGTGCGGTTCAGAATTGTTCACGTTAACTGAGGTAGGAGGGGCTGTCTCAACAGCATCATTGTCCTTGTCATCTGAATCAGGGACATTGTCAGATGAATCAGGAACAGATAACGGTGAGGATGTTGTCTGACGATCCACCAGCTGATCTGCATGGCGTCTCCATGTGTTATCTCCAACCTTTACTGTGTACGTCAAGGGTCCAGTTCTGGTGGTGATGGTACCTGGTTGCCACTTTTCCAGTCTATAGTCGCGAGCTAAGACCTCTTGTCCTACTTGGAAATTTCTGGTTGGTCTGTCCTTCATGTGCACAAATTGTTTGTTTTCCACATCACGTCGAACATCAGGTTTGATGAGATCCAAGCGAGATCTTAAATTTCTCTTGAGGAACATCATCGCTGGTGTTTGACCAGTCGTGGAGTGTGTGGCATTTCTGTACATGAAAAGGAAGTTGTCTATTTTGTGTTGGAGTGAGATGTTGTCATTGTCCATTGCTTTTATTGCTTTCTTGAAGGTTTGTACAAACCTTTCTGCCAAGCCATTAGTGGCAGGATGGTATGGTGCGGAAGTAATGTGCTTGACTCCATTCAGCTTCATGAATTTCTGAAACTCGTCTGAGATGAACTGTCGTCCATTATCCGTGCATATCTGTTCTGGCAGCCCGTTCCTGGAGAATATTGTTCTTAGCACAGAAACAGTCTTTTCTGATGTGGTCGTCTTCATTGGAACAACTTCAGGCCACTTAGAATGCGCGTCCACGGCGATCAAGAACATGGAGTCCTTGAATGGTCCAGCAAAGTCGACGTGCACTCTTTGCCACGGTGTTGACGGCCATTCCCAGGGGTGCAAGGGAGCTAATGGTGGAGAGTTCTGGGTCCTTTGACATCCTGGACAAGCCTTTGCCAGATCCTCAATCTGTTTGTCGATTCCAGGCCACCACAAATAACTGCGGGCAAGGTTCTTCATTTTTACTGTGCCCAAATGTCCTTCATGCAGTGTGTCCAACATCTTACAGCGCAATTTGGAGGGAATGACGACTCGTAATCCACACATTAGAGTTCCTTGACACACAGAAAGCTGTTCTCTCCTCGCTGAGAATGCTGGATACAGTGAGTTCCCATGTGTTGGCCATCCGTGTACTGTGATATCATAGACCTTAGACAATGTTGGGTCATTACGGGTTTCTCTCTGAATAGTGGCATTCGTCACTGGAAACTGACTCACGATTGAGGTGTGAAACACGTCAGCTGGATCCATTGCCTTTGACTCTACAGTCAACTTCAGTGGAAGACGTGACAAGCCGTCTGCGTTACCGTGTAGTTTGGTGCCTTTGTACTCAATATCATATTGGTGAGCACCCAAGAAGAGTGACCAACGCTGCAGCCGTGCCGAGGCCATCGCTGAGACACCCTTCCGAACGTTGAAGATTGAGACCAAGGGCTGATGATCTGTGATCAGGGTAAACCGTTGACCATACAGATAATGGTGGAATTTTTTTACACCCCATACGAGACTAAGTGCTTCACGGTCTATTTGGGCATAGTTACGTTCAGCTGTCATTAGTGATCTAGATGCGAAGGCTATCGGTTTCTCAGTGCCATCTGGAAACTTGTGTGACAGCACTGCGCCAATTCCATATGGCGACGCATCACACGCCAGCCTGATGGGCATAGATGGGTTGAAGTGTGTCAGCACTACATCAGATGTTATGAGCCTTTTAGTCTTCTGGAAAGCTTGCTCACAGCTGTCTGACCATTTCCACTGTGTCCTTGTTTGCAACAGTGCATTCAAAGGATGTAGTACAGTGGAGAGGTTTGGAAGAAATTTGTGGTAATAGTTCACAAGTCCGAGATATGATCGGAGTTGAGACACGTTCTGTGGGTGTGGTGCATTTAACACAGCTTCAATTTTGTCCTGTGACTTGTGCAGACCATCTTTGTCTATCACATGACCACAGTAAGAAATCCGAGACTTAAAGAACTCACATTTTTCTTTGTTGGCTCTTAGTCCATACTCACACAATCTCATTAGCACCCGTTGCAAGTTTCGGAGGTGATCTGTATCATCCTTCCCTGTTACAATGATATCGTCCAGGTAACACTGTGTTCCCGGGATACCCTGCAACACCTGGTCCATCGCTCTCTGCCACAAAGCAGGGGCTGAGGCAATTCCAAAAACAAGACGGTTGTACTCGTAGAGCCCTTTATGTGTGTTGATGGTCAAGAATTTCTTGGATTGCTCATCCATCTCCATTTGGAGGTAAGCTTGGGCCAGGTCAATTTTTGAGAAGTGTTCTCCACCGGACAAGGAAGCAAAAATGTCTTCAATACGTGGCAGGGGATACTGTACTGCATGAAGCGCTGAATTAATGGTCACTTTAAAATCCCCGCAAATACGCACATCTCCTGCCTTCCCCTTTTTGATCACTGGGACTATAGGTGTTGCCCATTCACTCCATTCAACCTTTGTCAGAATTCCCATTTTTTCCAAATTATCCAGCTCTGCCTCCACCTTGGGACGAATTGCATACGGAACTGTGCGAGCTTTAAAGAATTTTGGAGAAGTTTCTTCTTTCAATTCCAGATTCGCTTTTATTCCCTTAAGTGTTCCTATTCCTTTCTGAAACACGGGTTCTGCATTTTCTATAATTTGCGATAGAGTTTTTTGTGTCTCTTTGTTTGTGACTTGCTGGGACACATCCAGGCTTTTTATTGTGTGCCAGTCCAGAGGTATTTTCCTCAGCCACTCACGTCCGAACAATGCAGGCCCTCCGTTTTCCAACACATACAAGTTCAATTGTTGCTGATTTTCTTTGTACTTCACAGTTACTGGTAATTTCCCTTTTGGAGACACTTTTTCACCAGTATAGGTCTTTAATATCACTGATGTGCTTTGCAGTGGTATTTTTGAGAACAGTCGCTGGTAATCAGGTGCTGAAATGACCGATAAAGCCGATCCAGTGTCTAACTCCATTTTGAGTTTGACTCCTGACACTTCTGGTGTAAGCCAAATAACCCTTCGATCTGTCTCCTTAATATTGTACAGTTCCAAACATGAAAGATCATCCGTACCTGAACTTGTGTTTGCTTCGTTTTCAGTTACTTGATGTACAGTGGCAGATTTACGTTTCACTTTATGTGTTCTGTCTTTGTGTATCCTCTGTCTGTCCGTTTTGCATACACGTTCGATGTGCCCCTTTTTATGGCATTTCCTGCACTCTTTATCCTTGAACCAGCAGTCATTCGCATCATGAGACATTTTTCCGCAGCGATAACATTTCTGTTTTCTTTCCGATTTCAGTGACAGCTTATTTGTTGCACATTCCACAGATTTTTGTTGCAATTCCAATGCATCTTTTGCTGCAGTCTCCATGGATATTGCTATGTTCAGTGCACGATCAAGTGTCAAGTCTTTTTCTGTCAACAGTCTTTTTTGTGTGCTTTCATTGTGCATTCCACACACAAGCCTGTCTCTTAATGCATCTGCCAGTCCAGCTCCAAATTGACAATGTTCTGACAATCGGCGTAGATCAGCTATATATTCGGAAATGCTTTCTCCTTTTGCTTGGTTACGCTTATGGAATCTGAATCTTTCCACAATTACTAGGGGTTTGGGGTTCAAATGTTCATTTAAAATGTCCACTATTTGCTGGAACGTTTTATCCGCTGGCTTTTCAGGGGTTAATAAACTACAGAGCAGTCCATACGTCTTTGCTCCCATCAGGCTCAGCAAAACAGCCACTTTCTTATCATCCGCAACGGCATTAGCCTCACAGTATAACTCCACTCTTTCCACATAAGTTCCCCAATCCTCAACAGCACTATCAAACGCGGCGATCATTCCAATCATTGCCATTTTTGCTCGTTTGCAGTAGCTTTACACATTAATTGGATTTCTCTCTTCCATGTAACTCACGAGCTCTTTTCGCGCTCTTTCTTTTCTTGTATTCGTGTCCATTCAGGTCTTGTTGACGCATCCGTGGGTGATGATCCAGACCTCGTCGCCAATTTTGTTGTGTATGCCGGCAGATGAATAATACACAGCAGACAAGGGTGTCATGTTAACGCACGTTGTCTTTACTGAACTGTTGTTAACTCTGATTAGTATGCCAATACATCACTATATATGTCACCACTAGAGGGCAGACTTATCACAAAACGCTGATACCCAATAGCGCATACATTACAGTTTATTTACTTATTTATTTTCTATAGTCATGTATGATGTTGAGCACTAAGTGATCCAGGACTATGTAAAGTAAAGTAAAGTAAAGTAAAGTAAAATAAAATAAAATAAAATAAAATAAAATAAAAGTTTTATAATATAGATTTTTTTAAGTTATAATATTTTTAATTTCATTTAAAATTGAAATGCCTTTCTGAAGGCTGGCACAACACCTACTGGTCTTTGCTTACCCGCCAAAACATACACCCACATTTGTCCAAAAAGCAGGAAAACCTGACTAGAAATAGCAACATTACAAAAACTGGACTGTAATGCGACCAATAAATTTGTCAAGAATTTCAACTTCATCACAGCAGGCATTTAATAAGCGTCTTACGGGCTCGCTCATTGACGTCCACTTACATAACTTTCTGGACACACTGTGGGGAAATCTATGATAGCTAATCGTAATCCAAACCTTGATCTACAGCTGTGAGTCTCTCTACAGCTGCTGAGGGGTTAGTCATGGCTGTAGATATAAAAAAAAAAAAACGCACATGATGGGTTGAACCGTCCTTACTTCAAAAACACTTCAAGATATTGCATATCCATTTTCTAAAAGGAATATATTAAAGGAAACCAAAAACGATAATTCTGTCATCATTTACTCACCCTCATGTCATTTCAAACCTGTATGAAGAAGAAATTTTAATGAATGTTCACGTTGCTCTTTTCCATACAATGAAAGCATGACAATATGAGAGTGATTAAATGATCACAGAATTTCACACACTAGAAATAGCCACATTATTACGAAAATTGGGCAGAGATGCAACTAATAAATGCGTAGCCATTGTTTTACTAGCAGAGCAAACAGAAGCTTAGCTTCATTACAGCAGGCGTTAAATAAGCTTCTGACGAACAGAGCCCATTCACTGACATGAACCTGCATCACTTTCTGGATGCACCGCAAGGAAATCTATGATAGCTAATCATAATCCAAGCACTCAACTGCATCTGCAATTCAGCCTACAGCTGCTGAGGGGTTAGTCATGCTCGCAGATAAGAAAAACACACATGATAACAATGAACCATAGTTTCCTCAAAAACACTCCAAGATAAAACAGTTTTTAAAGTAGTGCCTGGATTTATGATGGTAGACAGATTAAAAACACTTCCTGCTTCTGTTTTCCATTGAGAGATTTAAAGGGATAATCAAGCTAGTTACAGCTAGAGCAACTTTTATGTTGTTTGTGGTGCTTTTTGCTGGCATGAAATGGAAATTCACCCTAAAATTCATCTCATTGATCTTACTGTGAACAGTACATGCATGCATACAGTATGTTAATTTTTACCTCATAATTTTGAATCAAAATGTAACTCAATCTTCCAGTGAAACAACAGACTTTTCTTTGGTGACGTATGACTATCATTCAATGACTTTTCCTATCATTTCATCTGTGTAAACCCCGCCATTTCTTACAATCGACTGCACACTCGTATTCAGATCTGCTTTCATCCATTCAACAACCAACGGTTAGAGTTCCCGCTCTACATTTTGTCTTTTTCGATCATCTTTCACTCAGATGTACATCAAAATACAGAAGAAAAGATCTCTTGCTACTTCCATTACATCACATCTTTAAAAATTCTTCTTTCCTGTACTATGGTGGAAAAAAGTCATATGCCTTTGGAATGGGAGGAAAAAGTTCAAATCATGTCGTAATAGATGTTTTCACAAACCGCATGCAAAAGGACGCCACCATAAACTCATCAAAATGACCATTAAATTTTTTTTCTTCGAGCTTCAACTATGATAAAGCAAATTGTTACTGAACATAACACATTACAATTATGAATGCTGATGGTAAAATTTATACACATTTTATGTATCGTTAATGAAGAACAGTAATAAAAATTAGCCAGAAAACACTGGTTTATGAGGTGGCAACATTATGTAACCAGACTACATTTCCCATCATTCTCTGTTTCAACGTTGGAATCGCAGAATACAAGGATAAGACATCAGTTTCACCAAATGTGCACCTATTTATGCTGCATTAGCATGATAAAGATTCTAGCCTTTTTGGAAAGTCATAATGACACAGAAAAGTATAAAATTGTTCAGCAAGTCCACTTCATTCAGACCAAAATCACTTGAACGAACATCATGTTGTAATTTACGATCTCAAAAACTTCGCCAGAGCACTTGAAAGCAGGATTAGATTACTAATTCCTCAATTCCTTGAAAGTGTTTTTAACCTTTCTGCTGACATAAGCTTTAAAGGTGAAGTATGCTGGATAAGTAAAAGTCATTATTATTATTTATTTAGTTTTTTTAAATGTATATTACATCAGCACTTTTTTCTTTGCCATTAATAGATTTCGCATATCATAACTGCTCAGAATTGATCTTAATTTCAAACAAGTAGTACTGACAGTACCACACATGCTCAGATAAACATACATCTCAATATCAAGTGGAAATGTGAACTGTGAGTGAGAGCATTCTGTCCTTGGCCATTTCTCTATTCATGGGACATCAAAAAATAATTTACTATAATAGCTCTGCTTTACAACATTTCGCGTTTGCTTCCAAAAAAGCTCCACAAAACATTTGAGAGAATTCTTGGGTTACAACCAATAATAAATGATACTGCACACATTTAACTGATAGAGATCTGTTCTGGTGCAACAATACGTACCCAAATAATTCCTAGAAGTTGTTTCAGACAAGAAGTTGCTGTGCTTTCAGTACTTCAAGACCCTGGTGAGTAAACCCAAACCTTTGGTGTTTCTTGATTGTTACGTGCGAACATGAAAGGAACTTTTCAACAGACCATTGGAAGCAAGAATGGTTAACATACGGCCGGTGGAATATTATGTAGCGACAGCTGATTTTACTGAAACCAAAAATATGTTTAAAAGGTTTGTATCCTTCATGTTATATCCTGCATCAACAGAAGAATTAACATTACAAATATTTAAATCTTTGCCAGATTAAAATAACATGCCTGAAATTCTTCAGCATTCAGTGTTTGTGTATTATGTTTAGGAACATTTTTAGATGCATTCAATATGTAGACCTTTTTGGGAACCTTTGTAACTTTGGGTTGAGAGTCTAGGACTAGAGTGGAAATATTTGAAATTAAGAATGATGTTTTGTATTTCTGCAGTCATTATGTAACATTAATGTGTTTTTAAATCACTATTTGTGTCTTGTTATTCAGTAAAAATATATAAACATCTTTTAAAACAAGACCAATTTACTTGAGAAAATGTATTCAGATTTCAAAGTTCAGGTTTGCCATCAGAGGAATAAATTACATTTTAAAATATAATAGAAAACAGTTATTTTAAATGTTAATATTTCACTAAATTACTGTTTTTACTATATTTTGTTCAAATAAATGCAGCCTTAGTGAGTGTCACAAATCCTGTCCATGGACTTCCATTAGCTTGCCACCAGAGATCACTCTTCCATTGTGTTGACTCTCACACTACACAGACTGTTACACATCACCCAGGACTACATGTCCCATGATCCATTGCACTGATTGCACGCACACAGCTGTACCCAATGAGACATGCTTTATAAGCCCTGGACTTCCTCGTTATGATCGGCGAGTATTGTTCTGCGTTTATCACTCACCTAGTGATTGCTGCTTTACGGAGCCATTTCAAGTTTTCATAGTTTAGTTTAGTATTGTTATTACCTGTTTTCTGTTTCCTGCCTGTGTTTCTTGGATTAACCCTTGTCTTGCCATTCGGACTCTATTTGTACCTCGCCTGGACTATTGCTCGAGTTTCTGGATTACTTCTCTTGTCAAGCCCTCTGTATAATGTTCGCTGTTGACTGACTAACGCCCGTTTTGGTTTAATCTTGTGTCTCATCTGTGCCATACGCGTTTGCTGGTGTTTTGACCCTGCCTGTGTTATTGACCACGTCTCTGTCTAATAAAGCTTGCAAATGGATCCACACGTCTCTCGTCTCGTTCACCCTGTTACAGTGAGCATAAGAAATGTCTTTTGAAACCATTTAAAAAAATCTTGCAGACCCCCTTTGGGATATTCTGATATTTTTTAAACTGGAAGCCAAAACAAAAATACTGCTTAAGAAAATGTTTAATGGGCTTTTAAAAACATTACCACTTAATAATGTCTTGTTTTCACAGCTAGGCTATTTCCCGTTCCTCTTTTTCTGGTACATCTAACAGAAATACAACCTCAGGCCTAAAACATTCTTGTGGATGGTCACGGGTGATGGCCAAGGTCATCGTGAATGAAGCTTTGGAACATTTAACAAGGAAAGGTAGAAATCTGAGTTGAGAAAAACTTTCCATTAAACCAGGAAATGGCTGCAGTGGCTTTGTTAAGGGTGTCATCAGACAATACGATTTATGACTCTCAGAAACCACTGCTGCTTCCACCGAATTAAGATGTTTTGGCAGCGGATCATAGATAAGGAATTTGCCAGCGATACATTGGAAATGTGGGAAAAGTACATATTTGAGGCTAGACTCTGTGTCAGTGCTTCCATGGAGCTTCTGTATGTGAGGTGGGACTATTTAAACTCATGTTTCAGTAAGAGTGAAATCAGGATCTGATAATTACATAGCACTAAATGGGTCGAAATTATCATGGGATGGCTGTGGCTTAGTGGTAGTTGGTAATTGTAAGGTTGTAGGTTTAATCCCAAAGTGTGATGCATGAGATACTGTCATTGTAGCCAGAACTTTGATGAATGTCAAAAGGTCTGGTCCAAAATGTATCTTATTCTGGACTTCAACAGGAAGAGACTTCAGTTCCCCAAACAAAACTCTTCAACAAAAATCATTCTTAATTGTACAATATCACTTACAGCAAGGTTGCTTAAAGCTACTTCCATTTCTGCAGTAAGCCGCTGTGCTGAGGGATGAATCATCTAAATGAAAGTATAACAAGTCCAGATGGTCCTCAACAAAGTGTCCAAAATATTACTTGCAAATGGAGTTGTTGACAGGACCTACTTTTGGAGCATCTAGATGTGGTGTGATGGAGATTCTAGGTCACCACTGAAATTTTAAAAAATCTGAATTTTAAGCAAACAAATGCTTCAGTGCTTCAGTTTTGGCTAGAACCAACTTCAGCCTACCATCAATGGTCTACCAACAAAGCACCACAAGAAAAGTCCATATGCGACAATCACAAATGAGTTGGCTAAAGCAAATTCGACCAAATTGTTCAAGACCAGCCAATATGGGTTACAGCTGCAACCAAACTGCATAACCAGCAAACCAAAAAGAGCATCTCCTGAAATTCGTATATTTATTTTGCGTACTTATTTGATCTAGTTGTCATTTGCATCAATTTTCCACTCAAGAGGTATAATTATCTAATATAATTATCTAATATTATCTAGTATAATTATCGAAAGATAATTATATAATTATATAATTATCTTGTATGATTATTATGACTACATAATAGTTGATCAATATCTCTTTCTAAGGTCTTTTACTGAACTTTTTTTTCTGATTTTATGTGGGTTTTGATCACAGAATAAAGCACAAATATACAGGTCCATCTCAATAAATTAGAATGTCGTAGAAAAGTTCATTTATTTCAGTAATTCAACTCAAATTGTGAAAATTGTTTATTAAATAAATTCCATGCACACAGACTGAAGTAGTTTAAGTCTTTGGTTCTTTTAATTGTGATGATTTTGGCTCACATTTAACAAAAACCCACCAATTCACTATCTCAACAAATTAGAATATGGTGACATGCCAATCAGCTAATCAACTCAAAACACCTGCAAAGGTTTCCTGAGCCTTCAAAATGGTCTCTCAGTTTGGATCACTAGGCTACACAATCATGGGGAAGACTGCTGATCTGACAGCTGTCCAGAAGACAATCATTGACACCCTTCACAAGGAGGGTAAGCCACAAACATTCATTGCCAAAGAAGCTGGCTGTTCACAGAGTGCTGTATCCAAGCATGTTAACAAAAAGTTGAGTGGAAGAAAAAAGTGTGGAAGAAAAAGATGCACAACCAACCGAAAGAACCGCTGCCTTATGAGGATTGTCAAGCAAAATCGATTCAAGAATTTGGGTGAACTTCACAAGGAATGGACTGAGGCTGGGGTCAAGGCATCAAGAGCCACCACACACAGACATGTCAAGGAATTTGGCTACAGTTGTCGTATTCCTCCTGTTAAGCCACTCCTGAACCACAGACAACGTCAGGACTGTTGCCCAGTGGTCCAAAGTCCTCTTTTCAGATGAGAGCAAGTTTTGTATTTCATTTGGAAACCAAGGTCCTAGAGTCTGGAGGAAGGGTGGAGAAGCTCATAGCCCAAGTTGCTTGAAGCCCAGTGTTAAGTTTCCACAGTCGGTGATGATTTGGGGTGCAATGTCATCTGCTGGTGTTGGTCCATTGTGTTTTTTGAAAACCAAAGTCACTGCACTCGTTTACCAAGAAATTTTGGAGCACTTCATGCTTCCTTCTGCTGACCAGCTTTTTAAAGATGCTGATTTCATTTTCCAGCAGGATTTGGCACCTGCCCACACTGCCAAAAGCACCAAAAGTTGGTTAAATGACCATGGTGTTGGTGTGCTTGACTGGCCAGCAAACTCACCAGACCTGAAGCCCATAGAGAATCTATGGGGTATTGTCAAGAGGAAAATGAGAAACAAGAGACCAAAAAAATGCAGATGAGCTGAAGGCCACTGTCAAAGAAACCTGGGCTTCCATACCACCTCTGATCACAAACTGATCACCTCCATGCCACGCCGAATTGAGGCAGTAATTAAAGTAAAAGGAGCCCCTACCAAGTATTGAGTACATATACAGTAAATGAACATGCCTTCCAGAAGGCCAACAATTCACTAAAAATGTTTTTTTTGTTTTTTTTTTTAATTGGTCTTATGAAGTATTCTAATTTGTTGAGATAGTGAATTGGTGGGTTTTTGTTAAATGTGAGCCAAAATCATCACAATTAAAAGAACCAAAGACTTAAACTACTTCAGTCTGTGTGCATTGAATTTATTTAATACACGAGTTTCACAATTTGAGTTGAATGACTGAAATAAATAAACTTTTCCACGACATTCTAATTTATTGAGATGCACCTGTACATATTTGTTACTTTATATGAGATGTTAAACTGCTTCAGTTGTATATATATATATATATATATATATATATATATATATATATATATATATATATATATATATATATATTGTAGTAAATGTACGTATATCCTTCCATCGGCCCAGACGAATGCGCCGCGCGGCTTGATTCAAAAATTCTAATTAATTTAGCGCGCTCCGGCTCAGTGCAGCGGCTCAAAAGCGCTCGTCAATGTCAAAATGTTTGAAATAGCCAATCAAAGTGTAGAAGGCTGGATTTAATGTTCACAGACGCTGAACTGCATGCGACTTGAATGCGAGCTGAGGTAAGATGTAAGCATCTAAACATGAGAGACAATTCAGCAATATGTGCCAACCGTTTACGATAAAAAAAATAATAATAATAAAATAAAATGTTAAACGACAGATATTAATTTTAAGGAATGCAAACTACTGGCTTTTTCGAATTACGCAGATGTTAATGCCATTTACGTTATTCATCACAATGTACATAATATAGCAGTGTTCATGAGATAAGAGTTAATGCATATCTCCTTCTTCCGTGATTTCACGTGTCTAAGAAAATGTTTAAAAATCTATAAAAATCTCAGTCTTACTCTAGAACACTGTACATCTGAAGACTTTTGCTTTCGAGTTCTGTGCATAGGAAAGTGATTTATATGATAGGCCTAATAAAAATAAGTTGCTTATTAATTCACATGCATTATTTTATATACACACTAGTGGTTAAAAGTTTGAAATAATAAGGCTTTTTATTTATTTATTTGCAAGAAGATTGCATTTCTTTGATCAAAAAAATACAGTAAAAACAAAATTATGAAATATTACACTTAAAAGAGTGTTTTTAAATTTAGGATATTTTAAAATGTAATTTATTTCTGTTATCAAAGCTGAATTTTCAGCATCATTACTCCAGTCTTCAGTGTCCCTTCATAAATCATTTAATGCTTCTTAATGTGCTGCTTAATTATTATCAGTAATTATTTGTGATCAATTATTAATAATGGTTTTTATTATTGGTATAAGGGTTCTCAGTTAAAGAACAGCATTTATTTGAAATATAAGTGCATCACAATAAGTGCAAATATCTTTACTGTCACTTAAATCAATTTAATGCAACCTTACTGGAGAAAAAATATAAGTTTATATTTTTTAATGTTACCCAAGACTGAATGGTATCACATCTTCCACAAAAATATGAAGCAGCACAACAATTTTCAACATTCATAATAAGCAGAAATGTTTCTTGATCAGCAAATCAGAATATTAGAATGATTTCTGAAGGATCATGTGACACTGAAGACTGGAGTAGTGAAGCTGAAAATTCACATCAAACGAGCTGGTATTAGAGCGGCATAAGTTGAAAATGGCGATGTCTGAAGTAAAAATGATAGAATCCATCAGTATTTCTCGGCATGTGCACACTTTTGGACTAAATCCCCAAATGCCTCACACGAACAGGTGAACTTGAACAGGTGCTGCTTTATTAAAACCGTTGACACTAGAAGACACTAACTATTTTTATGAAGAAAATATTCAACAGAAGTGTGTCAGTTACAAGTAATGAATTATCAGCAACAGTTGTGTACATTATTTGTGTGATTTTAAGTACTAAACTCACCTGAAAGCAATGAAAACAGCAGCGAGAGACGTAGTGTTGCTGCTTGCCAGCCGCCCCGTTTCCATGGCAACTCCCTCCACTCCGGTATTTGAATGAGACTAGAATGTTCAGCACGCACACCGTTAAAATACGTCAAAGTCACGCAGTATTTACATAAATAAACATATAGAATTAGAACACTACTTAAACAATATAAAATATCATAAAATCATTATTAAATCACGAATTTGAAATCGCATTTTTGTAGTTCTATTAGGTTCTATAGGTGCAAATTGTCACTGTACTTGACAGTGGGACAAAGCACTTTTATTTATATTTTTATTTTATTTTTATAGATTAAGATTTGTATTGATGTTTTTGCGAACACTCAACCTTTTTATTTCATTCTAAAACGTGCTTGCAGTATATTTATATTAAACATTGCTTTTGTTAATAACTATATTAGCCGCCTCACTATTTTTTAATTAAGTGCTTCAGATTCTTTTTAACTGTAAAAAATAAATAATAAAAAATATATATTTATAAAATGAAGATATCATGTGATTGCTCAGTAGAAACACCGGACCGACCATCGCCTTGCCACTGGTGCACCGACGGAGGCCCAGCCACGTCAAGCCGTGAAAAAACAAAGGCAAACCGACAGCATTTTTAGATTGGTCGAATTAGAATTTCACTGGAATATTTCTGTTGTAAAACATGATCACATATTGAAGCCAAAACCTTAAACCATATAATTATACATAGTTTTGTAAAAAAAAAAAAAAAAAAAAAAAATATATATATATATATATATATATATATATATATATACATACATACATACAGTGGGTACGGAAAGTATTCAGACCCCCTTAAATTTTTCACTCTTTGTTATATTGCAGCCATTTGCTAAAATCATTTAAGTTCATTTTTTTTCCTCATTAATGTACACACAGCACCCCATATTGAAAGAAAAACACAGAATTGTTGACATTTTTGGAGATTTATTAAAAAAGAAAAACTGAAATATCACATGGTCCTAAGTATTCAGACCCTTTGCTGTGACACTCATATATTTAACTCAGGTGCTGTCCATTTCTTCTGATCATCCTTGAGATGGTTCTACACCTTCATTTGAGTGCAGCTGTGTTTGATTATACTGATTGGACTTGATTAGGAAAGCCACACACCTGTCTATATAAGACCTTACAGCTCACAGTGCATGTCAGAGCAAATGAGAATCATGAGGTCAAACGAACTGCCTGAAGAGCTCAGAGACAGAATTGTGGCAAGGCACAGATCTGGCCAAGGTTACAAAAAAAATTTCTGCTGCACTTAAGGTTCCTAATAGCACAGTGGCCTCCATAATCCTTAAATGGAAGACGTTTGGGACGACCAGAACCCTTCCTAGAGCTGGCCGTCCGGCCAAACTGAGCTATCGGGGGAGAAGAGCCTTGGTGAGAGAGGTAAAGAAGAACCCAAAGATCACTGTGGCTGAGCTCCAAAGATGCAGTCGGGAGATGGGAGAAAGTTGTAGAAAGTCAACCATCACTGCAGCCCTCCACCAGTCGGGGCTTTATGGCAGAGTGGCCTGACGGAAGCCTCTCCTCAGTGCAAGACACATGAAAGCTCGCATGAAGGACTCCAAGATGGTGAGAAATAAGATTCTCTGGTCTGATGAGACCAAGATAGAACTTTTTGGCCTTAATTCTAAGCGGTATGTGTGGAGAAAACCAGGCACTGCTCATCACCTGTCCAATACAGTCCCAACAGTGAAGCATGGTGGTGACAGCATCATGCTGTGGGGGTGTTTTTCAGCTGCAGGGACAGGACGACTGGTTGCAATCGAGGGAAAGATGAATGCGGCCAAGTACAGGGATATCCTGGACGAAAACCTTCTCCAGAGTGCTCAGGACCTCAGACTGGGCCGAAGGTTTACCTTCCAACATGACAATGACCCTAAGCACACAGCTAAAATAACGAAGGAGTGGCTTCACAACAACTCCGTGACTGTTCTTGAATGGCCCAGCCAGAGCCCTGACTTAAACCCAATTGAGCATCTCTGGAGTGACCTAAAAATGGCTGTCCACCAACGTTTACCATCCAACCTGACAGAACTGGAGAGGATCTGCAAGGAGGAATGGCAGAGGATCCCCAAATCCAGGTGTGAAAAACTTGTTGCATCTTTCCCAAAAAGACTCATGGCTGTATTAGATCAAAAGGGTGCTTCTACTAAATACTGAGCAAAGGGTCTGAATACTTAGGACCATGTGATATTTCAGTTTTTCTTTTTTAATTAATCTGCAAAAATGTCAACAATTCTGTGTTTTTCTGTCAATATGGCGTGCTGTGTGTACATTGAGGAAAAAAAATTAACTTAAATGATTTTAGCAAATGGCTGCAATATAACAGAGTGAAAAATTTAAGGGGGTCTGAATACTTTCCGTACCCACTGTATATATTTTAATGGTATAATGTATGTAAACACCCCTAGGATTGTATAAATGTAAATAATCCTAGGGGGTTGGGAGTCATGTGCCTCGAGCAAAATGTATATAAAATATATAGAAATTATATGTTTTATAGGCAGTATCTGGTCATTAATTATATTTTACTATCATATTTTTGTAGTTGATATAAAATAAGCTGTTTAAAAGTGTAAAAATTTTAGATGTCACCCTTCCATGAAATGTGTCTTGTCAGCTGCCCACATGTGGGTTTTTACTGAGCACACTCCTGCCTATAGTGTTAAGTGTGCTAAGAGTCTCGGTGTGATCCAGGGCCCTCAAGCAAGAGAAATTTTTCTCAAGCAAAAGAATTTCTCTTCAGCCGGTTCCAGATGTACAGCTGGTCCTCACAGTGTTCGGGTTGAGGGGGCTCCCTGACCCCCTTAAGAGTTAAGGGACCAGAACGAAAAAAAAAAAAAGTATGAATTGCATTTTTATGTGTTTTTGGATTAACTGATAGATCCAGAAAAAAAAAAAAAAAAAGGCATAACGTCATTAACCCACGTACAAAATTTGATTTAGTTAGGAAACCCATAAAACCCCACAAAGATCGGGCTGTCCCCTCATTCTCACTGAACAAAACAAAAACAAACCCCTATCACTGCCACCATCCACTCACACAATTATTTATGTCCAACAACTTCCAGCTGAATAAATGTAACGGACTGTTCTGTCCTAATCCTCACTCAAATCTCAGCAGCCCAGGTGATCTCTAAGGTAACAGATGGGTTACATGCTGGAGAACATGTTCTGTGATTCAGTCCAGCAGATAGAATATAATGACTGATGGTTTAAGAATAGAGGTTAATGTCCATGAGCACATGCTGGAGTTCTTTGAGATCAATGTGCTTCTTTTGAGTCAGAGAGGAAAACATGGCACTGGAGGGTAGGAGCAGACAGATGATGAATGGATGTCACAAAACAGGTGAGTGTTTTTCCTCAGAAGATGAGGATTATGGGTAAGAAATCATGGTTCATGTGACTCAGCAGGGAATTTTAGTGGAGTTTCCGTTTTGAAAAAGTCAAAGACGCACATTAGAACCATTCCAGATCATAAAAGCAAAACATTTCCTGTTTTGACATCAGTGGTTGAACTTACTGGATATTTGCACCAATATCCAGTAAAATTTTCCTTGTCAAATCAAAAGTGTAACCAGAAAAAGAAACTTTGCAGTATTTAGCATTTAAAAGTCAATTCTGCAATTTCTCTTTTCTCTAGTTGAACACATCTTCTGGTAAATCAAGCGTCTGGAGTTTGTTGAAAGTAAGCAGAGTGTTGTTGAACGTTTGCCGTGGTAATTCTGAGCCGCTTTGAGCTGGGCTTCGTTTTAGCATGAAATGTTTCACAGATGGGACTAACAATGCTTCTATGTACAGTACACATATCAAACAGGCCTTGAAATCCAAGGAACTGCTTGATGTGTGCAAACCAAATGTCAGAATAATGTTTAGAATCAGAAATGTGCAATTAACGTGATGTGGCATTTTCATTTCAGACGTTTAGAGCAAATCCAGCTTTAACTTCTCGTCCATGTGGAATAAAATGGAACAAGCCCAAACCTGAGCAGCATTAATACGGCCTGTGTCAGTGATACCTGTGAGGAAGGCAATTCAACCTGACAGGCAGGTCATAGAACATCTCATTTATATAATCCGTTATATATGTGTAGCAGGGGGTGCTGGAGGGGAGGCTTTAAATGTTTGTTTCCTTTTTAGAAAAATTTCATAGATCCTCGTCACACTCATCCAACTGATGCCATTTGCTCAAGGCTAAAAGACAATGGCTGCATTGTAAGGCTAAGAATGATTTTCCCTTCTAAAAGGCTCGATTTGCAGGCCAGACATGGTGAAGCTGTTATATAAGCCGTGATTTCTATGACATACACACTGCATGGAGCCTGTCATGTCTTTCCTTTAGTTTCAACACTCATAATTTTGATATGTAGCAGCAGAAGCCATGAGCAGATTGTGTGTCATATGTGTGTGTTCTTCTGTTAGTATGGACACGTACCAATTTTTCAGTAGCTGATACCAATTTCAGGGTTCTCGGTATCACAGCAAAGTCAACAACAATGCAACAAATGTGGTATGGAATTTATTTTGTATATTTTTTAAATAATTAGATTATTTTGATATAATTTATCTTATTCATTTATTTCATTAATTAATTTAAAAGTGAAAATAATTTTTATATTATTAATCTGCAGGGGCTAGTATTATTTTGGCACATGTCCATTATCCTCTTTTTTTTTTTTTTTTTTTTTTTTTTTATTTGAACGTGCACAAATACATTTGAGGATATTGTTATTTGCATTGCTATTAATTATGCTGCCTATGCTGGTCCACCAAAAAAAAGCTGCTGTAGTTTAAGTTTTCCAGAAGGATGTATTCGATAACCTTACAAATGAACTGTATAACCTAGAAATGTGTTGGCATACCACAATTCAAGCTGAAACATTGCAAAATCCATTGCTCAGGTGAAAGGTGAGCTGCTTGACCTCAGGGTGATGGTTAGGCAGTTAAATGGCAGCATAACAATTTGAGGCATGTTCCTAGGGAGGGTTACAGGTCAACATGTTTCCAGGTATGAAAAACAAAGCAGTAATGACCTGATTCTGGTCTACAAGTCTTCTCTAATTTGTCCAAGACTCAGTGCTATCCAGCACTGTCTTTTGAAGTGACTCATTAAGCGTTTACAAGGCAATCACAGAGACTCAGAGTAGTACCAGCTGTAGAAACCATATATATATATATATATATATATATATATATATATATATATATATATACACGTACATAGAGTTAAAGCTCTAGCCAAAGGCATCGCATGGCCTGTTGAGTTGATTCTGGCAACTCACTTGGTTGTAAACTGTTGTGTTGGTAAAGCAAGCAGCTGTAGACATGATCACAGCTGCAAACAAGTGACGTTTTGTTTGAGTCATGATAGGGAGTGGATTTCCAGATTGTTCTTTTTTTCTTTTGGGTTTGTTTTGCTTGCAATGCTCTTTAAAACTCTTCTCGGAGCACGGGACGTTCTGGAGTAGAGCTCTTGTTTTATGGTGCTCTGTGCTGATGATGTAGTAGGAGACACATGCTAGGCTGTAGTTGCATAATTTTTGGGCGGCTTGATTCATGAATATGTCTTTGTTCACATCCTGTGGGTCAGACGAGGCTCACTGGAGCGAGTGCTTCCCTTTGCACGTTGCATGCAGTGGCACGTGTTGGAAGCACTTGTTGTTATAATCACTTTCCCCCAACCCACCACCCCCCACCTCCCTAATTTTCGCCTATGTCCCTAGAGGAGAGGTTACTTGGCAGAGAATGTGTGGCTGGACGCCCTTCTAGACAAGACGTAATGTACAGTGGTTAGCAATGGGCACAGATAGACAAGTGCTTCTGTCCGTGATGATGAAATAGAGGGATATTATATTTGCATCAGGTCATATCACTGGAGGAAGGGAAATTTATGCCATCTTCCTGTGCACCTAATGTCCTGCTCATGTACTTTATCATTTATTGGCCTTCCTGGAAATCAGACACTTTTTGGGCTGTTTGTCATTGTAGGGGTGCCCCAAGTCCGTGTATTAGGTCCAATCAAATTTTAGAGGGAACACTCTGACACAAGCACAGACTTGCACACCCACAAACACACAAGCTGCAGGGAAAAATCCTTGATGGAAGAAAAAGTGAGAGAGAGTGTGTGCTGAGCGAGACCAGTAAATGAAAGCCATGCTCACCCCCCACAAATGTGTGTGTGTGTAAGTGGATCGGTGAGGGTGGGTGTGATTGAGGCATGCATCAGCAGTCTCCTCCCTCCCTGGTCACTATACATCCTGGAGGACTCCTCGCACTGTCTATCACTCAGCAGAGGCACACTGTGAGCTCAAGAAGTCCTGACCTGACACCAGCACCAGCACCAGCAGAAGAACCAGCAGCAGCAGTCTTAGAGAAATCGGGCAGCATCCCTTCTCGATTGGAGCAGAGTACCATGGCAGGCAGCACTGTCCTTCACTTGGGCTTCCTTCTGACGCTCGCAGGAATTCTCCTCCTCGCATGCAGCTCAGCACAAAGAGTCAGAGGCAAGTTCAGCACCACTGTGCTGCATACTCACAGTGTCATGCCCTGCAGCATGAGGCACTCATGTCTTTTGGTGATCACTGTTTTTTATGATGCACCTGTTTGTGTTTCAGAATATCATGCATTTCTGCAATAGTCCTTGTATAATTAGGATTATAATATAACGCTAAAAAGATTTTTGTGGAGTTGCAGGTGTTGAGCTTTAACTAGGACAAGGTTCATTATGATTACCCTGTTGCATTCGCATTACAAGATGCCCTGAACTGGTCATTGGTTTTATATTTCATTCATTTTTAAGAACATGCGATGAATTTTGCACTTGCAGATGAATTTGGGCGTGCATTGAGCAGATTATTAGGGGAATTATATGCAGCATGATTACAGCTGGGGGTGAAGCCAAACTCTGCAAAGGGGAAAAAATGGAGCTGGAGCCTGAAAGGTGCTGGAAAATGAGGCACGTGCAATTTGGCTGCCGTTGTCCAGAATCCAACTTCAGAAACCAGCCAGGCACTTTGATTTTTTTTTTTTTTTTTTTTTTTTTTTTTTGTCTTTGCCGGTTGCAAAATGACATTTAATTTTGATAGGCTAAAATTTTAAACAGTAGAGCGATAATGGTTGCCTCATGGTGTGTGCAGCTGGCCAAAAGTATGTTTGTGTTTTTTTTGTGTGTGTGTGTGTGCATGTGTACGTTTTCCATAATGGCGCTTGATTGTGTGTGTTCTAGTTTGTTGAATGAATACATTGCACCTTAGCATCATATTTTAGTGCATTTTGTGTGTGTCTACATATATTCCAGCACCAGTCTCCTCAGTGTCAGAGGTGTATGTGTGTATGTAGTGAGTATCATTGCAAGATCTCTAGCTCCCAGCGTCCCTGAGTGCTCAGATTATCTATGGCATTAGTAATACAAGCTCTCGGTTCACTATCAGCACTCGTTTATCAGCTATTAAAAACTACCTCCATCTCCAGAGGGGAGAAATGTCTGCGCTGGCTCAGTGCCCTGTCTCTTGTACCAAGCGTCATTCAGCACAGCTAGTCAATCAGACCAGCAGCGCTCTGTGTTTATATTTCGTTGGCCAACTTTGTTTCCTTATGGATGTTGACTGGACAAAAAAGACAGAGTTTAAATTACCGGGTGGGGCTGAGTTCAACAAGTGTGAAGACACATTGAAAATGAATCATCTTATCCTTGATCAAAAGAAACACGCTTATCTATTCAGGCTGGTCTTAGATGTTGGTTTTAGAGTGGTTTTGGGTACTTTTCAGCTAGTTCCTTTTCCACAAACTAGCTTAACATCAGCTGGTCAGGCTGGGAGAGCAGCTAAACCAGGTAAGACAAGTCTGGTCAGGCTGAGAGACCTTCTAGACCATCTTAAACCAGTTACAACCAGCAAACCCTCTTAGGCTGGTTTTAGATCTTTTTTTCAGCATGGATGAACTTGATTGATAACTGACACCTTAAAAGGAAACAGCAGGCTGAGATGTCTGCATGTGTGCCCAGCTCAGACATAGCTTTTACTTGTTACTGTACTTCAACTTGCCGTAGGGCAAAGATGGGTTAACAAGTCAATGTGCAGGAAGCTGTACTGTAAAAGCAAGCGCTGGAGGTTCACAATGCATCCTGAGAACCGAACCCAAACACTATCATGGGAGGAAAAAAAATTGACTTTTGAATGAGCATGTGCTTGAGAGTAGTGTTAGCAATCAAGGGTTGTCTATAAGCTACTAATACTGGTTGTCGTGATATCAAAATGTGTCTCAGAAAAGTCAGAACAAGACAAAGAGGATGAAAGGATTTGGGGGGTGAAGGGGAGAGGAGAGCAGCTGTTGAGTGCAGAGATCAGAACTGTTGTAAATGTGCCTGAAAGACGAATGATTTGCTGAAGTCTGGGAAAATAGTAGATTTACACTCCCTTCACGCCCTCAGGTGATTTGCTTCTTCTGAAGTTTAGTGCCATTTTTTAAATCATCTCCTTGGATATTTGGTCATGTTTGTCCTGTAATATGGTGCGCAAGAGCCTGGAGTTCTACATAAGGATCAGATTTTCCATGAAAAGTGCTGACTTAAAGGAAGAGTTCACCCAAAAACAAAATCCGTGATCATTTACTCAACCTCATGGTGTTTCATTACTGTATGGCTTTCTTTTTTCTGCAAATTAAGATATTTTGAAGAATAAGAATACAAATTAAGATTGTATGCAGACAAATGTTTCGACCAAACTGACATTCATTGAATAGACTAAAAACTTTTTTTTTTTTTTTTTTTATCTTCCACAGATTTGGAGGACATGAGATTGAGTAAAGACAGAATTTTAACTTTTTGGAGTGAACTTATTGCTTATATTTAAAGTCTTGAACATGATGAAAAAACAACTGAAATAAGTCAACTGATTTGATAACATGAACTGATTTTAAATGCAGACTTGGCAAGTGCCTTGTGTAGCATGGCTTTAGTCCAGGAGGAATGCTGCAAATCAAACTGACCCTTCTGAAAATCAGTGTTTATAAATTATGTTTCAAGTGAAACAAGTGCCAGACGTCCAATAAAAACTGGACCGTATTCATGCACAAGCTAAAAATGAACCGTATCTGACAGAACACAGCTTGGGGCAGAGCTTTGGATGGGGGCTGATCAGTCTAAGTCTGGAAATCATTCAACATCAGCGCCAAGAAAGAGCATGCATGATTACACTTGTCAGTGGTGTCAAATGAGATATACCTTCCTCCTTTGCTTCCCCTCCATATCTTTGCTATTTGCCCACCCTCTGTGTTTCTGGATTTTTAAGGTACAGCATCAAATCTTTGGATTCAAAAACACAGGAAAGAATCATTGATTCTTTGGATTCATTTTCTTTTTCATCCATGTGCAATTGATAATTTAGCGATAATTTTATTTACTTCGCAAAGAGAATTGCACAATGTGACTTGGCTAAAAACGTATTATTACTCGAGTTATGGAATCCTTTAGGGATAGGAAATGTTTTTCTTTCTAAGTTGACATGTAATATAAGACTTTGGCTTGTTGGCTTTTGTTTTCCCTTAAGACAAAAACATTTTTTGTACACTATTGATGAACTTTGGAAGTATTCTTTTCTTTGACTTTTCTTTGACATTCATCACTTAGTGCTAATGGGCATTTAAATGAGAAAATAGAACATGAATAATGTAATTTAAATATTTAGTTATTTTCAGTTGGTCACTTAATAGGAATGTATAACAAATTAAATAATTAAATACTTAAAATTATAGAAATAAAACCACCAGATTCGCAGTATGACCATTGTTTCACACTGCTCCATGATTTGACCAGCATGATTTCCCTAAAAAAAAAAAAAAAAAATATATATATATATATATATATATATATATATATATATATATATATATATATATATATATATATATATATAGAAACGATAGACATTAATTTTCAGGAATGCAAACTACTACTGGCCTTTTCAAATTTATTAGATTTCAATGCCATTTACGTTATTCGTCTATAACATAGCAGTTTTCAGCAGACATGAGATAAGTGTTAATGTATCTCTGTATAGGCTTTCTCCCGTGATTTCCGTGTCTAAGAAAATGTTTAAAAATCATTGTCAATCTTACTCTAAAATATTGTAAATCTGAAGACGTTTGCTTTCGAGTGCTGTGCATATGAAAGTGATTTATATTATAGGCCTAATAAAAATATAATTTGCTTATTATTTCACATGCATTATTTTATATACACACTGGAGGTTAAAAGTTTGAAATAATTAAGGCTTTTTATTTATTCATTTATTTGAAAGAAGATTGAATTTATTTAATCAAAAATACAGTAACAATTATATTATGAAATATTACACTTAAAATAGTTTTCTATTTACGATATTTTAAAATGTAATTTATTTCTGTGATCAAAGCTGAATTTTCAACATCATTACTCCAGTCTTCAGTGTCCCTTCAGAAATCATTTTAATGCTGCTTAATTTGCTGCCTAATTACTATCAGTTATTATTTTTGATCAATTGTTAATGATGGTTTTTATTATTGGTATAATGGTTCTCAGTTAAAGAACAGCAGTCATTTGAAATATAAGTATTTAGTAATAATATAAGTATGTAAGTATAAATCTTTACTGTCACTTAAATCAATTTAATGCAACCTTGTTGAAGAAAAATATTATTTTAATCTTATTAATCTTAAAAGAAAAAAAAAGAAAAAATAATAATAATCTTACCCAAGACTGAATGTGAATGGTATCACATTTTCCACAAAAATATGAAGCAGCACAACCGTTTTCAACATTGATAATAATCAGAAATGTTTCTTGAGCAGCAAATCAGCATATTAGAATGATTTCTGAAGGAAAATCATGTGACACTGAAGACTGGAGTAATGAATATTCAGCTTTAATCACAGCAATAAATTATATTTTACTATATATTCGCATAGAAGACAGCTATATATTTCACAGTACTGTTTACTATATTTTTCATCATCAAAAAAATTAGTATACTCTTTTCCACAGTTGGAGCTCTATTCCTTAAAATTATAGATGTGAAGCTCCTGCAAAAGGAAAATTACTGTATATGACCAATAGAAAGGCACCATAAAAACAGTCCACATTCTGAACTATTCAAGTCTTCTAGATGATACCAGAGCATTGTGTCATATTGACTGATAATATAGGTATTTAACTTTAGTGATATTAAACTGTCCCTCATAAAAATTCTTTAAAATTATTTACTATTTGCCATATACACCAGGAAAAACAAATTATAATGTAAAGAATGCCAGTCATTTATGGTGTGGTGCGGTGTGTTGCGCACTGGGTTTGGTGGGCCGCTCTGTGGCAAAAAGTCCAGGGCCACTTTTTGGCCCCTGCCCTTGACCACAGAGGTCAAACCATTGTCCAGCCCTCCTCCACTGGCATGGTAAAACTCTTGTAACTGCAAAGCGGCTTTTTACGATTCTTGTCAGATGTAAAACTATTCAATTTTGGGAATGGAAAAAATCCCTCAGCTACAGCTTTTAAAACATTTGTGGTGACAAGCTGGTGAGAACAGGTAAACCAATAACACCACTCAACCGCAAGTGTCAAGCCTATCCATGACTCAGAGCCTTGGCTCCAATCTAAAGCTACAATGACATGGTTTAAGAATTGAAAAAGACATCTGAATGAATAGATTAAGAAACAAGACTGTGCCTGCCTGTTAATTATACTTAATCAAAGTGATATGGTACATTGTTGTAATGGTAGAGAACACCTAAAGTAGAGTTCATTTTCAAGTGCTTTTCACTGAGGAGTTTATTTTACAATGATCCCATTGATTTAGTGGTTTGTATTTTTTCCCTTATACAAATCCAGCAGCTTCCCTGACCACACACGCTTCCTCTTTTCTGTTTGTTTAACTGATTTCAAAAGATTAAGAAGACGAGTTACTGAATTAGCCTGTTGACTTTCCACATCTATGCTTCAGTGTAGGGTGATTTGAAAGGCGCCTTCATAGACAGTTCAGAAGTGAAATTCTGTCATCATTTACTCACCTTTATGTCTTTCCAGACCCGCATGCTGCTATTTTTCTATAAATAATAAAAATACTGAAGAATCTTCATGCAACTCTTTTCCAAACAATGGTCAGAGTGACCATTGACAAAAATCAAATGATCATAAAAGTCTTCTGAAGTCATACAATAGTGATGTGTGAGGAACAGACTGAAATAAAATCATTATTTACTGAAAATATTACCCTCTGGTGAGCTGTTAACTCAAGAACCACTGCAACTGAATCAGTTGAGTTGAACTCAAGAACTGGATCAATGAATTAATCATTTTTTTATGAACTCTATTCTTTTCAGTGCACTAGTTGTACCAGAAGTCAGAGTTGTTTGTGAAATGAATGATCTGATTCTTCCAAAGAATGGGCTCCAAAGAATATTTTGTTCACTTATCCAGTTTTTCTGTTTAACTCATTGAATCAATGATCTGATCACAGTAGTTTTTGAATTACCAGCTCATACAAAGCTTACTTAATGTAACTTGGTGTAATGTAGTGCACAATAAAATGATGATCTTTATGGTGTTTTATGATGGTCAATAAGAATTCCATTTATATTTTTCAAAATTCCAAATATTTTTCCTCCAAAGACATCAAATGGTTTAGATTGGTGAGTAGATATTAAGAGAATTTTCAGGTGAACTGCGCCTTTAATAAGCCTGATTAATGAGAGCTTTGGTTAAAGTGGCACTTGACCGTGATTTTGACAGATAGGGGCGATGAGCTTGACCTGCCACACTTGCAATTACTTATAAAATTAAATACACACATCACTTTCCGACGGCCCAGACCAACCAGTTTAAATCAGTTTAAGGAGGACATTTCGTGGCCTCTTTAACTCAGCGTAATCGTTAAACAGTTCTGATTGATGGGAAAAAGGTGGAAGCGGAAAAATCTCCACTCAGCCTGGTGGCTTATTGGATTTAGAATGGGCCTGAAACTGACTCGAGACATTTTCCATGCTGCAAATTATCCAATGAAATGGCAGTGAAAGATGATGCTGGTATAAAAGGAGGTCATTTATAATGAATTGCTTGGTGCAGGATTGAAAAGATAATGATCAGATCACTTTAAATATATGTCTTTGTCAAATTCCCAAAACTGTACAAAGCCTCAAAGGCTCATAATTCCTCCGAATGTAATGCTGCGTAACTAGGGTGTATTATTGGAGGTCCATATGCTACTGTGCTTTGAGGGAAGTGATGAGGAGCTCAACTGTGAAAGCCATTGTCCTTGATTTACCTCAACGATGATTTTCATGGCACACACTTTTGCGCTCCTCAAAAGAGCACTCCTCCGTTCCCCTTTGGCCTCATAAATCAATAAACCCCATAAATTCACACAGGCACGTGCAGAAGGGGGGGCTTTGGGGGCTCGAGCCCCTGCCCTTTTTCAAAATTATTCAAAAGTGTCCCTCTCAGACTAACAGCAATGATATTGTGGTCAATAAAACAAAATGCATTTGAATTCTAATTTATTCAAAACAGTAACTAATCGCTCAAAAGTCTGAAAATTCCTGTTTATTTTTACATATCTGTCAATCTGAGGCTTAGCTATGTGTTGCGTGCGTTTTGCTCGACTGACAGATATTCCACAACCATAGCCTCTCAAGCCATATATGGTTCTTTCAGTGTGTGCCTATGGGTCAATGGAAGGAAAAAATAAACCAAACAATATTTTAAACATTTTTCATCAATAATCAAAGCTAGTGTAACGATTTAATTAAAATTTATTAAAATTAAAAAAGAATATTACATAATTCATCAATGCCCGTTAGTCATGTACACACAAACCAATCATGATCTGGCACAAGAAGTTCAAATTTCATTGGACAATAATGTGAAGTGGAGCAGTTTTTTTCCATTCTTATTCATAAATCGGTTGAAAATTGGGACATGGGACAGACGAGTTTATCTGTGGAGCGATCTGGATCTGCGGTTTGTCTCATTTTATAAATCAAATTACATCGCTGGTAAAAATGGATACTAAATGACTACAAAAGCACTGCACAAAACCGTGCAGCACCAAAAGTCGCAATGGTAATCAGTAGGCTATTCAATTCACTTATTTTTATGTATGATATACACCGTTTACTACTGTATTTGATGAAACTATGATAGCTATTTAAGCCCAAGTGCCACTGCCTATTATGTGATGTGTAGGCTGGCGAAATGTTGACGTGAAAGGACTTTATTATATTACCATTTTTGATAATTATGCAGCATTATGAAAGTGCCTTATGCTCATCAAGCCTGCATTTATTTGATCAAAAATACAGAAAAACCTGTAGGCTAATATTGTGAAATATTATTACAATTTAAAAGAATGTTTTTCTATTTAATATACTTTTATACTATTTTAACAAAATATAATTTATTTCTATGATTCAAAGCTGAATTTTCAGCATCATTACTGCATGGTCCTTCAGAAATCAATATGCTGATTTATTATCAATGTTGGAAACAGTTGTGCTGCTTATTTTTTTTTATTTTTATTTTATTTATTTGTTGATTTATTGGAACGTGTGATACTTTTTTGGGGTTCATTCATAAATAAAAAGTTAAAAAGAACAGCATTTATTCAAAATAGAGATGTTTTCTAACAATATCAATCTTTACTATCACTGTTTCTATCAATTTAACAAATCCTTGCTGAATAAAAACTCATTTCTTAAAAAATAAATAAATAAATAAATAAATAAAAATACTGACCTCAAGCTTTTGAACGGTAGCGTATATTATTACAAAAGTTATATTTTAAATAAATGAAGTTCTTATTTAACTTTTTATTCATCAAAGAATCCTGAAAAAAGTATCACAGGTTTCCAACACTGCTAAAAAATAAATTTTGCAAAACTTCTTGCAAAAATATAAAATAGTAATGTATCCAATTTTTTGACATATATCATATTGCCCCATTTTTACATTTGACCCCCTGCCCCTGAGGAACTCTCTGCACGTCCCTGAATTTACAAACCCCATCCAGCACATGGGAAACATAAAGTCTTACTCTTTACTCTTTAAGTAATTAATCATTTATTCATTGCGGTGTTCTGAAAGTCACTCTTTTTGTTCAGTTCCTCTTTACTGCCATTGAATGTCAAACATAGAAACACAGAACGTTTGAAGAGCTGCAGCACTGTTTCTTAAACCAATTAAAAGTATTTCAAACACTATTTTTCCTTTTTGCAGTAAGAAGACAGAATATGAAGGTTCGAATCAACGCCACTGGGGATACCATTGTTCTGAAGTTCGTACGACCCAACCCTGATGTCAAACTTGAAGGCTACATCTTAGGCTATGGCTCCAGCATGTTCTCCAAGCAGTTCATTCAACTTCCAGAAAATGGGGAACCCTATGAGACTGAGATTGGTAAGTTCGAGTTTAACCACAGGCAGCCGTTATTTCGCTTAAGAGCCCGAAGGAAGCCCACAAAACAATCACTAATGTTGTTTTGTGGGTTAGCACGGGAATAGAGGAGTAACCACAAACGCTGATTCCTTGACCCATCAAAACCACCGTTTTGATTTGGACACCTATGTTTGCGCCAGCTCTTCCATTATTTGAAAACACAAACTGTAATTGAACCCCATATGAATGCTATTTGTTAAAGGTTTGGTAACCACAGTATTTGTCATCACCAAAAAGCCACACATCACGCTTGACAAGGTAAAAAGGTCACATATTACTCCCAGTAACTCTAACCACATTTATTTTTTTCTGTACAATAACTTCCTGTTGTCCATTCAGCATCACTCTCACAGGAGCTACAATCCCAGAGTTCATTCTGAGGAGGTTAAGGTCAGGTCATAGGTACCCTAAAGCTAATGTTAGTTTTTACAAAATGGGCCCATGCCAGGTGCTTAATTTTACTTGTCCAGGAATAACAGAGTGCAGTTGCTTGTGGATTTCGCTGGATTTATCGGATATATCTTGGATGTTGGTCGATGTAGAGATTTTTTAACTTTGGTATCGGCCGATATTGGATAGTTAATTGTTCATGTCAATTTCTCTTATTTTTACATTTTAGATTAGGTTTGCTGGCATTTAAATTTTAAGTTAATTTAACATAATATTTTAAAAACACTGTGCAATGTAACTTTTAGCAAATCTCAAAATAAATGTCAATTTTATTTGAACTAAATTGGATAGAGTTTTATCAGCTTTTAGAAAATCTATCGGCTATTTATCGGTTATCGGCTATAACATGAAAATAATTATCAACTTTGTATAGAATTTTTACATTGACTATTGATCAGGCATAACATAAAAATAAGTATTTGTTTTAAGTAGAATTTTAATATCGGGCACTTATTGGTTAACAGCCATGACATGAAAATAATTATCGGCTCATCAGTGTCAGAATTATAATAGCTAGAAAATGCAATTCTGGTCACTAGTGTCGACGCCAAATATATTTTAATATTTAAGATTAAAGTGGACAAGGTCTCAACCTACAAGTCAAGGCCTTTAAAGTTTAGCTCAATGGAAAGCACTGACGCAAGCATAAAACTAATTACACATTGACGCTTACGCGCTTATCCAGAAGCTTGCAAATAAAGCATTGTTTGTTCCAAAAGGAAGGGCCTCTGAGTTTTGGCTTCTTTACCTATGCAATTCAACACAGGAATACACAGTCACATCATTATTCAATATTGGCTGCAGGCTGAAGGATCATTTAACTTGAATTTACAGTGTGTGCTGAGATTTCAATATGATACACGTGCACAACAGATGGTCGAGAGTCGAAAGTAGTTATTGGCGTCTTCCCAACTGGACATGCCACACGCACATACACTCATAAATGTCCAGATTGTTGTGGACTTTAGTAATGGCCCATTTTGTATCAGTCTAATGGGCTTCTTTGTCTAAATGAGTTTTCCTGTGTACGTATTCATAACTTTTAGAAAGCAATAAATAACAAACTTATCACCCCAACAAATCAAATTTTGGCAAATGTGCTGTTTAATTCTGTTACAGTGGAAACACGGATGTTTAGCAAACCTTTGTCATCACAGAGCTATAAACTGTGTGAAAAGCTTCACATTAAACAACTCAAGACATTTTACTAAACAAAAGTCCACCAGAATTTTTCAGAATTGTGGGTCAGTGACAAATAGGAGTTTTCAAGATACAGAAAACATCTAACTTGAATCACGTGTGAAGCAATTAGAACAAACTGTTACATTTAATCACTAATTTGGTATATCAAACAAAACTTTTTCTTCATTGGATTGGGACGGAGGTTCCCAGGATTGGGACCATCTGTCATAAAAGGTCAAATTATCTTATTTTATGAGACTTGTTGACATTGACGCACAATCATGGGAGTCTTCAGGGGTCAACCTTTTGTTGACGTGTGTTGTAGCCTTTACATTTCTTTTCTTGTTGTTTTGGTTATTTCCTTCATGTTCGTCTGAAGTTCATGAAAGGAACTTGAATTGCACCATGAAATTGCCCTTTTTTATGGCTTTGTTTGAACCCCTAAATAACTTGAGATGCTTGCTTTCACAGATGCTGAGCCCAAGTACCTGGTAGCTGTTCAGCCCATCCCAACCAATGATGTGAAGAAGCACTGCACAGGTAGCATGCAAAATAGATTTCAAAAAAGAAAAGTATTGGCAATGGATAAAAAATCGAAATAGTCCATGACAGGGTATATTTAGTGGAAAATATGCAACAGATGTGCTATTGAACGAGTGGGAACCTTTGAAGACCTTGAGTTAGCATTGGCTACTGGTAACTTTGAATAAATCTGGGCTTGAAACAGGTAAGGTGAACCTGGACAAACCTCTTCACCTGGTGATCGATTCTGTCACGCCGACATCTGTGCTTCTGTCCTGGGGAACCTACTTAAAGACACCCTATGAAGGAAACATCATGAACGACTGCTTGGAGGATGGGTGAGTTACACAGAGAACATCTGGATTTTACTTTTTCTTCCAACAACATGTTCCATATGAGTGCCCTAAATCCCAGAGGAAGACTTAATTTACTTCACTTCATATTTAGGGACCATTTAACCTGAAAAACATGGGGGAAAAAAAGATAATGAAATTTCATGGCACCCTGTCTCCAGTATTTAGGGGTTCCATCCTCAGAAGCCTTACAGTGCAGTGCAGGTTTTTATTCAATGTTCTCATTGCACTGACAGGAGACTGGATTTATGTCGCGTAACCGAAAGACCCATTCAATGAGCGCAATGTTTTTCTACACAGAGGAAAGAAATGTGTGGGATATGGATCCCTGCCACTGCAGGTGTGGTGTGTGTCTATGTTTAAATGCTTTTTGAGGATACAGGCACTGTTGGGACGCTCTCTCAGCCTCCCTAACTCGCTCTGGTTTTCATATGCAGAAGTATGTGAATTTTTTTCTCCGTTAAGGGGAGACTTTTGGAAAGGCCACTGGAAATGTTGACCTGGACCAAAACAGTTGGGAGCTAAAGTCGTGCACCAATGCTCTTAATACACCTAACTCAAGCCCCACTGTTTAATGCCTGACCACCACTATGGTGATTGAAAAACAGTTTATTAAAATCGTGGGACCTCATCATCATTTGATGCCAAAACTAGGGTGTAGAAATTACTCTTGAGCTGTTTGTCAACTAGATGCTTAAATAACTTATGTGTCTTTGATTCAGGCATTACACCATCCGCTATAGAGAAAGAAACAGGAAGTGGATCTACCAGACCTGCCCCACCTCTGATACTGTGATCGACAACCTCAAGCCCAACACACCCTACGAATTTGGCGTCCGATCCAACAAAGATGACCGTACTGGAATGTGGAGCAAACCAGTGATCCACAACACCAACATGGGAGGTAATAGATACCCCAAACATTGATTCAAAGTTATTTGGCTGAGGAACTGAAAGATGATCATACCATTTTGTTTTCAGACAAAAACATGCAGATATCCTACAAGCCCAACCGACCCATTGCCAAGACTATGGTATGTAGTGTTGTTTCATGTGAACTTGCTGTATATACTATAGTATAGAGGACTGCCAACTGAGTTTAACAGGCAAAACCACATGCCATGCACAACTTTTAGTGTTTCTCTGATGTTGTCGTAATTTAATTCAAGCCATGTTCACATTCTGAGACAAAAAGATCTCATTTATCTGTTTTTTTCTCCCGCTGTGGCGCCACAAAACAACATTGGACCTGATCAAAAAAAAACAAACAAAAAAAAAAAAAAAAACAGAAAATAAAATATAATAGAATATTTAAGGGTGGACTATTTAGACTTAATATGTAATAAGTAACCATCAGGTAAGGCCATTAAGAAACCAGTTTAAACCAGCCTGGGTTGTCGTCGATCTAATCTGGTTTAGGGTGGTTTAGCTGGTCTCCCACCATGCTTTGCCAGAGTTGCCTCTTCTAGTTTCTTGTCTGCCATTGTCTGTTTTTGAACTGTGATGGACACAAAGATATTTGCCTGTGAGCAAACACTTTCTCACATGTTCTCATCTCTTGAGTCAAGAATCCAGTTGTTGGCATATGTATGTGTGTAAGGGACTTTATTTTCTCAGTGGAGGCTGGAAATAATGCACGTCAGGGCATTTCAGAAACACTTTAGACACGGTGGAGAGACCCTGATTACAGAGTTCTTTTCCATGATATGAAGACTGAAAGCTGTTCTGTGTTCTTTCACTCTACACTTCTTTTTCATTTAAAGAGGGAAGGAAACAAATGTGTGTAACCCTCTTTTTTACAGGCCGGACCCCACGGCAGCCTGTTCCCACTTCGACATGGTAAGACCATCAACTACTACTTTTAAGAATTACCCCATATGTAGTAAAGAAAACAAGAGAATCCTCTCATCATTTACTCATCCTCGTGTCATTTCAACTGACTTCCCTCAGTAGATCACAAATCATTTTTGACAAAAGCACTTTTTATACAGTTGAAGCATATAGTGACAAAAGGCTGCCAAACTAGAAAAATGACAATAAAGCGCCTAAAAGGTATAAAGAAAAGTAGTTTTGGGACATTTGAAGAGTTCAGGTAGCTTTAAATGTGGAACATACTGAAATCTAAAGGTGAACTGTGTCGTTTCTGTGCTTCTAATAACCACAGTCTGCCATTGGTCAAACAAACAAATATTTCCGCCCCAAACCCACATCATTGGTTGAGGCATTGTTGCTATGCTAGGCTGGTTTGAATCTTTAAACAAACAAAGGAATGTTTTGATAGCAGAGCAGTGTTTACACTTTTAAATTAAACCTATAAATGACTTGTAGTAGTCTCTAGATACTAAGATAAAAAAAAGCTACTTTTTAGGCATCTTTCTGTCACTGACAGCCTTTTTCGTAGCTTGACAAATCCTGGTCACTGTATGCTCCATGGTTACTTATTTAAGTAAGAGTAAATCATCATATATTGTTGATTTCTGGGTGAATGTTTTTCCTTTAATCTGTTTCAGTCCATGTGTAAAATGAGTTAAACTGCATTCAGTGATTTTTTTTTTTTTTTTTTTTTGTGGAGATCTGTTTAAAAGCATTTTATGTTGGTTTCTTCCTTCGCAATCTCCTTTCTAGTAGCTCTCCACAACATAAGCCAGCCAGGACTGTCCAAAAATACAGGCGTTATTGGAGGTCCCAAGACATCTTTTGGTAATTTTCCCTCTCACTTTCTCTGCACTCTTCTTTCGTACAGGATTTGGTTTTATTCCTGTCATTTGCTTTAAACTGGCATTTGAAATCACAGTAAAGACATTTAATACTTTCTCCCTCTCAAGAGCCTTGTTGGGGATGCCTGCTCACTTTTTCTCTCATTTTTTTCCCTTATTTACGAAAACATTGCATTATTTCCCACAGTGCCACCAATGGGCCAGCAAGGAACTGTGGCTGCTCCAAGAGCCAATGAGCCAAAATGGCCTCAGCTCCCATTGGGTAACCGAAAGACATTTCGTTTTAAATCACTCTGCTTATGAGCAGTCAATTGGTAATCGCTTTGCTGGGTGTGGGTGGGGATTAAAGATATCCGCTGTTATGATTGGCTGCATGCTGGCATGCCTTCTAAGAACGTTGAGTTAGAAAGTCCCGATCCTGCCGTGATGAGGATTCCTGACCGGTCGCCTCCACAGTGAGGAGGAAGTGTGAGTGTAAGTTTTCCCAGGGTGCTGCACAGCGAAAGCCCCTTTGTGGTCATGCATGGTCACGCATTGGCGCGGTTCTATAGGCCTGCTCACGCTCCACCCATCAGCACCAGTCAGACTCTCTGTGTCCACCAATCAGCTCTTTCCCTGTCACACTCATCTCTGCCCTTTCAGTCCCCTATCATTTCATCACCTGTCAATCACATTATAACTGTTATAAATGTTTGGTTTCTTCAGTCCCCCATCTGTTTTATTACTGTGGCCATAAACGGCACTTTATGTCTTTATTTCTGTCCTTTTTTCTTTTTGATCCTCTGTGTCACTGTAAATCCTTTGTTTGTGGTATAACAGCAAATTATGGCACAATTAAATCTTATCCCACTAAATAAAAATAATATTACCATGATTTATGGTAATATGCAATTTAAACATGGTTACCATAAGAGAACCTTTGTAAATATCAGAGTACCATGGTGTTATCATGTAATGCCATCACTGTACCATGGTAATGGCAGAGAACTTTTTTTTTTTTTTTTTGTAAATTTCCATCTGTCAGTCCTTATTCGAGTCAGATTCTGTAGAAACACTGGTATCATTACATTTGTTTTATTTTAGTATCAAATTTCATAGTTTCACAGTCTAACCTCACTGTTTTCCATCTTCTGAGCTTCAAAACCATCTCATTTTCTAATCTCAAACCTTTCATTCAGAATTTTTGCATTTTGATCTGCTGGCCTTTGTTCAGTCTGCATGAAGTCACTGCATGCAGAGAAAGAATCAGTCCCATATTAGTTCTAGCAGGGAAAGGCAGAATTCTGGGAGTCCCACCTCCTTTCCTGTCTTCCTCTGTCTCTGAACTCTGGATAAGATAACAGTACAACTCTCTCTGTGTTTTTCCACTTGGAGCCAAACTGATTATGAGAGCAAAGTCATTAGGTTCATTCACAACCCCCCTAACAAAACCGTCAGAACAAAATACTCAACGTCGGTAACAGGCAAACAAGCATCCATACCATCAAGAGTCAATGGCATGGAACTGAGTAACTGTTACAGATGTGTTTAATATGATGGCAATGCAAACAACTACCAAACATTCTTAAAACACTCTTAAAATAAAGACTATTGGCATTGATGGTTCCATGTAGAACCTTTAACATCCATGGAACCTTTCCATTCCACAAAAGATTTTTAGAATGTCCTTCACACAAAGAAAAACATGGTTCTTTTAAGAACTATTTACTGAAACATTCTTTGGAGAACTTTCCATGACATCACTGTGAACCCCTACAGTCCACCCTGATAGGAATCTTACTCCAATCATGGTCTCAATAATCAGTCCTGCTGGAAAATCCAGATAAAACCAGTTTAAGGTGGTCCAAACTGCTGGTACAAGCTAGATGGATTATCAGTTGTCCTATCACCTGGTGGGACCTCTGGATAACCTGGTTTGAGCTGCTAGACCACTCTGGCTAAGCTGTTGATCCGATTAACCATGTTCCATCTTGACCAACTTGACCACCTTGAGGTGTAAGGACTCGGTTTTTCCAGCATGGAGAGCTCATCTGCTCCTTTCTCTTAAACAGATTCAGACAGCCATGTTAGAAATGACTCCTCTCAGCTGGTGGAGATCCCTGCCATCCTTTCCCAACTCCTATCCACTAAACCCTCCCGTCCTTTGGTCACCCCTACCCCCTATTCCTTACCCAGCAGTACTCGGACACCCCCACACGGACACTCCCAAACCAGTGCACCTAGTGCCACTCAGATGCCACATAGTTCCTCTGGTAATTCCTATGTTTCCTTCTTGTTCTTTTTTAAAGTTCTCTGAAAATACTATTTTTAGGATCTGATGGTTGACAGGTAATGAGAAAATGACATATTGCTTCAGCGAGTCAGTATTTACCACACAGATACTTGGGTATTTTATTTTGGTGCTTGCCTTTCAACATTTTGGCTATGCGTTCTACCACTGCAAACTTAGACTAAACACCATACTATCAGACTTCAAAGCTTTATTCAATTCATTCTCCACTTTTTGGGGTGGTTTTCGAGAAAAGTGATACACAGGAAATTAATGGATGTTCAAAACGCGTTTCAATCAAACAAAGTAATTCGGTAACTTCAGCCAAAAACAGACATTATTTCACACTCCGGCTCAATGGATTACAGGACGAGCTGTCTGTAGTCTATGTGAGAGAGACCGCCAGTAAAAACAGCAAGAACCGGTGACATCAGTTCACATAATCCTCTCATTTATTTGCTCTGTCAGGCGAGCTATCACAACTGTCCCATCGGTGTATATCATGTCTGTGTTATTGTCTGAAATCACAGCTTTCCTGTATCCTCCCCTACACCATGTTTTGTCTTCACAGGAATGCACTGCTGCACTTTACTGCAATCATCAGCACATCAGATTTAGTCTTACTGCAGTCAGAACAGACATTATTTATTGTTAAATTCACACATCATTCAGTTTTACTATAAACAGTAGTTTCTCTGTTTCAAACCTTGGAAGCTGACAGTATTTTTAGGCTTCATGGGTGTTCCAAAATGTACGCAACATGATTATCGCATGCATCCAATGTGGGAAAGCCAATCCCATGATGCATTGCTATGTAAGTTCAGTAATAATGTTGCGCTGTTAGTTTAGCAACATGCTAACACAAAACAATTGAAATTGTAACTATAAGCCTAGTCTCTTGTGTACTTTGCACGAGGAGCATTATTTCGAGTTGCTACTTACAGAAAGTGTTCCAAATCAGTCACTTAAGAGGGTGATTTCAGTTAGGATGCTGCCTATGAAAAGGAGCTCTTACTGTACTGGTACTTTTAGTTCAATTTAGATATCGGAATTGTAACCCGAAACAAGACTAGCTAACTTTGACATCTCTCATCAGCCCACAGATGGCAAAACTTTTTAACACATAGCAGCCCTCACAATATTGTACAGTACCTGCCTCAGCATGCAGTACTTCCCAGAGTTGACAAGACATAACCAAAGCTGCTGTTGTTGTTGTTTTTTTTAATCTAGGTAAGAGCATCCGGAGAGACTCCATGTCTTCTCTTCCACCCAAACCCGTTGATTCAGTCTTAACAGTGACCACAAGGAACCAGACGTCACTGGGCAGATACCCTTTCACTCTCTCTAATGGCATGAGACCTTCTTCCCCCAGGCTTGGTGACTCCTCCGGAAGATATGGGGGTAAAAGACATTACTCTTACCCAAGTCTTTTTCTTTCTTTTACTCTTTTTCTTTTCTGCTTTTTTATTATTAGATTTATTTATTGTTAGAGAACTTGCCTCCTTCCTTCTGCACAAGTGTTTTTGTCATGTTTTTCAGCAAAAAAAGACAATTTTAGTAAAAACGCAATTTAATTGAAATCATAAGGTTTGTTTTCAGGGGATATTTCTGAAATTATAAACCTCACAAAATTATGTTAAAATATTATATGAAATCTAAGGTTATTTAAAATATATTATGTATATGCTGAAATTTTTCCTAAATAAATATGAAGTATTTCATTTTTTTTTTTGTTTGTTTTGTTTTATTTTGTTATTTACTGGAAAACAACAAAAATACTTAAGAAATTTCTTCCCTCTTTTTTTCTCCCCTGTCAGCTAAGTTATTTTGGTTGCAGTTCTCTTGGGGCAGTTTTTCTTCAAGAGCCAAATTTTCTCCTTTGTAACATGTGGTGTGTGTGCAAACCGGCCATCATACTCTGTCACACCTGACAGTTTTACTGTCAGTGAAGTATGTGCGATTCAGCCCGATGGGCATGCAGACCGCCAACATTTGTACTAATCTGATCTTGAAAGGCTTCTCTTCCCCTCAGGTAGTTGAGCGGCAGCCTCTAACTCTTTATGTAAAACCCCAGTTGTCTTCAGATGCTGTGCACCTCAGCAAATCAACAATATGATGCTACCTTAGTCTTCCTTTTCTCCATAACACCCACTCTTTTCCCCTCCAACAGCTAACGGTGAGCACCATAAGGGACTTTCTCTCCCCAAACCAGCCATATGGTCCAGAAAAAGAATGGGTAAACAGAGTCAACTCGTCCTCTGTGTGTGTTAGCCATCATTAACCTGCAGAAATCTGTTTGTGACGCAGCCCATGTGCCCATGTCGATGTCCTTCCCATCCATAATCTCCTGTAAACTCATGTCTGTCCATCCATCCGTCCATTCATTCACCAGTCAACCTATTTGCTCGCAAATCTGCCATGTTGTCTTTGACGTTTGTTGTCGTTTTGCAAGCTTCTGCAGATCCCATGCTGCCGCGAGCTTTGTGGTGTAATTGTCAAAGCTTTTCCCCAGACTGGTTTCTTTCATTTCTAAACCATCATGGTGCTGTAGGACATTTATTTTCAAGAGAAAAACATGTCTTTTGGAGGACACAGAAACCCACCGCAATGTCCTAAACTGTCTCGTAACATTCTGTGGCTCTTTTATTTGTGCATTTCAGCAATAATGTTTGAAACTTCTGCAGAGGACTGTAGCTGCTTTTGGTTAAAGTTCATTGTGTGCATGAAGACTTGCATGCTTTATTGTAGTCACAAGCTTCCATGTGGTATGAAGTCTTTTTCAGTCTGCCATTTTGTTTATCTGTGTAGCAGAAACAAAAACAGGCTGATTATAAAAGATTATAAAATTGTGGTATTTACCCATGAACAATTAATTCTCATTACTGTTATTTTCAACAAAGTTAACATGGCAAAAGACATTGGAGGGCAGCTTACTGATAATTGCTTCAGTGCTATTTAATAGAATTTCAGCAATTCTACAACATAATTTATTTAGTGCTCAACAAAATCATAAAAAAAAAACTGAAAAACAACCACAAAATATGTGCTGAACACAGTCTGCACAGCATATCAGTTTTGACTAGTCTTAGTTTTGGAAAACACAGCAGACTTCTGCAATCTGGAGTACTTTGTAAAGTGGCTCTTCAGATTTATAATAGGATGTTTAATTACATTAAAAAATTTTGATATTTGTCTGGTTATACCGCTATTTGGGGAATTACTGCTGCCATGATCAGTAGAAAAACTAAAAAAAACAAATCACAGACAAAATAAGGTCTGCAAAATGATTGTCACATCTTATTACTTACAGCTTGTGCAAAACAGTGGAATACAACAGAATTAGCACAAATTGTTGGCATGAATTATCTTTCCCACTTTATATTAAGTGACCTTAACTACTATGTACTTACATTTAAATTAATCATTTGATACAAAGCATTTATTGTGTACATACATGTTTTTACATTGTACTTATATTTAAAAAAAATACCTGCAAGTACATCTGTAATTAATTTCTGTAATTACATTTATAATTACACTGTTGACCCATCCCTTACACCTTAACCCACCCTTAAACCTACCCATACCACCAAACCTGTCCCTAAACTTACCCGCATCCCACCTCAATAGCAGCAAAAGTGTTTTGCAATACAATATGAACACAATAAGTGCATTGTACTTATTTTTTGATGTAAGTACATAGTAGTTAAGGCCACCTAATATAAAGTTGGACCTAATTCTCTTCTACTGAACAAAACTTGGCTGGTTGGTGGCTTTCATTGAAGAGAGGTCATACGGCAGATTTGTTTGACAGTGACTCCCTGAAATCGTCTAACCACAACAGTTTTAGATCACCCAAAACATCGGGCATCATCACCAAAAATCTCGGCTAGCTCTCTAGAAAAAAACTTTCCCTCTGCAAAAGCATGACATCTGTTGGTCCTTAGTTTTATTTTCAGCAAAGTTTGGCTTTTTTGCCACCCAGATTTGCAGTTTTTAGTCGTATCACAGGGTTTAGGGAGCTGAGCTCCTTCTGATTGCCCTGTGATGAACTGAGGGTTTCACAACTGGTGCCTCGGATGTAACTTGAATCAGTTGTCCTGGGATGAGTCCACATGCTCTACCCTGTTTGCTTTTGGCTGGACCGCAAGATGGCATTGAGAACTGAAGGCTTGAAAGGCAGTTGAAGTGCCAATGTTTAGACTTCATCCGTGCAATCAGAAAGAAAACAGGGAATTTTATTTAATTTGCTGTTAACTTCACAAGTGAGTTTGACCTCTCAATTTGCTACTCTCATTTAGCAAAGCATCCAAATTGCAGGTTCTCAAAAGTAAACAAGCATTATGCTCAATTTTATTATTTAGAGTATCAGATACTCCAATTTCCATAGAATAGGAGAAAGATTTGAAAAGCCGTGTTTTCATCATAGGAGATTTTATGTTTGACAGCATTGTGGTTCAGAATGAGAGCATTTCATCTTGTGTTCCATATTCTGAATTTAAATATTTTGAGTTAGCAACTTTCTGCTGTTGGAGTTGGATGTATTACTTGATTGTTAGATATTTGACTCTATAACATAAATGGTTGAACAGGTGTTTTCAAGGGTCACATTTTAGGTTTTTAACTAAAAATTTTAAGTTTTTAACTAAAATGTGAAAGCATTTCAACCAAGTTGAGGGTGGTAGTGATGTCTTCCACTGTTTTTCATAAAATCATAAGTTAAGAGATTATGATAAAGATGTGTGAATATTATGAGATTGTGAGGTGATTAGAGAGAAGGGCTATTTTTGACCGGTTATAGAGCTTTTGGTGCCATTTTCGACTTACCTCATCCTTGTTAGTTCATAGTGGAAACAGATGAAGGAAATGGGAGAGTAAGATATCTGAATCTGGCAGGATTTTACTTCATGACTTTCGCTTCCATCATTACAGGTTCTCCTGCTGTACACCTTCCTATTCCAGCAATAAAGCCTAATCTTGTTGGCAAACCTGGAGGAATAGGTGGGTAAAATGTCAAACTTAAAAGATAAAAAGAAATTTGTCCAGCTCATGGAACCCCATAATCTGCAAAATTAAAACCACAAAAATATGAATTAAAAAAATGTGTATAGACATTCTTTTCTGCCATTTAACATTAAACGACTTGGTAAGATGCTATGTTTAAAACATTGTGTATTCACTTGCTTATGTAAACAGCAGACAAGTTTACAGGCCTGAGTCAGGACAAAGACTCCATCTTGAAACCCAAGCTGCCACCTGTTACAGCAAAACCATCCAAACCAAAGACGACAACATCTCCTTCAGTGACAGGTTTGTCTTCATGGGATGTTTTATATTATTCTTCAATGTTCTGCTGAAGTTTAAACATCTTTCGAATACATTTTTACATGGTGTATAACTATAGTTGACACTGTTTGTTAATGTATTTTGTGTCCTAGCACCCCGGTTTGAGACATGGGAGAACTCTTCAGTATTCAGCTCTGTTCCTGCTTCTAAAGTTGATGCCATGGGCAAAGAACGCTACATTGGTAATGAGACTTAACTACTGTAGCCGTGCATGCCAATCACCCTCAAAGATGCACATTTGAGTTTCAGAGCCAAAGCAAAGAGGAGTCTTAATTTAAACACATGTGTTGTTGTCCAGCTCCACATGTGGTCTACAAGACAGATAAGAAGCCAGATGAACCCTGCTCCATCACCACCTCTCTGAGTTACTTCCCTGAAGAGGAGGCTGGAGAACAAAATGTCACCAGCCCTCCAAGAACACCCCCATCCAACCTCACTATTGTAACGGTGGAAGGATGCCCCTCCTTCATTATTCTTGACTGGGAGAAAACAGATAATGAGACGACAGGTAGGATTGAGGGATGGACTGTCAAAAGAAAACCATGGTCTAAGGCAGGGCTCCTCAAATCTTGCCCTGGAGTTCCAATGCCCTGCAGAGTTTAGCTCCAACCCTAATCAAACACACCTGAGCAAGCTCATCAAAGTCTTCAAGATCCCTAGAAAATCACAGGTAAGTAAGTTTGATCAGGGTTTGAGCTAAACTCTGCAGTGCAGCGGCCCTCCAGCACTGGATTTGAGGAGCCCTGGTCTAATGACTATTGGTTTATACGCATTTGTATCTAAGAAATACGATGTATAATATATTTTGGTGTTAAAATAAAATTGAACCTTGACTTTAATCACTCTAACCTAACCATCTACTTTGATTGGTCAGCTTTGATCAGTCAAACACTAACCTTTGATTTATCCAGTCAAAAGCTAACCCTCTATTTTGATCGATCAAACAGTGACCCTCTACTTAGAGTCACTCAAACACTAACTCTCAACATCAATCAGTCAAACACCAACTCTTTACTGTGATCGATCAAACACTAACTCTCAACTTCAGTCAGACAAACACTAACCCTCTACATTTATCTAACAAACACTAACCTTATACATTAAGTCAATAAAACACTAACTCTCAACTTCGATCGGTCAAACACAAACTCTTTACTTTCGTCGATCAAACACTAACTGTCTGCTTTGAGTCAAACACTAACCCTCAAGTTCAATTGGACAAACACTAACCCTCTACTTTGAATCAATAAAATACTAAGTCTCAACTTCGATTGGTCAAACACTAACCTTCTAATTTGATTGGTCATCTTTGATCAGTCAAACACTAACACTCTACTTTATTCGGTCAAACATGAAACTTCAACATTGATGAGTCAAACACTAAACCTGAAATCTGAGTCAGTCAAAAACTAACTCTAGATTTGGAACGGTCAAACACTAACCCTCTACTTTGATCGGTCAAACATGAACCCTCAACTTTGATTTGTCAACTTTGATCAGTCAAACACTAACTCTCAATTTTGATCAACCACAAACCCTCAACTTTGTAGAGTCAAAAAATAACCCCCAACTTTTATGAGTCTAACCCTGAAATCTGAGTCAGTCAAACACTCTCACTGTCAAGTACTAACCCTCAATCTCTAATCCATTTCCTTTTCACTTGTCTTTTTTCACAGAATATGAGGTTATCTCAACTACTAAAGGTCCTGATGGTGAACAGGTTTCCATTCTGACCACCAACCAGACACATACAGCTGTGGAGAACCTCAAACCAGAGAGCAGGTACAGAACTCCAACCTCTCTATTTAAGGCACCCTGCTGAATTTGATAGATGCATTTTAGTTGATGTGGGTGTCAAATACCAGGGGTGTTAGGACTTGTATGCATCCTGAGGTCTGGACAAGGTGTTGGACGTGTGCTCTGTGGTCTGGCTGTAGGGGTGCCTCCACGCTTGCTAGCTTTTTAATGAGGCTGAATATAGGCTCAAGATCTGGTGACACAATATAAACCCGTGCTTCCTATGGACTGCATCTTGAGGCACGTGGGCCTTGGTAATGTCTCTACATCACACATGGAGGATCCATTAAAGGGGGGCCACAGACTTTGAGTCTTCAGAATCTGCAGAATAAATATATCAAGTGTCAGGGCTCAGAAGAAAGGAAATAAGAACCTCATTTTGCTCAGAATTTGACAAAAACCCACCAGGTTTCCAATACAGAAATCCTTTTTTAATCATTTTAAATTAAGCAGACTGCCTGCTGTGTCAGGAGTATAACATTAGATCTGAAATAAATACACCTAATGGTTTTATGTGGATCAAAGCAGAAACATAATGTCTCATCACCTGTCTTTGTCTTAACTTACAGTTATGAATTCAAGGTGAAGCCCAAGAACGAACTCGGTGAAGGGCCGCCCAGCGAACCTGTGACCTTCAACACAGAATCTGGTAATACATTTTCTTTTTTCTTTTTTTTCTTGTAGAATTACGTCTTAGAAAAAAAATGTAAAAACTTCACTGCTTATTTGAAAAACATTTGTCCCGCAAATCAAAGTCATGTGGTGCGATATATATTGTTCAAGGTGTAAGGAAAATGCTATTTTTATAACTTGATGGTTACATTTTGGAGTCATAAAATTTTTAAATTTCTTAAAATGGTAGAAAAGCTTTTTAAAACCAAACAGATCCATGACTGTGTTTTAAACTAGAAAAAGAATTTAATCTTGAACTTATCTTGTCTTAGGCATACTTTAAAATATGTGTCATTTTAATGTCGAAGAGATGTCCTGGAGCTATCTGAATGTTTGTTTATTGCAGTCATAGTTTAACCATGAGTCATTCCCATATTCTCATGTCCCAACCAAATCCCAGTATTAACATAAAATATGTTTTTAAAGTCATATATTAGGCATAAAATGCAAATATCCCCAGGGAAGATCTGCAAATTGCTTTGCCATGGGTTTGCATGCTGTCTGCGCAAGTTAGTCAATATTTGTGACCTCTCCTTTATCTCTTAGAGATATATGTAATGAGTTGTTTGTCATTAACATAATGACTCCAGCATGTCCCCGTACAGTTGTAACGTTTGGCCCTATCTCTGCCTGCAGATGAACCCCTGGAGTGCTGTCACACAGCCAACCTTTCCCTGTCTTACAAGCTCACTAACAACATAGCATAAAAAAGGAACAAATAAAGAGCCATATCATCCACATGTTTTATGGGAGGGGGCTTTAGTTTTAAACCTCATCTGGCCTGCATAAAGAAAGAGACTAGCAACAGAATGGAAAGCAGGGCAAAGGCAACTAGGAAGGAAAGAGAGTCCATATGTGTGATGACGGGAAAGAAATAGAGGAAAACTGAATGATGAGATTTTACCGCCAAAGCCCCTGAAGCTCAGTCTCTCCCCTATAGCTTTGGCAGATCCGGTAGGTTAGTTCATGCCAGCTGATCTCTCTTCATAAGGGAGATTCAAAATCCACTGGAAAAGTGCAGTATTTTCTGCTTGTTGGAATTTATTGTACTTTTTTTTAAAATTTTTTTTTTGCTTAAGGCACTCTGCCCACCCATGGATAGCCAATGCAGAGTTGGCCGATTTGTGTCAGTAACTTTCCTACGGTCTACAGATCATTTTGATTGTCTCTGCGACCAGGTGGCTCTAAAACAAAACCATAATTTCTGATTTCTCCTCATTCTTGATTTCTCCTGTTTTTTCTTGCAGCGGATCCGCGAGTAAGCGAGAACGTCTCAGGTACGTGTTTCTTCTTTGCACCCTATTTCTCTCAGGTGACAAATTCCTATCTGTTGAATAAATGGATAATGTAACGAGCAGTCCTAGTAGAGGAAAGTAAGAAAAAGAATGGGTAGAGGAGCTGTGGAGACTTCCTATGAGTTCACTTCTTCCATACCAAGTTCTCAGCCAGACAAAACATTTACCCAAGAGTGGCAAATGGATAACACCATCCTCCTCCGTTGCTGCTCTCAAATAAGGGCCTCGGTACTTTCTTGCACTCATTGAGCTGCAAGAATGGGCCAGTTTGATATCCATCTACCTCGATTTCTTCCTTTGTATTGTCTATTCCAGCCGAAATTGACAGAGTAATGGAACAATGGATATAAAGGGCGAAGGTAGCCAATAGTAAGACAAGGTTATGACAGGAGCCAATGGAAACAGAGACTAATGGAGCAGCCCCTCAGCTCTTAATGTCCAGCAGGCCTTTGCTAACACGTGTATAAACAAAAACGGGGTCTGTACTCCAGTAATCTTTTCAGACGACCACTGAAAGAAAAAATGTTTTGTATAGTCTGTGCCAGAGCATAATATCTGGCCTCGTCAGATCGTAAAATAACATCTTGGGGTTTCTCGGCATGCCGTTCAGGTAAAGATGCGATTTGGACCCAGTTCCCCTTCAAAACCGACTCCTATTCCGAGTGCAATGGGAAGCAGTATGTCAAGAGGACGTGGTACCGCAAATTTGTTGGCATCCAACTCTGCAACTCCCTACGATACAAGATCTACCTGAGCGACTCCCTCAATGGTCAGTCTTTCGAAAACTGATCCATACATTGGGTTCATTTTGTGCTAGAATAGATTACAAATTGGCAGCTCTTTTCTTCCTCGTCCCTTCAGGTAAATTCTACAATATTGGAGACCAAACGGGTCATGGTGAAGACCACTGCCAGTTTGTGGACTCATTCCTGGATGGAAGAACAGGCACTCAGCTTCCTGCAGTCCAACTACCAACCAGGCCAGGTATTTCAACTACAAGAAACCACAAATATGATGTTACTGTGCTTTTAGTTAACAAATGCAAGAAATCCCATTATGTACTCACCTTTTAGATGTTCCAAACCCAGAATGAGAACCAGTTTACAAACCTATTCCAAATTCTTAAGCCGCTTCTGAACTCAGCAAACAATGATCCATTTGCAGAAGTTAAGAGGTCACTAGAGGGGAAGATCATTATTTGGTTATTCACACAAATCTTATTGTATGATATATAAGTCATATGAACCACCTTCATGAAACTTTTACCTTTGCATCCTTTTTGAAGCTCGAAATCTCCAGTTCCCATTGCATGGAAAAAAGCAACCTGCCCATTTTTTAAAACTGTGTTAAAAGGAGTGAGTAAACGATTACTGGTTGGAGTGTAATGCTTTTCTTGATGATTTTCAGGCTTCTACAGAGCAATGAGACAAGAGCCGGTCCACTTCGGCCAGATAGGTGGAAACTCCCATATCACCTACGTCGCATGGTACGAATGCGGTACACCAATCCCAGGGAAATGGTAGGACCAGAGCAAGTGTCCACAAGAAACCTTAAAGAGTAACTCTCATTGGTTGGGGTTGGTGCCTGCCAAGGTCACATGACAGGGTTTTTTTTTTTTTACTGTTTCCCCCCCAACAATGATGGTGAGTTCGGTCACTCCTCAGCCTACGTCACCAAAGTTCATACCATGTATAATAGTGTACAGGATCAAAGAGTCAGGGAATACTTTTGAGTGCATTTGTGACATGTAATAGCAAAACAGTGCCTCATCTTGTTATTTATCATACAGTAACTAGAACAAAGTAATAAAAAAAAAGTTCATTATGAGAAAAACACTTTGGATACATTGAAGTGATGAACATTAAAAAAAGAAAGGTAAAAATACTTGTTTAAATATTGGGAAGCTGGCTCCCTGAAACTATTTTGATATTTTGTGTAATATTATTTATCAAAGTTTGTGGTTTCTTCACTGGCTTTCTTCCAGTGAGAAAGGGCCAGGCTTTTAGTAAGCGCTTTAAAGACAGCCTGGGCTTTTGTCTACCACCAGAGGCAGCTGTATTAGTTTAGGTCTCTGATATGTCAGATGATATGTATAGCTGGGACTCTTCACGATGTTGCTTTTTCGAACACATTGTACTGGCTCAACAAGTCAGGTTACCCACACTAGAATAGACACAATGGACTCAAGACGACGACACGTCTATGTTTACAACAGGTTGGGATGAACATAATCATTGTCTTTACATATACACACACATCTACACACACGAAACTAACATTCACTCAGATGCTTTGTACCATGGCTATAGTCTTCCAATGTAAGTCCTGGTATATTTGATGGTTCTAGATCGTAAGGACAACCTTACACTTGCAATTTGCACAGCACAAATATATTTATATGTATATGGAGAGAGTATTTTTTCAGGAAACCTTTGAGAGAATTAAAAATCCTTCCCCTCAAGTTTGTGAAACATGATACAAGTTTAAATAAAAAAAATAAAAAACACTTTTTTTGAGTGTTAACCCACTGAATACTTTCAAGGAGTCTTGAAGATCGTAATACTTCAAGGAGAGCTTGTCTGGGTCCCATATTTTGTACAGTTTTGTCCCTGCCAAGCCTTTGGCAGAGTTTCTCTGGCTTATCCGTATTTTCATGGAATTTGTTTGTAAGATGAAACTGTTGTTTGTTGTTGTTCTGGATTTGTTTTCTTCTGTATGTATTTTACAATAATAAAAACCAGAAGTTTTGTTTCTTTTTTAATTCTCTGCGTCCTGTCTTTGTCGTAGCACCATTTTCTTTTTATAGATTTCTAGAGAATACAATGAAACGTAGTCTCTCAGGTGGGTCTGTTAACACTTGGAACTCTGGGAATTTGACCACCATTAAACTCCACTCAACTTGCCTCATCTCACCAACTCAAATTATAAAAAATAAACATCAATACATGCTTTACTGCATTACTATACTTTTCCAGAGCTAGAAAAAGAGAAGAGTTTGCCCTGCCAAACCCAATATAGGGAAAACCACAAAGCTAGAGGGAAAAAAAAAAACTATAAAATTCAAAATGCCTCTCAGTGACTTTATTAGGTTTCCAACCAAAAGAAAGAAGGGGAGAGCGTATAAGAGAGAGATAGAAAGATATAAACGTTAGTTTGGGTTGACAACAGAATTAAAGACCGATATACTGTATCCAAATAAGCACAAATGGCAAAACAATCTGTTTGGTCATAGTTTTCCACAACTTTACATAAAAACTTTGCTATTATGCAACCTAACATTGTAGCCAATTCAATGACGTATGTATGGCTATAGAGCTTGTGGAGAAATGGGTCTAAAGTCCAGATTGGGATTTTAAGGACATGAGATTTTACAGAAAGAGAAAAATGGAATGACTTTAAATGGGGTGACGAAGTTCTGAACAGCTTCGACTGCAAATTACAATACGTTTTACCAAAACTCATCGATTGCAGGCCACCCTCACAACTTTACTTGGCTGTTTTCGACAGCGAGGCATTCACACAAATCAACAGCTCTCCCTCTGCAGACTTTACAGCTCACTTTAATCTTCTCACAGCTGCGTTCAAAGTAGCCACTGCATGGTCCATGCCGGGCGTGTCAGCAAGAACGCAGCCAGGAAGAATTAAGCTTCCTGCGACAAGTCCAATGTCCAATTTAGGTCCCAACACGTGCTGGGAGGACCCTGGGAACATTCACAAATACACTTCGGTTTGTTATTAAAGGGGCTTTGGGTTTACTGACGAGACTTTGGTTGCAAATTTGGGCTTTAGTTTATGTGTATACAATGGTTTGCTCAATACAAACCTGAAGGTTTCTAAAGTACTAAGACCTGGCAGGAAAATGCTTAGTTTTGTGTTGTTTTAAGAGGAGCTGTACATACAGGATTCATTCTTATGTGCAAAGTAAAGTGAAGCAAAACATTTTTTCCTCAAATTTCAACTTTTTAAATATATATTTATATTTAAGTTATATTTATGGGCTTTTTATGTCTTTATTGGGACAGGAGAGTAGAGAGATTACGGGAAAGCATTGATTGGTTTTATTTTTGCCATTTTATTGCAATAGGATGGTATGTAGACAGGAAAGTGGGAGAGAGAGGGGGGATGGGATCAGGAAAGGTCTGCGGGCCGGGACTTGAACTCGGGACGCCCAAAGCATAACAGCATTGTATGTCGGCGCACTGCCCATGAGGCTATTGGCACTGAAATGTATTTATTATTAAGTCATCTTAAAAATGTGGTGTTCATGATGAAGTCAATCTTTTTCAATTATACAACTGGACACAATTTATCATTTAAATCTATCATCTTGGTTCATGAATGTTAACTGAATTAATAATCAATAGGCTCAGTGGTCCACCCTGATTTGCTGAAATGCAGATCATGTTAAAAATTGGAGTAGAAAATAATTACTAAGAATCAGCAATAACACATTTGAATTAAATGTTAAACTTTTATGTATAAAGACTAAAATGGTATTTTCTTGCAAAATGTACTCTAATAATCTTTGTGTACTTCAAACAATGTCGCCACAATTGTTTGCCGCCCAAATTTCTGACAGTTATCATTTTAGGTGGATGGCTGAATATTTTTCCCTCATGATGGTGAAAATAAAACTACTAAAATATAATCATTATTTCTAAAAGGAATAGTTCAACGTAAAATGAAAAATTGCTGAAACCAAGATTTAGTCGAATTTGAGAAATTTATCATTACACCACTTGCTCACCAATGGATGCTCTACAGTGAATGGGTGCCATCAGAATGAGAATCCAAACAGCTGAAAAAAAAAAAAAAAAACATCACAATAATCAATTAAAGTACCGATAAAGTAAGTAATCCACAAGCTGTTTATTATAAAAAAATCCATTATTATGACATTTTTTTTTTACTTTAAACCACTGCTTCAGGCTAAAATTTGAGTCCTTTATCTATCATATTTGCTTTCTCCAGTTGAAAATTTATCTTGTCTGAATCAGGTGAGAAATATGCACAGATTAAGCACAGTTTACAAGCCAAAATGGTTCTAAACAGTGGATTTTGAAGTGAGAGGGCAACAGGAGATGGACTTTTCCACTGTGATGGTTAAAAGTTAAAATACATGAATCATGGATTTGTTTCTTACAACCGTGCAACTTTTCTCTTCATAAAACATTAATTGGTGGACTTGAGTCACGTGGATTACGTGTAATTCTAAATTTCTCCAAATTGGTCCAATGAAAAAACAAACTCATCTACATGGTCCTAGGGTGAGTTTTTATAAAATTTCTTTAAGTGTTACGTTGGTTATTATGCGTTTGGCCACAATAAGGTAATGAGGCGACATAAGAGGAATGAATGTGCTGACTATCAATCAGAACCAAAATAAACTACACAGACCATATGAAAACGTGCTGCGGTAATTTTCATGGCTCATTGGAGTACTGTTGAATTGCTCTCTTTTTATGTGTATGTGTGCGAGTGTCCTTGTCACTAAATGTCCTTGATCAGCTGTGGTGAGATGGATATATATGTGGTTTTAACCACAGACACACACATCCACACAATAACCAACTCAGCATATTTTCAATGTTATTTAGAAACAGTTATATCCACTTTCCAGGGCTAACAGAACACGATAACTAGCCAAACATTGACCCTTTCACACTGACTCCCAGACTTAACGAAAAACCAGCCAATTGGATTGAAGCTTTCAATATGTAGCACATGGTCTGTGAACAGCAAGATAGATGAGCACTGAAAAGATTCAGTCTATAACACAGAACTATCCTTCACTAGTTTTGTCATTTACCCCATCCTGTTTTGAAATGTAAAAGTTTTTTCCCCCTTTTTGTTGGAGGAGTGTAGTATCCGTTTGTTTTCTTCTTTTTCCTCTTCAAAGACTTAAAACCAGATGTGCATGTGCATTTTGTTCACAAGATGCTTCAAAACCAAGATGGAAATATTGAAGTGGAAGTGAGAGTGTTCTTTATAAACATTTCAAACGTTTTAATAACCATGTTTTTTTGCTCATAAGCTCCTCAAAAATTCTGTTAATCCACCTTGGAATTAAATAAAAAAAAAAAATAAAAAAAGTAATTTAATAAATATTCTAAAGCCAGAGGAAAACATGGTGTCTCACATAGCGTTTGATTATTATTTTCTCTCTGTTGTCCTCTAAATGTAACCATAGTCACATAAAGATCACAAACAAAGATGCTTTTATAGTTAGTGTGAATCTGAATTGAATTGGCCCCATCCCAAAGGATGTTAAACTGCAATTTGACATCCTGGAATTTATTAAAATGAAGTTCAAGGATATTAGAAAATTACAATTTCATTAGTGCAACACGTTGATTACTCATTAATTCAAACTATATTATATACGTAATAATGATAATAATAATAATAATAATATATAATAGCATTATAGCTGACATTATGAAAAAAATAACTGACATAATTATATATTGATATTAAATGTATATACTGTATCATTATTATTCCTAATACTTTTGCAATATTACCATTAAAAATTAATTAATTTAGATTACACATCTGATACAACTGTGATTCCTGTTGTTGTTGGTGGTGGTGGTGGTAATCAATAATAATAATAATAATACTTAAAAATAACAATACAACAATAAAATAACAATAAAACTGCATTGCCTTCTTGTTGCTGTTGATGATAATAATAATAAAAAAAATATATATATAAATAAATATATATTATATATATATATATATATATATATATAATAATACTAGTGCTGCAGCACTGCTGAAGCTTGATTCATGGGTAATGTGTGTAATGCAAGGTAACTTGGCAAATTTGTGTCCCCTTCGAAATACCAAATGCCCACTAAAGTAAATCATCCTGGTCAGGATCTGGACCTAGTGACACTAAATGAACTGAGAGCTGGAAGAGATGAAAGCAGGAGAGAGACTGGTATTACCATTACCATCCTGATGAACGCAACTCACCAATCAGCCAGCCAATCAACACAGAGACAAGCACCATCAATCTTGTTTCTTCTCTCACATACTTTCTTGGGAGCCAGGAATCTTCTCCAAGCAGGCCACGTATCCATCCAGCTCGCTCACTCACTCAGGGAACCCCGACACGAGAAGATCAGGGTATTTCCTCCATGTGATTTGTCAAATCTCAACCCAGTGGGAGAGACATGTCGACCTGAAAGACAAACAGACTGACTCAGTATTTCCAAAACAATGTCTTGAGAGTCGCCTCCAGCAGAGAAACGGTACACACAAATACAGACACGTTGTTATTCGCTTTTCAACACGAAAATTATTTCTATCGATCCAGTATGTGATTTATTGAAGCCAAATCGCATACTCCTATAGCACATTAATCATGTGAAAGATGAGGGAAACCACACTTATTTTCTCCTCTCTTTCACCTCAGATGACTAATAGCAACATGCTAGCTCTGCGTTTAGCATGCATATGCCTTTCTGAACGTCAGTGTATAAAGATGCTTTGTGCAGCCAGAGTGTTTCTTCAAATATGAAAATGAGAGTAGCAGAAGAGACATTTGTAAGCTTATTTGGACAAAAATGGCTGACATCTTTGTTTTCGCTAAGGCTAATTCTATAGCTAGCATTTTATGTAAGGGAAATAGACTTACAGTTAACAATATATTCACAAAATCTCATGGTTTTCTTCACATATCACATCTCAAGTCTCTTCACGGACACTTTTGTCTTCTTGCTATACAATTATACTAAATTTACTGATACAAAATTGTTTAACGTGGTGGAAATGATGCAACAAGACATTCGTAATTTTTGAATAACTGATATAAATAATTTTCACTCAATAAATATTGAAATGGTTTCTGATTATTTCATTCTTTGTGCAGTTTTAAACATGTAATAATTCATATTTTTATGATAGATTCTCATTAGTAAAATTGATACTATTTAGGATCAATTTTACTAATTGAAACAAAGCTAAAATAAAATAAAAAAAATAGATGAAAATTTTAAACATTTTATTTGCCAAAAAAACAGTTCTAACTTTTGCTTAAGTATTAAAATTACTACATTTAAAACTGAAATAAAAAATAAAGCTACTCAATATATGAAAAAAATAAATAAAATAATAATAAAATAAAAAATTCACAATAACAAAATTACTTAAAACGTAAATTAATTTTACTAACATAAATAAGATTTACTAACATCTTGTGCCAGCGCAAACCATCTTTTGGCATTAAAGGGTTAATTCACCCCAAAATGAAAATTATGTCATTAATTACTCACTCTCATGTCGTTCCAAACCCGTAAATTTCAGGATTATGGACCTGTCTGTGTGTTTATCCCTCATGTTGATTGTTAATTGGTTTCCAGGTGTGTCTCCTTAGTTCCTTGATTGTCCTGTCTTTAAAAGCCCCAGTCCATTCAATTAGTGTTTGTCGGTCCTTGAACGTCATCCCGTGTTCCTGTGTCTCATTCGTGTTTGGATTATTAAAGACTCTGTTTTTGAATTACTCCTCGCTCCCTCGTTCCTTGCTTCCAGGTGGATTGTGACAGAAGGACCGACCCAAGACAGTAACCTCTGCGTTTACCCTCCGTTTTGTTTCCCGTTTTTTCCCAGTGTTTTTCTTTCCGTTGTGTGTTTCCTCATGGACCCCCTCCTTCGCCCAGAATACCTCCTCCTCCTGCTGGAGCAGGGGGAGAAATCGCTCGAGGGTCACACCAGACTGTTTCTGGTCCTGGCAAACCTCACCACCTACCCGGACGACGTGCTCTGTGCGTTTTACGACGCCAGCTTGAACACTGAGTGCAGAGCGCCGTCGTCCGAGGATGGCCCTCGAGCGAATTTCATCGCCTTTGTGGAGTGGACACTGGCGAGAAACGGATCTCCGCACCAGAAAACCATCTCCCCACTGTGCGGAGCGCATGCCTGAGCCCACTGCTGACAGAGAGCCAGAGCCCCCCGCCACCGACGAGCCATCGCATGGAGCGACAGTGCTGAGGATCACTGCGGAACCAGAGCCGCTGATGACGTCAGTCAAGGTTTGTGAGCCGGCAACAACGCCCGCCTCGAGGGAGAATACCGCGGACAATGTGAGCGTGGAGAGGGGCTCCGCCCCCTGCACCGCGGCTGAGGGTGAGCTGAGTATGGCGCGTGGATTGTGCCACAGCAAGGGAGAGAGGGCTCCTGATCCCCAGTTAAGCCCAGGAAGGGCTCCAGTTCCTGAATCTCCTTCGTCTCCGCTGGTCCCAGCCAGCTCCGCTCGTCCAGAGCGCCCTCCAGTGCCTGCTCCTCGAAAGCGCATTCCAGTAATGGCTCCCATTCCTGAGTTCAGCCCAGGAAGCCCGGAGGCTTACAAATGCCCGCCCTCCCTTCCGCTCCTGTCTCCCACCTGCTCCTGCCTCCACCACCGCTGTCGGCTGGCAGTCCCTCTGCTCACCCTCAACCCACCATCAATGCGGTGCGAGCGCCAAGGGTCTGCCATCCTCCAGCATCACCGGGGCTGGAGTATCCCTCATCTCCACCTCCAGCCTCTAAGGCCCGGACTCTGCCTCAGCCCGGCGACCCGTCGGCTCCACCATGGTTCCTAGCTCCCTCCTCTCCGCCGTGGCCCATCTGTCCACTGGTTCCGCCGGGCTCCCTCGTCCCTCTGGCTCCGCCTTGGTCTGGAGTCGACCATCCTGTGCCTCGGGACTCCACTCCTCCAGCTTCGCCTCGTCCCTTTGTCCCTCTGGCTCCGTCAGGCTCCTCCATCCCCTCAGCTCCTCCTCAGTCCTCTGTCGCTCCGGCTCCACTGCGGCCATCTGGATCCCCATCTTTGCCTCGGTCGCCGGTGCCATCTGCTCCACCTTGGGCCACCGGATCCTCCCCATCGCCCTTGCTCTTCGGCTCTCCGCCTCGGGCTCCTCCACCACCTGCTTTGCTGCCGTTGGTCGGCCCCCTGGAGTTGGCGGCCATCCCTCCTCCATTGCTCCTCCCTCCGTCGGCTCCACCCTGGGTCCAGCTGGACTCCTCCTGCTCCGGGTCCCTCCTGTTTCTTCCCTGGCTCCTCCCTTTTGATGTATCTACGGTGCGAGGACGCACCTTCCGGGAGGGGGCATATTGTCAGGATTATGGACCTGTCTGTGTTTTTCCCTCATGTTGATTGTTAATTGGTTTCCAGGTGTGTCTCCTTAGTTCCTTGATTGTCCTGTCTTTAAAAGCCTCAGTCCATTCAGTTAGTGTTTGCCGGTCCTTGAATGTCATCCCTTGTGTTCCTGTGTCTCATTAGTGTTTGGATTATTAAAGACTCTGTTTTTGAATTACTCCTCGCTCCCTCGTTCCTTGCTTCCAGGTGGATTGTGACAGTAAGACCTTCGTTCATCTTCGGGAACACAAATTAAGATATTTTCGATTAAATCAGAGAGCTATCTGACCCTCCATAGACAGCAACACAACTGTAATGTTCCCAGGTCCAGAAACGTAGTAAATACATTGGTAAAACAGGTCCATGTGACATCAGTGGCTCAACTTCTGTTTTGTGACGCTACAAGAATACTTTTTTTTTTTTTTTTTTGCGCAAAGAAAACAAATAACAATTTACTCAACCATTCTTCTCCCCCGAGATACGTCTTCCGCCATGTTGGAGAGTATCACAAAACATACGCATGCTTTCCCCTAAGCGTAAACACTTATTACGCACATTATACGTTCATGCACGCTTTCCCCCTGAACGTAAATAACGCTGATTACATCAAATACGTTCTTGGGTACTCTCCAAAATGGCGGAAGACGTAACTCGGGGGAGAAGAATTGTTGAGTAAATTATGTTATTTTTATTTTTGTTTGTCGCAAAACTGAAGCTGAGCCTCTGATGTCACATGGACTGTTTTACTGATGTATTTACTATGTTTCTGGACCTGGGAACATTACAGTTGCATTACTGTCTATGGAGGGTCAGATAGCTCTCAGATTTAATCAAAAATATCTTAATTTGTGTTCAGAAGATGATGAACAAAGGTCTTACGAGTTTGGAATGACATGAGGGTGAGTAATTGATGACAATTTTCATTTTGGGGTGAACTAACCCTTTAAAATAGTACTGTCAGGATTTACTAAAGACATGCAGTGAAGAATTAGCGCTGAAAAGACGTGGACAGTTATTTTTGCACCTGACCTTACTGAATATGCATTTGTAGGAGTTTCCCTTTCAGACACAAAATTAATGGGAGGAGAGTATCAAAATGAATCCCGCAACGCGATTTACTAACATTTGCGCTCATGAAATTAACACCCAAAAAAAGCATGTCTTAAAGCAGGTGGTAATTTGCGCTGCTCTTGGTAGATTGCGCTGGTCATCATGGAAATGATCTGGCTGTGTCTGTGTTCTTTAATGTGCGCATTGTTAGTAAATCACATGCAGAATTTTCACCTCCCATCGGCAGCGCTTTTATGGAATTGCAATCTAACGCTAATTTGCCCTGTTTAGTAAATCTGGCCCTTAAAGTTAAAATGAAAACTGAAAATGATACAAATATTAATAAATACTATAATAGTATATAAGTTGTACAAAAAAAATTAAGATAAGGGTAAAACATAACATTTATAAATAAATGGCATTAAAGGCACGATTTAAAAAACATTAACATGGACATAAAATTACACTAGTTTTGATGACTAACTAGACCAGACTAACAGTCACTTTCCAGCCAATCAGAATCGAGTATTCAGACAGATCATCCTATAAAACAAAGCTAAAGCTGAGTAAAATACTCACTAATTCTTCTTCTATAATTGAAAATACACAACTTTCCACTTCTGTGAAAATGAATGCGATGAATGCAGTGGGGTTTCCTACATGCCAATGTGCGAGATAGATTGTCAAAGAAAAAACTGAATTTAAGGATTCAAAAAAAGCCACACATTCTTCAAAATAATAAAAAACTTGTCTTCCACTTGTCAGCTAACAAAGAAAGATTGTGTCCAGAAAGATAATTCGGTGACCTGTTTTCCGAGCGCAACAAAATTGCTTCTGACCATCTTTCCACCAGATGCTACAAGATGATCTTCAATTCAATTTCTTTAGCTGACATGTAGGTCAAGAGCTGTCTTCGTAGTTTTTCCTAACGTGTTTTCATTGAAATGACTTCTTGCCCAAAGTAATGCCTGAAAGCTTGACAGTGTCCTACTGAAAAGATCAGTTTTTATGCTAGTCTAAGTTGTTTATTGCTGCTTTCCACACATCAGAATTTTTAAATTATTTCTAATTATCCAGTTAAAATATCTAAAAATCCAGATAATTTACTTAAAATATAAAAATAATTTTTATATATAATATATTATACTTGTTTTAATACAGTTCAATAATCGTATAATCAAAATACATTTATAATCAAGATACAATCTATGAAAAATAAAAAAAAAAATAAAAAAAAACAGATTTTTAGATAATTTTATTTGAACACAGGTACAAAAATATGGAAGACTGTTTCCACCACAGGATAAAAAAATAAATAAATAAATAAAAATTAAAATTAAAAAAAGATAATTGCAACTTTTTATCTCACAATTCTTTTTATCTCACAGTACTAAGTTTATATCTCACAATTCTGACTTTTTATCTAACAAATTACTTTGTTTCTATCACAATTGCAAATGAATATCTCACATTCTATATCTTGCAATTCTAATTTATCTCACAAGTGACGTTTTTAATCGCAATTGTTATTTTATATCTCACAATTCAGACTTTTCTTCTCAGAATTACAAGTTTCTATCTTGAAACTGTGCGCTATAAACTAACAATTGTAAGTTATCATCATTTTTGCGAATTTATATCTCTCAAAATTACTAGTTTATATCTTGCAATTGCGAGCTACTGTATAAACAAACTGTGAGTTAATATCTCAATTTAGCATTTTTTTTACTAAGAATTGTGAGTTTATATCTCGCAATTTTGAATTTTTATCTCACAAGTGACTTTTTATCGCAATAGTGAGTTTATATCTCACAATTCAGACTTTTCTTCTCAGAATTAAGAGTTTATATCTTGCAGCTGCAAGTTATAAACTCAAAAATTTGTGAGTTAACATCCCAATTTTTTTTTTTTTTTTTCTAAAAATTGGGAGTTTATATCTTGCAATTCTGACTTTTTCTTACAAGTGACTACCACGTTTACGAATTTGTATCTCACAATTCAGTCTTTTCTTCTGAGAATTAACAGTTTATATCTTGCAATTGTGAGTTCTAAACACACAATTGTGAGTTAATATCTTTCAATATAATTTTTTTCTCACAAGTGACTTATCATATTTGCTAATTTATGTCTGTCAGAATTACCAGTTTATATCTTGCAGTTGCGAGTTACAGTATAAAGTCAAACGGTCAGTTACCATCTCAATTTTGCATTTTTGCTAAGAATTGAGTTTATATCTTTCAATTCTGAATTTTTATCTCACATGTGACTTTTATTTGCAATTGTGTTTATATCTCACAATTCAGACGTTTCTTTTTAGAATAAACAGTTTGTATCTTGCAATTGCAAGTTATAAACTAATAAATTGTGTTAACATCTCAAAATGTTTTTTTTTCAAAGAATTTTGAGTTTATATCACAATTCTGACTTTTTCTCTACAGTGACTATCACACTTGCAAATTTATATCTCACAATTCAGACTTTTCTTCTGAGAATTAACAGTTTATATCTTACAATTGCGAGTTACAAACTAACAATTTTGCATTTTATTCTAAGAATTGAGCTTACATCTCACAATTCTGATATTTAATCTTGCAATTCTAAGTTTATATCTAGTTAATATCTAGTTATCTTTGTTTCTCACAATTCTTAGAAAAAAAGGCAGAATATTGAGAAACAAAATCTGAATTGTGAATATAAACTCAAAATTGCATATTATACCATGGTGGCAACCATACCAAAAAAAAAAAAAAAGGCTAAAAAAAAATGAAATTGCAAGTCATTCTTTGTAGCACGAATGGGCCACATTGAAGACTGTATTCATTAGCCCAGAATTGTGATGGTATGGTTCGCCCCACTTATTTGAATACTTAGTAATGGCTTTGTGGCAAGCAAGAGCGAGATTTTTCTGATATTTCCAATCCACTGGAGTCATTTCAGAGTGACTGCATCAGTCATTATCCTTCCCCCTCTTTATTCGCTTGACCCCATCAACTGAAATGAAGGAACACTCCACAGATTCTCATATATTTGGACACCTGCGATTTGAAATTACATTTGAGAGAAGGAATAGTTTCCATATTGCACTTCAATAAGAACATACGCTGTCAATTACCATCATGTGTGTTCAAATCGTTTAGCAAGAAGGCCTCCAGTAACAGCAAAGTTCAGTCCTATAAAAAGGTCAATGCTGTTTGCAAAGCTGTACCGTTTGGTATGATAAAAAAAAGAGCATTGGGTTCCTTCATGCGTAAAAAGCGAAAATCAAACATATGGCATGGAAAACGCTGCAGAGAAGGAGTGAGAAATGTAGCAATTGGTTTTAAGACCAGGCTTTGTGTCAAACGTTTTGTTCTGCGCAGGAATTTCCTGAAAGACTTTCTCCATCCTGTGCCCGTGTTGACCCAGCCCTGCCTTCACCTTCAGCACAGGCTTTGCGCGCCACATGGCTCGTTTTCGAGTACGCCGAGAGCTAAAGCGAAAGAAAAGCTGCTGGAGATGGCTTCACCACCTGTTCTCTGGCCTGGTCTGAAGGCCAAAAGTGGACAGCAATTCTTCACAGGACCTCTGGAGCCAGAAATACAGAGAGGATTATGGAGAACAACACTGGGTTACATTACACAAAGAGGTGGGAGTAGGTTCCGAAAGAGTCAAGGAAGCTGGAGTTATATCATCCAAATCCAAAATGCAAGTACTTTTGCTGGTAAATGCCAGTGGATTTAAAACTGAATGTTTTATGGTGTGCTTTAAGGTAATAAATGAAAAATCTGTCAAATTCGTCATCAAAATTTTATGCCATCTTCCTGGAACACAAAAGGCGAAATTTTGAAGACAATCCAATCTGCTCTTTTTTTATGCCCGTGTTGACCCAGCCCTGCCTTCACCTTCAGCAGGGCTCTGCACGCCACATGGCTCGTTTTTGAGTACGCTCAGGCTTGCTCAGTTGGGGACACTTAATTTCTAGCGATTATCGTCAATTTGATTTCACAGGTACTATTTGAACTAAACTGAGCTAAACAATGACATCTCTGAATTCAATAATGAAATGCCATTAACTGAAAATTGAGTGTTTAATCTTATCATTAAACATTACTGACACTATCCTCCAATTTGATACTGTTAAGTGCTTTGATACAATCTGTATTCAATACAATAAAAATGAATGAGTGAACCTCTAAAATTGACAAAAAAGCATCATAAAAGTATCAAAAAGTGGTTCATATGCAACTTGATTGACATACATAAGATGGATCTCTATTTACTACTAATAACTGGGCTGATTATTCGTTTTTATATGCATAAGGGAAAAAAAGATGTTGGTCTAATATTAACAAATTTTGAGTATTCTTATTGAGCAACCACATTCCCAAAATTAGTCATTTGCATAAAACACGCCCAGACTTTTCTTACTTTATTGGCACTGATAGTTCTATGTAGAACCTTAAACATTCATGGAACCTTTCCATTCCACAAAAGGTTCTTTATAGTGGAAAAATGTTCTTCAGATTATTAAAATGTGCTTCAAATGAAGACAAAAATGGTTCTTTTAGGAAGTGATCACTAAAAGCAAAAAAAAAAAAAAAAAAAATGGTTACAGCATCACTTTGAAAACCCCTTCTAAGAATGTATGATAAAACATAGTATGAAGATTACATATTTTATGATATGAAGATATAAAGATACATATTTTCATGTGTTTCTAAGGTCACCCAGAGTATGTGATTCTTGCATACATGTGGTTTTAGTTCTTTCTACATTTTTCATAAATTTAGAATATATTTTAATACAAAAATTTCTGATAAATCACGATTTGATCATGAAAACACTTGTTATAAACAAATTTAATGTGGTCACTGAATGAGACCCAGTGTCTTTGTGTGAGGAACAGCCTGAAATTTATTCATTATTCACAGAAAATCGTTCCATTGAGTCTAATCTTTTCAATTTAGTTTTTTTTTTTTTTTTTGTTCAAAAGAAGAATCTAACTCTTACAGGAAGATATTTTGAAGAATGTTGGTAACCACACAGTTGACAGTAGCCATTGACGTCCATAGTATTTTTTCATACTGTAGAAGTCAATGGCTACCGCCAACTGTTTGATTTTTTTTATGTATTTATTTATTTTTTGCATTCAACAGAAGAAAGAAACTCATACAGGAAGATATTTTGAAGAATACTGGAAAGCACACAGCTGACGGTAGCCATTGACTTCCATAGTATTTTTTCATACTATAGAAGTCAATGGCTACCGCCAACTGTTTGCTTTTTTTATTTTTTTATTTTTTTATTTTTAGTTTTTTGCATTCAACAGAAGAAAGAAACTCATACAGGAAGATATTTTGAAGAATACTGGTAAGCACACAGCTGACGGTAGCCATTGACTTCCATAGTATGAAAAAATACTATGTAAGTCAATGGCTACTGTCAGCTGTGTGCTCACCAGTTTTCTTCAAAATATCTTCCTGTATGATATATTGATACAGGCAGATATTTTGAAGAATGTTGGTAACCACACAGTTGACAGAAGCCATTGACTTCCATAGTATTTTTTTATACTATAGAAGTCAATGGCTACCGTCAACTGTTTGGTTTTCTTTTATCTTTGCTTTTTGTTCAACAGAACAAAGAAACTCAAACAGGCTGGGAACAACTTGAGGTGAATATTTTAATTTCTGGGTGAACTATCACTTTAAATTTTATTATTTTCCTCACAAAAAGTTTCATATGGGAGATTGGGAATATAGTACTTTTGATAGTTTTATGGTGCTTCTGTGCCCTTTTAGAAGCTTGAAAGGTCTGGTCTTCATTTTAAATGCACACAAAAACGTTTGAGGGTTGAGAAATCTCATTTTATTGCAAAGCCTGTACATTTGAAAAATGCGAAGCCAACCTTCACATAAGCCATTTTCCAGTCGCATGTAAATTGACCAAAGAAAAAAATATTTGCATCATTTGGCTCTTTACAAGTGAATCATTTCGACTCTTCCTGATCTATAAAGTGAAACATCTCTGGAAGCAGAAGCCGTAGATAATATCTGACATGATTATTGGACTCGCGATGGACTGGAGTGCAACGCTGCGAGTTTCTTAGGTCGCAATAAGAAGGAAAAACACTAAAATATTCTGAAGCAGTTGGAAGATCAGCAGTCCGTGATGAGCCCTCTGAGGTTTCCCGGAGAAAATGTGTCACCTCTCTCTCGCTTTCCTTCATCTCCCTTTCACTCCTGCCTACCCCACCATCTGCTCTGGTGGAGATTTTCCTTGGAGCCCAAAACAAAAGAAATAACTAAACCGGCACCGGCTCCAAAAGACATCACTTAATCACGGCTGGAGCGGGATCTTACGCCAGGGACCTCGAAGGGGACGCCCGTCCAATTCTCTGTCATGTCCAGGCCTTAATTGTTTAAACAGACAAAAGAAGAGGGAAATGAATCCTCTGAATATCTCTCCACCTGATGAGCTCTGCAGTTGCAGGCCATCGCCAACCTGGCTGTCATACAATCAGGCAACGAGCCCTTCGAGCGATTGTAATCTCGACTTTTGGCGCGAGTCGTGGATTTATCCTTCGAAGTTACCAATTCAGAATCGTCTTAGTTGAAGAAAGGGCTTGGGCCCGCTGAGGGTCTATCCACATATGCTTGTGATTCACCAGGTTGTTTGTTTCTGAGCGTTCCCTAATAAAGAAAACAGATTTGCTAAATTGCGCTACTCTGATCTGCTTGAATTGCGCATTAATCGAGAAAAGCTACAGTCCGCTTCCAAACTCAAGATGGCTGTCTGCAGATCCAATTAGAGGCTTGTCAGCTGGGAAAAGAACCGGATGCTGAAATCAAAGAACGAAAGAACAAAGGAAGGATCCGCGATCTCTGCGGATGAATTTGTGACTCAGGAACAAGGGGGCGCGAATTCGTTCTCCAACAAAAATCGCTGTCCTGTGTTCGCAACCCGTCCTTGTAATGTTGAATGACAATGTTTGTGATTCCACCACATCTGCACACACACATGCATGGTTCTCGTTTGGCCGCAGAAAGAGGGAAAGACCACTGAGGGTTACATAAGCGAGAGGGGCCTCGCGGCTTGCGTGCTTGTGATGTAATGTAATTATTGCTGATGAATGGACTGTGTGCACTGCATCGCCATCCTTAGATCAGTCATCTTTAAAGTGATTTGAATGTTTCGTTGGCTGTTTTGATAGCCCTGTGGTTGATTAAAGCAGCGTACATGAAATTTGGCAATGTTTGCCAGAAACATTTGGTTATATGTAAGGCATACTGTACAGGCAGGCAGTCATTACTACAAAAACCAAAAAAGCTATAGTGGAATAAAGAAACGGTCATGAAATTTTTGTTGAAGTTACTTTTTTATCTAATTTTAATCCTATGCTTAAGAAATCTTAGGCTTAGGATTTAAACTTAAATCTTTTTCATCAAGATAAACGGTGCATTTTATCACGTAAGCAAATAAGCTCATCAAATAAGCAGCTATCATTCAACAAATACAAACACAGCAACAATATCTTAATAATATTAAGTACATGGATTTATATTTAATATATTGTCTAAATAATAATGTAATTAACTTACTGTTAATGTAATTAATTTCTATGCATATTTAAGTATTGAATTCACACTAATAATAATTATAATTTTAAAATTACGATAATGATAATGCTGATAAAAATGTATTTGTTAATAATATTATTAGAAATGCATTATTATTATTATTATTATTATTATTATTATTATTATTATTATTAACAATAATAATAATGACTATTCTTATCATTACAAATAAAAAAACTATTAAAAAGTTTTAAAAACTATTATTAAATTTAATTAACTATCAAATATTAAATTAATTTTAAACAACAACTATAATACATCTGTAATAATAATAACACGTATTTACACAATACTTATTATTATTATCATTATTATCATTATTATCATTATTACTATTATTGGTGATAATACACAATGTTATTATACTATTATATCTTTTTAACTAATAATTAACATTTTAAAAAGAGTAGTAGTAGCAATAATAATAATAATAATAATAATAATAATAATAATTATTATTATTATTATTATTATTATTATTATTATTATTGGTGATAATACACATAATACTATTTCATTACAAATATAATAATAATAATAATAATAATAATGAATGACTATTCTTATTAAAATGTTTTAAAAACTATTATTAAATTAATATCAATATCAAATATTAATTACAATTTTAAACAACAACAATACATCTGCAATAATAATAAATAATAATAATAATAATAATAATACATATTTACACAATATGTATTACACATTTATTATTATTATTATTATTATTATTATTATTATTATTATTATTATTACTATTCTGTTTTAACTAAGAATTAGCATTTTAAATAACAGTAATAATAACATTATTATTATTATTATTATTATTATTATTATTATTATTACTACTGCTACTACTACTACTACTACTGATTATAATCATTTTTAAGAAATCTTTATTTTAATTTTTGTTGTTATTAATAACAACAAAATTAATACAATTATTCTAATAATTATTATTCTTATATCACAGTTCTTATGATTATTAAAATATTAAAATTTTAAATACTTCTACTACTACTACTACTAATAATAATAATAATGTAACATGCAAGTATTGCACTGGAGAGTAATGTGACATGCACATCCCATTGGAGAGCATATGTGAACCTTGTCACCACTCTCCAGCTGAAAAAAATAAAAATAAAAAATAAATAAATAAATAAAAATAAAAAATTCAAAACTTATGAAGTTTCCTTCAAGCACCACCAGGGTAAGTGAGAGCATGAGGGGAACAGGCCATAAAGCATTGAGTTTGGCAGCACAGATGGACTCTCAAAGTGTTCAATGAAGGATCTCATTTCAGACATTTCATAGTCATATTGACTACTGGCAAGCAAAAAGCCATGTGTGTGAGAATTCAAAGTCGCAATTTATGAGGCCAGTAGCACTGAGGTGTGAAGGGAAAATGGTTTGTTGATGTATACTGGCCAATCTGATTCATTTAACCCTCCATCAGTGCTTCATCCAAACGTACAGCGAGCGAATTACTCAATTGAAAGTAAAGGGTAAAGTCCCCTTAACATTAAAGCACCTTTGTTTGAATGTTCACTATGAACGTCATCTTTGATTTCAAATTATCCTGGTGCTTCACTGATGTCTGTCTGTGCACCAGATTAACGGCTGACTCTTTCAGGAAGAGCTGACACATTTGGCCAACTCGACTGTATTTATGTCACCACAAGGAAGAATCATTGGAACAAATTATCATCGACTCCTAAAACGCATATTGCTTTACCGCTATAAGAATTACATGTAGATCCAGACAGCAGATCAAGGTTTCAACCACATAATTTGGACCGAAAAAGTATGTTTTCCCATTGACAGCCATTCAAAAGTAGCCATATTTATTATTTTCTCTGCCCAAATCTTGTGATCTATAACTCTTCGTGAGGCACACCAAAGTTGGTGCGTAACTACGCATGTGTTTGCGAAGGGAGATGTTTTTCACTCATCCCATCCGTCTCAAGAGGGAGTGTCGTAATGAACAGACCAGATACTATCACAAGACATCAAACTCAGTGAGCAAACCTTCAACAGGACACATCTCTCAGGAACAACATGTACGGAGATGGAGAAAAATAGATAGTGTAAGACTGCAATGACCCAAAGCAAATCTTTCCGACAGAAACCTTCATGTTGTTACTGCAGACACATCTATCCATAAAGCATCTCTCTTGTTTAGGCCCTCAAGTTACAGAATAGGCACTGACAGTATTTATGTCCCTCAAATAAATTTAGGCAAAATGTTAATTTTATTTGATTTCTCTTATTTTTATTTTAAAACATTTTTGGCCTGTTCTCACCCATGTGTTTAGCTATTATTCACATTTGTTGGTCATGAAAGCAAAATACATTTTGTCCTTATTCACTCTCTCTATATTTGACAATGTATTATTAAACTTGAAGACACTTAATAGACTTAAAATAAGAAGGTAACAGGATTGACATCTGTTGAAGTCTTTATGTTAAATTGATCTATTAAAAAACAATGACACCATCAAGAAGTGAATTCTTCAAGAAAGTATCTGCATTATGTTTTTTAAGTTGATAGTAAGACCATATAAAAAAAATCAACACTGTTACCTGCATATTTTTATCTCAAAATATTCTATAAATAAATAAATAATAATTCCCATTATGACACCATCCCACTTTTAAGAAGTGAACTCTTTACCTTGTTTTTTTTTTTTGTTTTTTTTTTTGTTGTTGTTGTTGTTGTTTTTTTAGCTTTGTCATTAAGACAATATTAAAGCATCAACCCTGTTACCATCATATTTTTATCTGTTCTATAAATTAAAAAAAATACACCAGACTACTTCTAGGAACTTGTCAAGAAAGTTGCATATCGTTACCTTTTTTTAAAAAAAATGTCAACCCTGTTATCATATTTTATCTTAGATTGTTTTATACATTTAAAAAAAAAAAAAAAAAAAAAAAAAAAAAAAACAACATTATCGTAATGACACCATCATACCAGTTAGGTATCTTTCTGATATCTTTTTAATTTGTTGGTAAGACAATACTAAAACATCAACCGTGTTACCATCATATTTTTATCTGTTCTATAAATAATAATAATAATAAAAAAAAATAAAAAAAACACCAGAATACTTTCAACAAGTGAACTTGTCAAGAAAGTTGCGTATCGTTATCTTTTTTTAATGTCAACCCTGTTATTATACTTTATCTTAGATTGGTCTATACTTTAAAAAAAACATCCATAATGACACCATCATACCAGTTAGGTATCTTTATCTTATGTTTTTAGTTTGTTGTTAGGACAATACTAAAACATCAACCGTTACCATCATATTTTATCTGTTCTATAAATAAAAGAAAAAAAAAAACACCAGAATACTTTAAACAAGTGAACTTCTCAAGAAAGTTGAGTATTGTTATCTTTTTTTAATGTCAACCCTGTTATTATACTTTATCTTAGATTGGTCTATACTTTAAAAAAAACATCCATAATGACACCATCATACCAGTTAGGCATCTTTATCTTATATTTTTAGTTTGTTGGTAGGACAATACTAAAACATCAACCGTTACCATCATATTTTATCTGTTCTATAAATAAAAGAAAAAAAAAAAAAAACACCAGAATACTTTAAACAAGTGAACTTCTCAAGAAAGTTGAGTATTGTTATCTTTTTTTTTAATGTCAACCCTGTTATCATATTTTAATCTTAGATTGTTCTATACATTAAAAAAAAAACACATTACCATAATGACTGCATCGTACCAGTTAGGTATCTTTATGTTATATTTTTAGTTTGTTGGTAAGACAATACTGAAACATCAACCCTGTTATAATCATATTTTATCTTAAATTGTTCTATAAATATAAAAAAAAAAGAAATAATGACATCATCATACTTTAAAAACTGATATTATTATCTTGTATTTTTAGTTTGTCAGTAAGACAATACTAATATGTCAACCCTGCTATCATCATATTTTTATCTTAAATTATTCCATAAATATAATTTATGTTACCATGTTGTGAATTAAACTACTTATGTTTGGAAGGTGGATTTTTAAACTGCATTAATTGCTGTATATTATTTGGTTTGAGATGGCACAATGCAATTAATTAGCACATTCTTCATCTCAGAGAATGTTTAAAATTGTACAAAATGTACTTACCTTCTCAAACTGGAAAAGGCAACGTTTCATCATTCTTCAGATTGATTCTTTCAAAGGTACTGCAAGGCAAAAACTGTCTTCCTGTTCCTCCTCCATCCTTTGTCAGCTGCCGAAGAAATGACAGGAAGACAGAGACAGAAAAACCTCAGTGAGCTACTTAAAATAATATATTATACATATGCTAAGTACATCTTTAATTATATGATGTACCTCGATAGATACATTTGCGGTCCTTCACTCCTGACCAGCTGAATGTTTTAACCAGACCATTTTAATCAAACACCTGTTTTATAAATTAGCATGAAAATGAAATGCATTGATTTCAATGTAGGAGTTTGTTCTGATATGCAGCTATACCATCATGAATTAGCAACATGAATCAGCATTTTTGCTCCCTGTACTGATTCAATGAAGTTTTTTAATCCGTTCATATTAAACACATCAACTTATTTCAGAGTGAACATGTTCTCAGTTAAAATACTGGAAGGATCCTAAAATGTACTCTTTACAGATTCATTTTGTCACTGGGACCTACAGTAGATGGAAAATAAACTGCATGGAAACTGCATCTTACAACTGGCAAGAATACTAAAGCCTGACAAAGATAATATCAATTTTAAACCCAGAATGTACTTAATTATTAGCTATTTTAGTCAGTTAGCAGACACTTTCTTATCCAAACACTGGAATAAGAACATATCAGTCCCAGACTGAATACACCAGCTCTGTTACAGTAATATTGCAGTTCTGCTTCTGATATTAGCCTGGTTTCCAGTAACTGCTACAAACTACAACTAAACTCAAGCCTTAAGGTCACACAAGAGGACAAAATGGGTGAAAAAGAACACATTTGATGCTAATTTAATAGATTAGAGTTGTGGGGAAATGATGAATGTTCATTTTTACTTTTTTCAGTACATAGTTTTTGTCTTTTTATGAAAATTTCAATTTAATTTTTCATATTTATTTATTCAAATATATAAGTTACTTTAAGTAGGGATGCATGATATTGTATTTTTGCCAATAACTGATATGCCGATATTTGTCAACTCCTTTTGGCCAATGCCGATATATGTCCTTTTGTTTAGAAACAACACCAAATCTCTCCGGTGCAAAGATTATAAACTAATTATTTTTAATTTTGGCTAGTTTTTAACAAAAATGTATTTGTTAGAATTAAATAAACAATAATGAAGTTCTTTTATAATGAGAGTGCATTGAAAGTTTCGAAAATAATTATAAAATCCATCACTGAATTTTTCTTTTTTTTCAGACATATGCAGTGGTAACCTTAACACTATATTTAAAGATTTAACATTTGTAGATGGTCTAAAAAAAAAGAAGATTTATTTGTGTATTTTGCTTTCATTTTATTACAAGTAGGCCAACAGCGCCCCTAAGGAATTCAAACTCTTTACCAGACAGGCAATGATCTTATCGCTAGCACATGTGAGTTATTTGTCTTATCGGCAAGACATATCAGCATAATTTTTCATATCAGGCCGATGCCAACTTTAAGCCATTATCGGCCGATTCCGATATCGTTCCGATAATATTGTGCATACATAATTTTAAGTAATAAAAATATTTTAATATTAGAGTATTTTTGCTGAAATAAATGGAGCCTAGGTGCGACTTCTTTCTTTGAAAAACATTTAAAAAAATCTAACCAACAAACGGTGCTGTAATTCAGACTAAAAAGAAACCTGTAGTCAATAAAAAGTAACTTTTAGTTGGCAATACTGTGCAAAATTACTTTAACAAAAATTGAAAAAGTGTTTAACAAAATTCTTAAAATTGTCTAAACAAATTATTTTAAACATGCATGAACATGTTATAAATAAAATAAAATATGAAAATTGCTCTTTTTGTAAAAAAAGATAAAAAATAATATGTAAGAAATTTTAAATGTAAATAACTTTAAAACTGTGTAAATAACTTGATAATAAAACTTAATTGTAAACATTAATAACACACACATAAGCAAATAAACATACAGTGTTGGGGCGTAACTAGTTACATGTAACAGCGTTGCGTAATTTAATTACAAAATAAATGTAACTGTAATCTGTTGCAGTTACTAAGGGAAAAAATGTGTAATTAAATTACAGTTGTTTATGAAAATGTTAACAATTACAAAGGGGGTTACATCTGAATATTTTCCGTAAAAAGCTACGAAATTTTGAATAATATTAATTTGTTGCTTTGCCTGTTTTTGATGTGTACGATGCCTCCTTTTGCGAGTTTGCAGCGCATTGTCTGTCAATTACATGAATCTACATTGCTGCTGAAAGCTTTAGGCTACAACGTGTCTGAGAGTTGCCACCATGGCAAGTGATAAAAATGCGTTACAGTGCTGAAAATTTAAAAAGGTAGTTCACCCCAAAATGAAAATTCTGTCATTAATTACTCAACCTCATGTCGTTCCAAACCGTTAAGACCTTCGTTCATCTTTGTAACACAAATTAAGATATTTTTGATGAAATCCGAGAGCTTTCTGACCCTGCATAGACAGCAACGCAACTGACACGTTCAAGGCCAAGAAACGTAGTAAGGACATTGTTAAAATAGTCCATGTGACATCAGTGGTTCCATCAGACTCCCCTGGCCAAAGCAACTTTGAGTATTAATGTAAGGTTAACCCTGCCTGGTTTAAATGTTTGAAAATGATTCACAGTTGAAAACATTCAAAAAGTAATCAAATGTAATCCGTTACATTACTTTAATAAAGTAATTGAACTAGTTACACTACTTACTACATTTTAAATAGGGTAACTTGTAATCTGTAAGCTATTACACTTCCAAAGTAACATAAATACTTTAACAAAATTCAGACTGATAATGGAGCCCAAAACAAGTGTTTATTAAATACTTACCTAAACCCCAGCAGTATGGGATTCCTGCAACCTCTGTGAACCTCGCAGAGCTGACAGGGCCATGAAGAATTGAAAACAGTCACGATACAAGATGAAAGCAATTATAATCAGGATGGAATGAACCTCACAGTCATGGCATGCAACAGTTGGAGAGAAAAGGCCAAAGCCCCGCCACAATTTCACCATTGTGGACGGCACAAGACTTATTAAAAACCTCTCAACTTTGATGAGCCTGTCCAGGAATCAGATATTAGACACATTGGAAGTGTGTTGTTTACGAAAGAATGACGTTATTTTGATCCAAAGAGCTTTTTGGGTTTATTTTGATACTATAAATGATCTCTTAGCATTAGCGCACGCACTTTATCCTCCTTTTTTCTGCTTCAGCTTCTTATGTTTATACCTGTCAGAGTAGGTCTGCCGCAGAAACCACACTGGCTTCGGTCCTGCCATCCGACTCTCTCCACATCGAGACTCCAGCTCATCAGAGCGCTTAGACGGCATTGAAACGGACAAGAAAACTGTAAGACAAGAACCACAGTGTCATTGCTGGAACATCCAAAGTGTTTTTCAAAGACGAATAGGGTTTTCATTTGCATGTCAGGTACCAATCTTCGCAATTAATAGTTTTCAATGAATACGCTTTTAATCAGGGTCTTGATGTTGTGGGTTTGTTCTTGAGATCTCTCGAGACCACATTAATGTGACCGTGGTGTGGCTCTCATTACTCAGTGTCTTGGTCTGGATCTGGGTCTCGGCTTATGGTCTCGGACAAGACCGCAGTCTAATTCCAGCGTATTAAAGGTGAAAATGACCTCAACCGCAAGTCAGCAGCGTATCTTCATCATTCAGCGGGAGTCCCTGAAGGTGTCTGGCATGCGGCCATCCATTGTGAAACCTAAAATCTTCTTGATTTAAATCAGTGATTCTCCATATTTTTTTTATTTTTTTTTTTAACTTTGTGACCCAGTTTTAGGCTCCAGAATTCTTGCACCCATTCTACTTTAAGCTGCACACTTCAGGAACTCACAGGCAGCAAATTACGTCCTTAAGAATAAGATTTTTATTATTGACATTTTTTAAAACTTTTTATTATAGTTTACTAATATAATGCCTGAAATAAAGAATATTTTAAATGTGAAAAAAAATTAATTAATAAATAAATAACTGCATTAAAAAAAAAATAATTAAAACGTTAAGCACAAGGGAAGCTGCTAATACATTTCAGTAATAATAATAATTCCATGTTACAGTATATTAAATAAAAATACAAGTATGAAAAAATAAGTATGAATAAAATAAGCATGAAATATGAACACAAACGTACAACAACATAAAGTACATACACACACACACACACACACATATACATATATATATATATATATATATATATATATACACACATACATACACATATATATAATATTATTATTATATATATATATTTTTTTTTATTACTATTATCCCATCCACATCTCTTGGGTTTTGCAACATTATTATTGATAAGCAGATTTGTTGTTGTTATTATTATTTGTTTTTGTTTTGTTTTTTTTTTCATTTCAAAGTTTACATTTTATATTATGTATTGTAATGTTCATTTTTGTATTATCTAATATTATTATTATATTATTTTTATATTATATTATATTATATTTATTATATCATTTCAGTGATTGTGAACATTAATTTTAAGAAATATTTTACTTGTTTACATTATTTTGGGAAATTACTTTATTAAACTTTCATAGACTTATGTAACTGCAATTTGTAGTGCTAACAGATTTCTCAGCAGTCCAAAACAAAAATGTTGTAATTTAATTTTAAAAATGTTTTAATAAGTTGAGTATATATATATATATATATATATATATATAAAACAAACAAACAAACAATAAATAAATACATTTAACTCAAACTTACTTTTTGTTTTAAGTAAAAAAACAAAAAAAGTTTATTTTACTGTACAGTAGGTACTGTATGATGTATAAAAAAAGAAGCAATGAAAATAAGGCAAACTTGGTTGTTGGATATATGAAATTAACTCCATTTTCTTTTATTTCTTTTTTTTTTTTTTTCATTTCAATAAAACTGACAGGTCTTGGTTTGGATCTGGTCCTTCAGTATTTCAGTTTTGATATGGATCTGTGCCTCAAGGGGTCTAATATTGGTTCGAGTCTTGGAGGCTCTGCTTTTGGCTCCAACTTTGCTTTTTAGCATACAGATGTCTCCAAAAAGCCCCTCAATGCACAGACCGATGTTATCATGCTGGCTTGTGGCTAGTTTTACTCTCCTCAAGCACTTACGATATCAAAATCCATGGCTGTGTTGGGGTCTGGTGGTAAATTTATGCTGAAGCTGGCTTACGGTGGTCGGGCTGACACACGGTTTCTTCTTAAATACGCGGTTTACCTCAGAAAGCCTTCAGACGTATTGAATGAAAGTCTCAGCAGGGCTTTCTGGCCTCCTTAAAGATGACAAACACACCCTGGGGGATGAATAAAAACCGAAGGAGGACCTCGTTTGAGCATGAGAGGAGTGAAAAACCACTTTTTCCTGTTTGCCGAGATAAATGGCCTGTCGACAGACGGCACTCTGTGAAAAAACGTTGAGCGCTGCTTACAGCATCGGCAAAAACAAACCTCTTTCGGTCCTTAAACGACCCTCGTAAATACACTGTAAAAAATGATTTTTCAAAGTTGTAAATACAGGTTATTGGAGTACGTTTTACGAGAAAATACTATTTCGGGATTTCTGCTTCAAAAGTTCACGTTTAATTCAACGTGTCTTTGTAATTGTTTATGAAATTTACTAGCCGTTTCTCAAATTTTTTACAGTCCCCTCAGATTCAGCTTCATTAGAGCAAAGCAAACGCCTCCAATTGTCTGTCATTTTTGTAGAGGTAACAAGCTTGAGCCCGTAAAAGGAGGAGCCCAATGAATGCAAACTTCTCCAAAGCCGTAAATTAACCAGGCAGATCTCAGAAGTCACATCAAATACATCCCAAACAGCTAAAAAGTACCACCCCTGTTAAAACCAGCGACAAGCACCATAAACAAGTTTATACACTCAATGTTCCTTCGGCCAAACAATACAGGCAGCGATTGCCACACCAGCCTCATCTAATGAGGCATGCTGTATCAGGCTTTTATTATCAGGAGAAAACCTGGATGAAATATCATGTCCTTTTACCACAGCAACAGGCCTCTGAAGCCCACGTAAGCCAAGGTAATGGGAAAAAACGTGGGCCTGAGGCTGTCCTGACCCTCTTGGTTTATGAGTACATTACGAGCTTGGCCTCAGACCCCATTCAAAACTCCTATAAATGAACAAACTGCTACTATAACTTCATATGACTCGAACACCACCAACGCCTCAAAATACAAACCCCAAACGCTGGTTTTGTAATCGTCATGTGATCCGCTGCCGGAGATTTTAGGTGCACAGTCAGTAACATAAATGCATGAGTCTTCAGTAAGGGGAACTTTTCTGTGCCCCCTAGAATAGAATAGAATAGAATAGAATAGAATAGAATAGAATAGAATAAAATAAAATAAAATAAAATAAAATAAAATAAAATAAAATAAAATAAAATAAAATAGCCATTTAAGTGCCACATTAAATAAAATAAAAATAAAATAAAACAGCCATTTTTTAAATGCCAAAATTAAATATTTTATTAAGATATTTTTATTTTATTTCATAAAAAACAAATATTTTTTTGTAAATAAAATACAATAAAATAAAATAAAGTCATTTAAGTTTTTGTATAGATTAATATGGCTTTTTACTTTAATACTTACTGTTTTAATACTTTTTATTTGGTTACTTTAATTTTAAATGCTGAAATTAAATATTAATAAGATATTTTTATTTCTTAAACACAAATATTTCTGCAAAATAAAATAAAATAAAAAAGTCATTTAAGTTTTTGGATAGATTATTATGGCTTTTTACGTTATTATTTACTGGCTTTTTCCTTGGTTACTGTAACTGTAAATGGTGACATTAAATGTATATATATATATACACACATACATATATACAGGAGCATCTCAAAAAAATAGAATATCGCGAAGTTCATTTTTTTCTTGTAACATTTCAAAAAGTGAAACTTTCATATATTTTATATTCGTTACATGTAAAGTAAAACTTTTCAAAAGTTTTTGTTGTGTTTTGTTTTGTTTAATTGATGTAAGTCAAAAATCCAGTATCTCAAAATATTAGAATATTTCCTAAGATCAATCAAAAAAAGGATTTGCAAAACAGAAAAGTTCAAGTTCTTTAAAGTATGTTCATTTATGCACTCAATACTTGGTCGGGGCTCCTTTAGCACAAACTCCAGCATCAGTGAGGTGTGGAAGCAATCAGCCTGCAGCACTGCTGAGGCACTATTGAGCCTTCAGCTCGTTTGGATTGTTGGACTGACTGTTTCTCATCTTTCTCTTGAAAATATCCCATAGATTCCATTTGGAGGTTTCAGATCAGGCATGCTGGCTGGCCAATCAAGCACAGTAATATCATGGTCAGCAAACCACTTGGAAGTGGTTTTGGGACTGTGGGGATGTGCTAAAGTCCTGCTGGAAAAGGAAATCGGCATCTCCATAAAGCTTGTCTTGTAGATGGAAGCATAAAGTGCTTCAAAATCTCTTGGAAGACGGCTGCATTGACTTTGGACTTGATAAAACGCAATGGACCAAGACCAGCAGATGTCACGACACCCCAAATCATCACTGACTTCAGGAACTTCACAATGGACTTCACGCAGCTTGGATTCTGTGCCTCTCCAGTATTCCTCCAGACTCTAGACCTTGATTCCAAATGAAATGCAAAATTTACTTTTATCTGAAAAGAGGACTTTGGACCACTGAGCAACAGTCCAGTTCTTTTTCTCCTTAGCCCAGGTAAGATGCTTCTGACGTTGTTTTTTCGGTTTCAGAAGTGGCTTGGTAGCCCTTTTCCTGAAGACGTCTGAGCGTGGTGACTCTTGATGCACTGACTCCAGTCCACTCCTTGTGAAGCTCTCCCAAGTGTTTGAATCAGCTTTGCTTGACAGTATTCTCAAGTTTGCGGCCATCCCTGTTGCTCGTGCACCTTTTCCTACCCAATTTCTTCCTTCCAGCCAACTTTGCATTTAATATGCTTTGATACAGCACTTTGTGAACAGCCACACCTTTCAGTAATGACCCTCTGTGAGTTACCCTCTTTGTGGAGGGTGTCAATGTTTGTCTTCTGGACCATTGCCAAGTCAGCAGTCTTCCCCATTATTGTGGTTTCAAAGAACAAGTGATACCCGGAATTTATCCTGTAGGGATGGTCATTTATTGACGACCTTTTCATGAAATAAAATTAAAAAAAAAAAAACAAATTCAAACTTTTTAAAACAAAATGTAAGTTTTTGAATAGAATAAAATGGATTTATACTTTATATTGGCTCTATTAGATTTTAAAATGCTAAAAATAAATATTTTAATAAGATATTTTTCAAAGGGTTTACTTTTTATTGGGTCACTTTAATTTGAAATGCTGAAATAATTCTTTTTAATAAAGACATTTTATTTTATTGCATAAAATGAATAATTTAATAAGATACATCTAAAAATATAAAAAAATAAATTAAAAATATATTTTAAATTTTAATAATTTAAGATACTTTTTAATTTATTAAGATATTTTTTTTCCAAAGGGCTTTATATGTTTTATGGATTTGTTTAATTTCAAATGCTTGAAATTAAATATTTTAATAACATATGTTTCATTTATTATTTTTTTAAATAATATATTCAAATATATACGTGTAACATTTAGAAAATTATACACTTTTACAACCTTACAAAATAAAAAAAATAAATAACTTTAAAATACAAACACACACGCATATATACGTATGTGTGTGTGTGTGTGTGTTTGTATTTTAAAGTTATTTATTTTTTTTTAATTTTGTAAGGTGGTAAAATTTTATAATTATCAGAATCAGAAAGAGCTTTATTGCCAAGGAATTTGCTTTAGTGTCATAAGCTTCCAGTTCACAGAGACAACAACAACACACAGACAATACAAATAAGATGAGAATAAGAAAAAAAAAAACCTACACATATGTAAAATATAAATAGATTAAAAAAAATTGAAAAGTAAATAAATTGTATGTACAGTTGTGCTATAGATGGAAGATTGGAATAGAATAGAAATAAATGCAGGGATGTACTAGGATGGAGGTGGTAAATAAATATAAGGTTATTGCACATTTTTATTGCATAATGGGGGGAACATTTAACTGTTCATAAGGTGGATTGCCTGGGGGAAGAAACTGTTCTTGTGCCTGGCTGTCCTAGTATTTGCGGCTCTGTAGCACCGGCCAGATGGCAAAAGTTCAAAAAGGGGATGACTTGGATGTGAGGGATCCAGAGTGATTTTCTGAGCCCTTTTCCTTACTCTGGATGTATACAGTTCTTGAAGGGTGGGCAGGAGAGCACCAATAATCCTCTCGGCAGTCCGAACCGTTCTTTGAAGTCTTGTGATTTTGTAGCTGAACCAAACCAGACAGTTATTGATGTGCACAGAATAGACTCGATGACGGCTGAGTAGAACTGTTTCAGGAGCTCCTGTGGCAGGTTAAACTTCCTCAGCTGGTGAAGGCAATACAACTTTTGTTGGGCCTTTTTTTACAATGGAGTCGATGTGAGTGTCCCACTTCAGGTCCTGGGAGATGATGGACCCCAGGAACTTGAATGACTCCACTGCAGTCACAGAGCTGTCCATGATGGTGAGTGGGGGGAGTTCAGGGGGATTCCTCCTGAAGTCCACGATCATTTCCACTGTTTTGAGCGTGTTGAGATCCAGGTTGTTAAGACTGCACCAGACAGCCAGCTCTTTTACCTCCTGTCTGTAGGCAGACTCGTCACCGTCCTGAATGAGGCCGATAAGTGCGGTGTCGTCTGCGAACTTCAGGAGCTTGACAGAGGGGTCCTTAGATGTGCAGTCATATGTGTACAAGGAGAAGAGCAGTGGGGAGAGAACACACCCCTGAGGGGCACCAGTGCTGGTGGTGCGGCTGTGTGACATGAATTTCCCCAGTCTCACTAGCTGTTGCCTATCTGTCAGAAAGCTGGTGATCCATTGACAGATAGAGCTAGGAACAGAGAGCTGGGTTAGTTTGGTCTGGAGATGATGATGTTGAAGGCCGAACTGAAGTCCACAAAGAGGATACTCACAATAGTCCCTGGTTTGTCCAGATGCTGCAGGATGAAGTGCAGTTCCAAGTTGACTGCATTATCCATGGACCTGTTTGCTCAGTAAGCAAACTGCAGGGGGTCCAGTAAGGGTCCAGTGATATCCTTCAGATAAGCCAGAACCAGTTTTTCAAATGACTTCATGACGACAGACGTTAGAGCCACAGATCTGTAGTCATTAATTCCTGTTATCTTAGGTTTCTTTGGGATGGGGATGATGGTGGAGCGTTTGAAGCATGTAGGGACTTCGCACAGCTCTACTGATCTGTTGAAGATCTGTGAAAAGATGGGGGTTGCAGGAAGTGTTAACGGTTGTGTAAAGAGATGGTCACGACGGGTGTGGGGGTTTCAAATCTACAATAAAACTCATTCAGGTCTTTAGCAAGTTGTTGATTCACCTCAGTGCTGAGGGATGGTGTCTTGCAGTTGGTGATGGCTTTCAGGCCTTTCCACACTGAAGCTGAGTAGTTGGAAGTGAACTGATCTTCCAACTTTTTAGCCTAGCTCCTTATAGCTGCTCTAATCTCCTTATTCAGTGTGTTCCTGGCCTGACTGTACAAGACTCTGTCCCCATTTCTGTAGGCATCCTCTTTGAGCTGACGGAGATGTCTGAGTTTTGCTGTAAACCATGGCTTATCATTGTTGAATATTAAATAAGTCACGGTGGGAATGCAAATATCCCCACAGAAACATATATATGAAATTACAGTCTCCTTGAGCTTGTCCAGATTGGTGGCTGCAGCTTCAAAAACACTCCAATCAGTGAGGTCAAAACAGGCTTGTAAAACCCGCTCTGTTTTGTTGGTCCATCTCTTTACAGTCTTTACTACAGGTTTAGCAGATTTTTTGACTGTAGGTTGGTATAAGATGAACCAGGCAGTGATCAGAGAGCCCCAAAGCTGCCCGTTGGAGAGAGTGATATGCATTCTTTATTGTGGTGTAACAATGGTCCAGTATATTACTGTCTCTGGTGGGACATGTAACATGCTGACTGTATTTTGGCAGTTCACATGAGAGATTTGCTTTATTAAAGTCCCCAAGAATGATTATAACAGAGTCCGGGTATTGTTGTTCTGTGTCTGTGATCTGATCAGTGACTCTCTGTAAAGCTGAGCTCATATGCGCTTGCGGTGGAATATAAACACTCACGAGAATGAACGAGTGAAATTCCCGCGGCGAATAGAACGGCTTACAGTTAATGAAGAGCACTTCCAGATCGGGACAGCACATATTCTTTATCGCTGTTATGTCTGTACACCACCTTTCATTGATGTAGAAGCATGTCCCGCCGCCACACAATTTCCCCGATGATTCTGCGTCGCGATCCGCTCTAAACCGCTGAAAGCCCGGCAGATGAAGCGCGCTGTCCAGAATGGCGTCATTCAGCCAGGTTTCCATGAAACTCAGAGCAGCAGAGTGTGAGAAATCCTTGTTTGTTCGGGAGAGCAGAAGGAGTTCATCCCTTTTGTTGGGTAGAGAGCGAAGGTTCGCCAGATGGATGCTAGGCAGAGCCGTTCGAAATCCGCGCTGTCTCCCCTGACTGCACGTCCTGAAGCGTTTGATCAACGCTGCTCTGCCAACTACAACGTTCAGCAAATCGTCCGAATAATTGAAAACTGGTAGGAGATTTTGTGGTGTGTTCTGCTGAATGTTCAGCAGTTCATCCCTGGTAAAACTGATAGTGTTTGAGAAACAAAAACAACAGGAAAAACTAATAAAAACACTAAAACAACTGGAGAGTGAAGCACCGTGGCTGCCATGTGCGGCGCCATCTTGCTAAAACATGACTGAAAATGCATGTAGAGAGAGATAGAGAGATAGCGATAGATATATATAAACACACACACACACACACACACACACAACGTATGTAGGCATGCATGCATATTACAAAACAATTTACAAACATGAATTTAAAGACAAATGTACTGAAACCACAAAAAAAGAGCCTATTTCCCCGCGGGCTCAGTCTGACAGAGGCAGGATTGCAGTGGGGACCAGGAAATTAAACACCATCACTTGTCAGGTGGTTTCAGCCAAGGGAATCTCTCAGCTTTGGAGCCCTTCTCATCTCGCTGTGTTGATTAATACTCACTGAAACGCTGGCTGACGAGATGCTAAACCAAACCAGAACACAAACAAAGCTCTAATTCAACAGCTCCACCTGTAAATATCAGTGAGAACCAAAAGGAAACACAGCAAATGAAGTTAGAGCACTGTGAACCATTACTTTTCAGGAGCAGGAAATGAAATTAATTTCAAAGGCATGGTAAACCCTACACCAGCTGTTACAGACAGGAAATGTCACTGCACGTGATATAATCCAGCGCTTCCCAAGCTTTCTTCACTTATGGACCTCACAGCCCCTTCAGTCATATTTGGGAAAATAAATATTTTTTAAAAATTGTATATGTATATATATAAGTCTCTCATGCTCACCAAGGCTGCGTTTATTTAATCAAAACTTACAATTCAAAACATAAATATACTGAAAAATTATTGCAATTTTAAAAGTGCTTTCTATGTGAATATATTTTAAAATGCTATTTATTCCTGTGATGGTAAAGCTGAATTTTTAGCATCATTACTCCAGTCTTGAGTGTCACATGATTCTTCAGAAATCATTCTAATATGCTGATTTGATGCACAAGAAACATGTATTACTATTATCAATGTTGAAATGTAGCTTAATGCTACTTAACATTTTTGTAGAAATTGTGATATGTTTAAAAGAACAGCATTTATTTGAAATAAAATGCTTTGTAATATTATAAATGTCTTTACTGTCACTTTTGATCAATTTTATGCATCTATGTTAAATAAAATTAATTTTTAATTTATTTATTTTAAATAAATTTATTTAAAAGTAAATTTAAAAAAAATAATAATTCAAATTATATATATATATATATATATATATATATATATATATATATACACACATATATTTATATATATATTAGGGCTGTCAATCGATTAAAATATTTAATCGTGATTAATCGCATGACTGGCATGAGTTAACTCACGATTAATCACAATTTAATCACACTTTTTTATCTGTTCTAAATGTACCTTAAATTAATACTTTTTTAAAAGTTTTTAATACTCTAATTGACATGGGCATGGACAAATATAGATGCTTTATGCAATATATGTTTATTATTAGTGAAACCATAGTTAATCTAGAGCATTAAGACTGGACATTTTTCAAAGGTCATAGATGTTTTTCAAAGAACTTATTCTTGTCTATTACACACATGAAAAAAGAACATAGAAATACCAGGTTCCCATTACTTCTCTTTATTTGCACTGAGAATTTGACTTAGACAAGCCTGTTTACATTTTCACACTACAGGGCAGCTCACTTCTTCTGAACATGCTAAATGTACATTTATTATTTATTATTACATTTGTTTGCCTGTGCCCACATACTGTATTTTGATGCAGCTAAATTCTCAATAAAACTGCTGTCAGATAACTGAATGAATATGAAATAGTGACTAAAACACGACCCATTTAGACTACATAACCAGCTCTCCCTTCCAAGATGTTAATCTGCACAAAAATCCTGATTTATAATCGAGCCGTTGTCTGATAAAATCAAATAGCCTAAACATAAGATAAAGACAATAGCTGTTCTTTGATTTCGGCTATACTTGCATGTAAAATTAGAGAAGCAACATAATGTTGGTTTTAAAGCAGCACTATGTAACTTTTGGCGCTCTAGCGGTTAATAAACAGAACTGCACGCATCCCGTGGAAGAACATTCTAACCGAAGCTACTTCTCAAAGTTTATGTCTATGGCAATTCACGCAGGTATGTGTTACTCTGCAGCGGTGAAGACCCGACCAGGCTATAATAGTCAGATTAAGCACTTATTATAAGTGTACCGTAGTGATTCGGGATAAGACAAAAACGCGGTTTCATGATGTACTCGCTCAATATATGCATTGCATTTTGCAAATTCTGAACACAGAAAAAGCTTCATGCTGAACAGAGCAGATGCAGAGAGAGAGAGAGAGAGAGAGAGAGAGACCTCGCGCTTGTGCGATGTACAGTACCACTAGTCTCAGAAACTAAATAAGGTTTGGGCAAAAACTAAAGATTGGTCGCTAGGCTCTTTTTGAAAGAAAAAAAAAAACAAATAAAAAATAAAAATTTGCTAAAGGGGTCTGAAAAGTCGCTAAGTTGGAAACACTGACAGCATCTCCATCCATGGGTTAGGCCACGGCTCAAGAAAATGCGCGTTGCGTTAATCGCGGGTTAATAAACTTAGCGTCGTTAAAATGAATTTGCGTTCACGCATTAACTTTGACAGCACTAATATATATAGAGAGAGAGAGAGAGAGAGAGAGAGAGAGAGAGCTGTGCTGTCAAACGATTAATCGCGATTAATCACATCCAAAATAAGTTTGTGTTTACATAATATATATGTGTGTGCGCTGTGTATATTTATTATGTATATATAAATACACGCACATGCATTCATATATTTAAGAAAAATGTTACGTTTATATATTAAATATATTTATCATAAATCATATGAATATAAATATATACATGTAAATATTTTCAAAATGTATACTGTATGTGTGTGTATTTATATATACATAAATATACACCGTACACACATATATTATGTAAACAAAAACTTATTTTGGATGTGATTAATTGCGATTAATCGTGTGACAGCACTAATATATATATATATATATATATATAATATTTTTTATAAAAAGTATTTTAAATATATTTAAAATAATTTTAATTAAAATATTATTTTAAAATATTTTATAACAATTATATAACTGCATTTAGTCGGACATTTGGTTGATTTGCTAAGACAAAAAGAGCAATTATTATGAAATACGAGTAACTGTGCATGTACAGTAAATCACCGCAAATGCTTACGGCCAAAAATCTATAGGAAAGACTTAATTAACGGCCTAAATAAATCATTTTCTGGAGAATTTGATAACAAACACTGACCAGAACTTGGTGTTATAGTTGAATTTTCACTGCCACCAAGAAGAACCCCTGATCAGCGATGATTGATGGCGTTTCCCTGCATTTAAACAGCACAACAACAGTCCTGGAGAACAGCTGTGCGCAATTACAGCAAATTGCACTGTATCTACAGACTGATTCCTAGAATCACCTCAAACGTCCTTCAAGCTCGCAGGCACTACAAGCAAACAACATATTACATTTTAATCTCTCACTTTCCCATCTCATTGCTTTACGAACAAATCAAAGTGAACTCTTGCGTCCAGTTCAAGAAAACACAGAAAGATTGTGTTGGTTTACAAAAGGGAAAACTGAGAGAGAGGTTTATCATTAAGCTGAGCTAAGGAAACCTTCAGAGAGAAAAAGTATTGCTGCGTTCGGTTGATGGAGGAAGCAGAGAAGCTGGCGGCGGGACAGTGTTGTGTGGTCTCGACTGCGGAGAAGGGCTTCGGTGCAAAGGGTGGCGTAGCATTACATCACATCCATAGGGACCTCATTTGCATCACATCATGAACAGAAGTGCCGACTATGTTTTGAAATTAGGAAGATGAGCTGCATGACGCCATTGTCGCCTGTTTTTGTCCAAATAATGGAAGTCAAAGGGGTCCAAAACAACACTGAACCCTACTAACCTTGATTGTGTGGAGAGAAAAAAAAAAAGAAATGTGCCAAAATATCTTCATTTTAAGTTCCAAAGAAAAAAGTAAGTCAGGTTTGGTATAACATGAGGGTGATTAAAGTATCATACATTATTTTTTCCCCAAGTACTATAAATATATATTTTAGGCCGGGAGAAAACAAACAAACAAACAAACAAACAAACAAAAAACTGTTTTTCATGTGCTGGTCAGTTTTGAAATTTTGGGTTATTTGGCTTTTGATAACTTGTTTTCAAACTAGTCAAATAAAAACACGCAAAACACAATGTTATATGGTTATTTTTTGCACTTTTTCCATTTGTGTCTGCATAGATTTGAATTATAATACATATTATAAAGGCCATCTTTACCAAATATATTTTTTTTCTCTACTTTGGTAGCGTATATCTAAAAAAAAATAAATAAAAAATAATATATATATATATATATATATATATATATATATATATAATTATTAATTAATATAATTAATACATTTATTATTATTAAGTTTTATTTTATTCCTGTCTATATTATGAAGGTTTTTACTGAGGGGTTTGTTCATATATTATTTAGCTAATTTTGACATTTTATTTTTAAAAACAATTTCTCTCTCTCTGGCTGTTGACAGTATTAAAACAGTGATAAAATGTGTTAACAAAATGAAACAAGAATTTTGAACCACGCTTAATCCAATGTTCAGATTTCCATTCCGAAAACTTATAAAAAGTATGCAAATTTATGCAGAAAGTGCATATTTAATTAGATAATCCCTCATTTGCTAAATGAAACCTAACATTTCAGACACCTGTATTACAAAAAAATGTGATTCTTAATATAATCAGTAACCTTTGTAAGTATGGTGATACCTATTGGTTAATTTCTAATTAAATTCTTTTAGTAATTAATTTTTAGCTTTTTTAAAAGTTGTTTTAATGCTTAGTTTTTTTTATTTATTCGTGTATTTATTTTAAAATTTAATTTTACCCTATTTCACATGGGGTGTCTTGCCTTAAGTATGTTTGGAAAAAAAAAACACACCAATGAAAACAACGATTTTTGTGCAAACTCATTTCAAAGAAATGCACTATGAGAGAACATGTGTTTTGCAAACCCAGGTTTTGCGATCACATTTCATCATGTGGAATGCAGAAAAAGAAATAATTACCTCCAAATAAATTTTACTTCTTCCCGTGACAAAGTATAACATAACATTTAGCTTAGGGCGCAGGTGACCTCGTCTGTTCCTGTCAGGAGAAACCAGATGAAAGAGTGGATGAAACATAGCCCTGCCAACAGATAAACAGGGGATAACCGGCACACAAAACTACAGTTATCACATGAACACAAACAGGTGGCTAATAACACAGGCTAATTTGATTTTACAACGTGAATGGACGGGCAGAACAATCCCACCTGCTGCCCATCTGGTAGAAAATGGCTGAAAAATTAAACAAGTCCATTTTGGTGTCTAAATTGTATATAGAACTGCATGGCTTCCAGAATATGATTGTTTTTGGGTTATTATAGTTGTTTCTCATGAAAAGATGTTGGATAGACATTTGTAATATGCAGGTGGGTCTTTGCGCAGGGAGAACCACCAAGAGAGACGCCACATTTCTGTAGAAAAAAAAAAAAAAAACAACAAACGCTAGCATGCTACAGTGCTAGAGATTCTATGCTGATTTCAAATACTTAACAGGTTACACAGCGTGTCTGCTAATGTGTCACACAAATTTCACTTAGAAAACTCATCTGACTCATCCTTACTGCCCGCCAAACTAGTCTTTAGAGGCTTTCTGAGCAGAAAACACAACCAGAGGTCTTATCAAGTGCACACACTCACATGCAGCGACAACGTGAGCTTCGTATTTTTGTTTTTCCTCTTGCATTGCCGTTAATATACACACAACTAAAGCAACAGAGAATTTTGGATGGATAAATCAAGAGCAGGTCAGTACACTTACATCAAATGCGATATGGCCTATAGTGTTTGCGAATATTTAGCTGCAAAAATACCATTTAAATATGAATCCTGCATGTTCAGCGTCTCTGTGTGAATGAACGGCGCAGACGCGCAGTTTCGTTTACTACACACATAGGCCTACTGAAACGCGCTGATGTTCATGAGCATTTTACCGTTTTTTTGAGAAAAACTATTGTCATATCATATACAAACAGAAACCTAAAGTTCTTCACAGCAACCCGTCAAAAAAAAAGTTTGGTTTCACTTGAAGAAACTGCGACAGAAATATATTACTTAATGTAATGATAATACTACAACTAATAATACAATTATTAAAACATTATTTTTTTAAGGAATACCATAAAAATGGTTTACCCCCCAAAAAAAGTAAATACACAAAACAGTATTTCTAAAAAAAATAAAATAAAATAAAATAAAAAATAAATAGATAAATGAAATAATCAATTATTTTTATATAAAATCATTTAATTAGAAATGCTTTTGATTATTAAAATGGAATCCAGACAATTAATGAAAAACACTGAATTTGGTAAAAAATAAAACTGAATTTGAGAAAAAAATAAAACATTTTACAGGTTGGCGCCGACAGCTTCATGGGCAGCACGCTGACATAAGGCACAGTTGCACTTTAGGTGTCCCAAGTTCGAATCCCATCCGTCTCTCTCTTTACCACTCACTTCCTGACAGATCTCCACTGTCTTATCAAGAAAAATGTGAGAAAATAAATAAATAAATAAAATAAAATAAATAAAAATCACAGGGGCTTAATTTTTGTTATACATTATAAATTGCTGTTAAATTGTGTAAGTTTCAATTAATTAGACTTGTTTGTTGATTAATATATTTTCATTTAACCATTAAAACAGTCTAGAAAAATTAAAACAGAAAAAAAAAAAAAAAAAAAAAAAAAAAAAACAGAATCCAGAAAAATTAAAATGGAAAAAAAAAACAATTTGGTAAAAAATAAATAAAACTGAATTTGGGGAAAAAAAAAAAAAAATAAATAATAATAATAATAATAATAATATACAACTGATTTAATAGGGCCCTATACAGAACAAAGAGAGGACAACCACAGTATTAGCTGCGAAAACCGCAACTCTAATTTAATTCAGATGAATGAAAGAGCATTTGTTCTACCAAAAAAAAAGTCTATAAAACATGAAGAAAGCTATCCATTAGCATTCCCATTCACCTCTATGGCAGCTGCATGGCTGTTAATCAACCATTTTTTGCTTGTAGAACAACAAACCTTTGAGCCAATCACCTGAGCCGTAAATCCCATGTGATCATTCTGAAGACGGAGAAGAATTACCTCATGACGTTGATTTGCTGATGAGTACTAAAATATACATCCCCTTTTTTCTTTCTGACACACAGCTTTCCGGTTTTACTTTTTTCCCTGATCAACTGAAATACATTCTTTTATTTACAAGTATATGTGTGAATCAATACAAATTTGCCTGATATTTAGGCCTATATACAGTTGTATCATCACTGACATTGTGTATATCCATTTTGCTATTTGAAAACAGCCCATGCTCAGGAAAAGTTAAAAGCAGATTATTTATTATTATGACTTTCAGAAAGTAATTTTGCTGCCAATTTGGAAATTCACTATGATTATTCCCAAAATGCACATTCGTTTAAGTCGTATTAGCTTCTGAAACAACTTGAAAAAGTTATGATTGTCTGGAAAGGAAATGTAGAAACTGAAGTCTTGGAGTTCTGATTGAATACATTTGCTTTATGGGATGCTCAACATAAAATAAACCTCAGAGAAACTGTGTTGAACTCAAAATTACTGGTGAGCGACAAGGACAAAATCCAGATGAAGCAGCTATACAACGCACATGCTGAAGCTCCCTTGTGTCTTTTTCTACTTGCTCATCCATCTATATTTCCAGCGTAATCTGCGGCTCTCCCCCAATGAATGATATGAACACATAAATACCGCACAAACATCTGCTTTTCTGTGTCTGACTTTGAAATAACCAGCTAAATCTAGGAAAATCTGCATAGTCCTTAGGTTGACAGGAAAAGACGTCTGTGTTATATCAAGGTTAGTAGTTTAATCCTCCCCTACATCATTTTAACTAGGGCAAAATTGAATGGAAAACCTATTTCTGTTCAATCTATTTCTGTTCTGGGGGCTTAAAGATCAAGTTAGAAGTAATATGGATATATTATAGCCTATATGTGTCCATTTTGGACAACTTTCGTTGACTCACTCAGAGAAGTTTGACAAGATTTTTATGTAACTAAGAAGAAAAATAGCAATGAACAGCAGCATTAAACTAAATATTAATTCAGCTATTCAACAAAAGACTTAAAACACAGAGGGCCCTATTTTCACGAACTAAGCGCATGGTCTCAAGCGCATGGCGCAGGTGCACTTAGGGCACGTTTAGTGCTAGTTTAATGACGGGAAAAAACGGTCGGCGCACCAGGCACATGATCCAAAAGGGTTGTACCTATTCTATTAATGAGTCATGGGTGTGTTTTGGGCGTTACGCGCAATAAACCAATCAGAGTCTCATCTCACATTCCTTTTTAAAGCCAGTTGTCCTTGCACCATGGCGGATTTGCTATTTACTGTCCATGGCGGAATTTGCAAGAGTAAAGACTGAACGCTTCTCCAAAGAGGAAATGGATCTGCTCGAGCACGAAGTTAAAGTACACAATAATAATCTTTTATATTGTAATCCTTTAATTTTTTATATTTGGCATGTTTGTGTGCTGCTGCACACCTGTGTCTGTAATAAGCAGAGTGTACGCATGTTGCGCACCTGTCTATAGGCGCATATTACTAACGCCCTTTAAATAAAAAAAAAATAAAAAATTTTAAAAAACCTGCGCCATTGACTTTAGACCAGATTTTAGTTGGTCAATGGCACAATCATTTTCAGTTGCCTCAAAATAGCTACACACCAGCAATGCGCCTGAACACGCCTCGTTTTCCGACCGGCACGGCCATGGGCAAACAGATGGATGTGAAAATAACTGCGTCGGGCTGAAACTAGCAATAAAGACGTGTCACACCTAGCATCACATTGCGCCGGGTGTATGATAGGGCCCAGAGTGTCTGAATCATTTTTTAAATTGTTCGCATGAACTGATTCACCACGATGAATCAGACTTTCCAGTGCAACATATGAGGAAAAGGATGACAGTTTAGGTTTCATACAACCAAGTTGAAAACATGAACAGGAGAATTTAACGAATTCAAATTAAACAGTCAGCGGTAATGAATTGAATCTTCCAACTCTTCCAAGTTTCAACAGTACATTGCTATTTTGACGTATCAGCTTTTGAAAAATATAGTTTGTTATGGGAAAACAGATGAACTACTTTTACACACACTACTGAAATATGCAGTTAAGTTTGTGTTTAATTAGGTGTTCAGTGGACTGAGCTGGGTAGATTACTTACAAATTGTAACCCATTACGGATTACAAATTCCATGGCAAAAATTGTAGTTAGTAACGTAATCTATTGCATTAAACATAAGTTAGTGTATTCTGACTACTTTGATTACATTGGACCTAACTCATAAGAAAATATTTTTCATTCTTTGCTATCAATATCATGAAGTTCATTAAACATTATTTAAAGGTTTCCCATACTGGGATTCCTGCAAGAACTGCAGGGGGTTTGTGAGGTGACGAAAAGCTAATAATTAAATCATAAAAATGAACTAAATTAAACTATTTGTTTGGCCTCTCCATTTTCTGTGTAATTATAGTCACTTGACTAGTGGCTGGTGTAATTATACGGTATAAATAATTATAATTATGACATCTTTTTATCTCTAAAATCTGGGCAAAAAAAAAAAAAATCAGAATTTAAAGATATAAACTCAGTTAATTTTACAATATTTTGAGTTTAAGTACAATTCTGAGTTTATATCTTGCAGTTCTGAGCTAATTACGAGACATAAGCTCAGTATTACGAAAAAAAAAAAAAAAAGTCTGAATTGTGGGATAAAAAGTTGCAATTACCCATGGCTGAAACAAGCTTTAACATTCTGCAACACTGTATAGTTTTAAGATTTTTCCATTGATTTCATTATCAAATCGATCAAACCAGCTGAAGTTTATTTGCTACATTTTTCCAATCGTTATTATTATTAAGATTCCTGGTAAAGATAGCGATGTGATTGTGGTTTTTAACTGTAGATGATGTATACCTGTTCTGCAAGTCTTGAATTAGACCATCAGCCATCCATCATCTGTAAGACCGTCTACCTTGGATCTTCATAGATGGCAAAAAAGCGAGTGAAATGAGGTTTCTGGCCACCTCATCTATTTTAGTGAATACAATAAGACTCTGTGCCAATTCATTGAAGCTTTCAGCAGTATCATACAGAAAATGAGAATGAGGGGAAGAGACTAAAGAATATGTGTATGAGAAAACGAGTGATAAACAATACCTGCCATGAATACTTTAACTCTTTGGAATCTTTTCCTTTAACCACAGAGAGCGGAGAGGACAGATTAATGGGCTTTATTTATGACCTAAAATTAACACGCACACTTTTTCTTCTCATTGCCAAGAGCACAGTACATCATTATTTATCCCTCCCATCTCTCTTGTCGCTCTGTAGATGCCATACAGAACCTGAATATATTTTTCTCCATTACACACCTGGATTATCTACGAATGCTGGCCTACTTCTGCTGGATGTCGCACATGATGCATCAAGATTCAGGCTTACCAAAGCCAAGCTGGGTGTAAGTACAATGGTTTGCTTTCAAGACAGGATCTTTTGAAGGAATATTTTGGGTAGTGTTATTTTAGTACCACTAAGATACTGTTCCAGTGTTTATTAAAATTTTGAAATATGTATTTTTTTTTTCTAATTTCATTTATTTTTTGTTTATGTAGTTTTAATTAATTTTTTTATGGCTAGTTTTATTATTTTTTTTAAATTTAATTTAGTTAAACTAAACTTAAAAAAAAAAAAAAATGTTGTTGTGGCAACTAGCTGAAGAAAAAAAAAAATAATAATAATAATAAATATATTTTATGTAACTTTTTTGGTTAACTATGAAAATCCCGATTTAGCAAAAGTTCAGCTCAAATCAACAGCATGATGTTGATTATTACAAAAATAATTTCCAAAAAAAAAGCAGCAAAAAATCTGGGTTACAGTGAGCTATTTACAAAGGAAGTCTGCAAGCATTAAAATAAGTTTCATAAGTATAGCCACAAGTCATAAACCATATGCACTAACTTGATTTTAGTTAGAAAAACTAAATTTTTCACTAACCTTTTCTCTTATAAAGCTCATTGCAATTTGTTTTACAACTTTGCTATCATGCCAACACCATAAAACAGCTAAAGATTATGCTTTTAGAAAATTACATGCGTCACATTTATGTTTTTAAATCATTCAACAATTGGCTCCATTCACTTCCACTGAAAATGCCTCACTGTAAAGCTCAATTTTTGCTTGAAAGAAATTGAGGGGTGAGTTAAAATGTTTTTTTTTTTTGTGGTAATCAACATTGTGGCACAAATGTCACCTGAGCTTAACCTGTATTGAACACAGAGTATTGTTTTAAGAAATACATCATTTGCATAACATTTTCATTTATACCAGGACCGCAGTCTCGGATATAGATCTTGGGAATGCTGGGACCGCAATGTTTTGGTTGGACACAGATGTTCTTTCACCTATGCCACTTTGACAACTCAGACCTCGAATATACACCCCCAACCTCAGGAGGAGACCACTGTGAGGAGGAAGACAAAGTTTATGGATAATTCTGTTCCATCAGATTCACCAGTTCTGCTTCCCTTCAGCTTTCAATTCATCTGACCATGGTAGTCGTGAGATTACAAAGGCAGGAAAGATCTATATTTCCTGTGGAACTGCATTCAGCTCTTACTAAAGCGGCACTGTAAGACAAAAAAAAAGGAGGTTACATTTTATCCCACATATGGCCTGTATGAGTCACAGATACTAAGAAAAGTGATTTTGAATCTACATCAAAACACATGTTAGAGCAACAATAACTTTGCATGTTGTCAAAGCCTAACAATGTTGTCTGAACAGTTTCATATTGAGAGATGGTGTTGATTTGTAAAGGGTTTACATGTTTCTAACACGCACTGCAGTTAAATTAAGTGGTTAGTGATTTAGGAATATTGTATTGTTGTTTGCGGTCTTCATGTTCAGTTCAGATGATCTTTTTGTCATCACTATTAGTTGTTTGTTGTGGTCATGCTAAGAGCTTGTCTTTTTAATTCATAAAATTTGTGAGTAAAATGTTGATGTTTATTTGCAGCTATATAAAATTATTGCATGCAATGCCTTTGTTTTGTTTTTTTTTTTGTTTTTGTTTTGTTGTTTTTTTCCAGAGACAAACATTGTAAGGTTCATTTCATAATTACTCTGGAATTTCTTGTGTTGTTAATAATTGTTCTTAGACAAGGAGTCTTTAGATGCCCAGGCTAAAAATTGTGAATTTACCCAATTTCTGACTGGTTGTATTACTGGGAACAATAGTCAAGACTTGTCGAAATTACTCAAATTTAAATGGATCATGCTCATTTTGAATAATTTTGTCATCAGTTTATTTTACATTGAGGTCAATAGTAATGGTGCAATGGAGGGTCACTAAAGATGGCTTGCACTGAAGAAATTAGACCTGGATTTAAAGGGGACATCGAATGCCCATTTTCCACAAGTTGGTATGATTCTTTTGGACTTCATGAAATGTCTGCAACACACTTTTTGGTTAAAATTCCTCAATGTTTGTGTAAAACAACACCTTTTTACCTTGTCAAAAACAACTCCGTTCACAGTGAGCCGTTTCGGTGCATGTCTCTTTAAATGCTAATGAGCTACTGCTCACTTTTTTGTGTATTTGGTGGCGCATTACCATTAAAAACAAAACTAATCCACTGTGTGGTCTGATGTTGGGAGAAAATTAAGACTCTTATGTTCACTTTTACATCCAACTACAAAACTCCTGCATTGCTTAGGAGACATAGTCAATTTCACAAATACAGACTTTACTGGAAAATTACCGGTAAATTGCAGTAAAGAGATCATGTGTGAACAGGACCTTTTCAAAAATACCGGTAAATTCGTTCCGGCAATTTACTGGTATGAGAAGTTGTAACGTTACCAGTAAATTGCTGGAATTATGCTGTGTGTGAACGCAGAATTAAGATTACCTATATGAGCACATACGAGTTCAGAACACGGTGACGTAAGATGTCTACACTGGGTCAATGCAGAGACGCTGAAATTCAAAAGTCGTGTAATGCGATGTCTCTGGGCCAGAAGCACTGAACGTTTGACACAAAAATTAAAACATCAACAGAAACACTGACCGCGTAGACCCCTCCATGTTTACAAACACAACACCGGGAGACGCAGCCGTTTATAGGTCATTTCTGGTTAATGATATCACAATTTACTGGTAATTTGGAACCGATGTGTGAATGGTGTTTTTCCGGTAAAAAAGACTGAATGTCGTTGTCTGTGTGAACAGCACATTTTTTAATTCACCGGTAAGGTCGTTATAGTAATTTCACGGCTATTTACTGGTTTTACTGTGTGAAAGGGGCTATTGTTGTCGCTACAGCTGCTCAAGTGCGAAGAAAATGGCGGACAGCGTACAACTGGCTGAGGGCGGAAATATGCTAATTCAGGACAGTCTGTCAGCGGTCGTGGGCGGGGCTTGGAGCAGTATGATGTCATACTACTCAGAAAATCAAAACAGCTTAATAATTGAGACTGTTTAGGTTTTTTGATTAAAAAAAAAAAAAGACAACAGATTTTTATCATTGTAAGGTGGTTGTGTCCGCACACTGCTAAGACACATTTGTATGCAAACAAAAAAAGTATCTGATGACCCTTTAAGGTCATACTGGAAAGAAAAAGTCTCAATTGTTTCTCAGCAATAAAATTATACTATAAAACTGAGAAAAGTAAACTAAAAAATGAGGCTAACTCTCATCAAACTATCAATAAAGAAATTTTAATTTGCCACCTTTTTTTAATATCAAAGCAATATTGATGGACAGAGACTAGTAACACTGTCCAAATGAAACATTTTCAAGAGATTCATGGAGGATCTCAATATTGCAAAAATTCAGAGATCTCAAAATGAACTCAAACATTTCCCACCAAACTCTTCCAAGACAAAAAGATCTGAGCAGCTATCCACATTCACTGTACAGTAAGTCATCATTTGCATCTATTTTTATATATCCTATAAAATGTAAGGAGAAACATCTAAAATTAAGTAACCTCTGAGCAGTAAAATGTTCCTCTGGGCAACTCTTGTTGCAACTGCATCTTACTCTTCATTAAACACACGATATATTTCACCAGCAACCACAGATACACACTCTAACTATCGATCGCATTTCATCACGGCTCAACACGACAAAGACGAGGCCATTAATCCACATCACAGTGATGAAGCTCCTGCCGTCCAGCCCTTCCTTTGTCAGGCACCCAACACAGTGACCAGCCAAGTATTCGTTCACCTCATACCATATAATACATTCATGTCTAAAATAGCTTAACCAAACACATAAAAATAAACCTAAGCTTTAACCACAAAAGATGAGCTCAAGCAGGTGCAACAGAGTATCTGTGGCAACACATATATCTCTTCGCATAAACTAGCTTCTCGAATGTCTACGAGGCATTGAATAATGGAATATATTTTAAGAGACGTAGCATTTTTACTGAGCCAGAGCTTGTCTTTCACTGCACTGCACATGGCGTACTGAGTCCCAAAGGCTTTAACATCAAATCAAGGGATGAAAATAAAGCGAGGGATGATCTATCTTCTCAACGGTACACAATGAAATCGCACCAAAGGGCTTAGAGAAGGCAAATATATGAAAATGGGCAGCAGTCCTTATCCGAAATACAACTGTCACACATTTCCACTTCTTTGGCCTTATGAGGTACTGTAAACCATGAGATTATGCTTTTCTTAAACAGACCTTGTTGAAGCTCACTGATCCTCAAAGCGGGATTGGAGGAGAGTCGCTCCTTCTACAGCCAGAGATGGAGATTTCTCTGTGTGTGGATTTGAATCAAAGGCCAAAGATGGAGAATTAGCAGACTGTGACAATGAACATTTTTGGTTATTTATCCTGCTAGTGTAAACCAGTTGAGCAGTCATCCATCTCACAACGAGAAGAACCAAACCAATGAGAATGTGACAAAAAACCCAGGAAAGGCTCTTTGGTTGCGTTCTTCTTATTCACTCTTGCACATCTTGGGGTACCCATCATTTTTTACGACTCTTCGATTTCCATTGTTATATCCTGTGTAGCTCAAAAACCGAGACGATTCGATTATTGTGACTATTTTTGTATAATATTAACTACCTGGTCCCATGGAAAAACATGACTATACAAACAATTTGCAATTAAATTGTTCTGCTCATGTTTCATGAATGAGGCCCATTGGCTGTATGACACTTTCGTGTAAGCAGAAATCGCTGTGGAGAGATCGCTAAACTCCAGCACATGTATGTTTTCATATCATCAGCGCTTGTTCTGCCATCAGTGAATGCGCGCACAGGGTTGCCAGATTGCATAGATTAAGTAAAACACTGGTCAGAAAGTGTATCCTTAAAGGAGAAAGCTCTGTTTTGGGGACTTACCCTGCGTTCACACCGCAGGCAGCGAGAGCATCAAAGTGGCCGGAAATCATTCATTTTCAATGTGGGCCAGCGGCGAGGCGCGTCTTGGACGATGAGAGCATTGAGGAGAGTTGAAATCAGGTCAACTTTATGGTAATGAGCTATGACGTGGTTCGGCGGCAACCAATCGGAATGTAGAAGTCCTCCGTTTGAGAGGATTCCAGAGAACGCAGCCCTGTAAACTTTGGTTCCGATCACATTAGTTTCCAAGCATTTTAGTGCTAGAACGCTTTGTTTTTCAGTGGGAATGCTATTAATTTCCTCAAAACAACATCGATTTGACCAATTACATTGACTTACTTCAACCAGGACAGTTTGTCATGTAGGCTGCGCACAAATTAACGTTAATGTTAATTAAAGACCAAATGTCTCCTATAAACTGCATGTTGAAATTAACCATGAACACAAAAGCCACACCATACAAATGGCTCTTAATTGGTTTATTTCCTTAGCAAACATGTAACTATAATTAAGTTCTTTCCATCGATCAATTTCTTACTTTCACATTTAAAATATTTAATGAGGTTAACTTATACCCTACTTGTGGTCAGTCTGCACAAGATCAACAAGCTTGTTTGCTTTGCGGCTCCTTTAAATACAAGACAATCATTCGATCTACGTCAGAGCGTCCATGAATCTTTCTAAAGCGTTGCTGGCAGGGCGGCCAGGGCGAATTTTGATGCTCTCGTCGTCGGCGGTGTGAACACACAGTAAATTTCTTCACTTCTGGCAACCACAAGCATGAAGGCTAGTAAAGACTTGTTAACAATGCAAGATAACGCAAATGCAAAATTAAAAACAAGTTTTCAGGATAAATAACAAGCCGGCCGATATCGTGACGATTGTTTTTAATTAATCGAGAAAGGTGGATATCGTTATCACGATTAAAATACGATTAATCGTGCAGCCCTAACCAACATTCTTCAAAATATCTTCTTTTGTGTTCAACAGAAGAAAGAAACTCATACAATTTTGAAACAACTTTAGGTTGAGTAAATGATGACGAAAATTTCATTTTAGGGTGATAGGTCTATATCCCTTCAACTGTAATAAAACTAAATAGAAGAAAAATAAATAGAACATTTTTGGAAAAATAAAACTTGTTTTACAGTAGCACCACCCAGTAGATATGCAGTTCACTGCAGTACAATGCTAATGTTTTGCAAAAAAGATGTATGGTCACTTTTTTTTTTTTTTTTTTTGTCATGAGATCACACTAGAGACTGAATAACTACTCATTGTAGTTCTTTTTGCACTGGATGAGTATTGTAACCCATCACAGAAATGTCTGTTTTTGAGCATCAATGTGGTCTATAACAGTCCATAACACAATCAGTAAAAACCAAAACACTTTGCTTGTTTTGTTTCACTTCTGAATGAATTAGTGCCAAAGAAACATCACAACACTCAAAATAACTTAGAACCAAAGCAAAAACCAATGTGTGTAATTTGGAATTAATATAAATTTGTTACAGCATACTGTTAACTTGCAATATAGATCAGGGATGTCAAACTCAATTCCTGCAGGGCCACAGCCCTGCAGAGTTTAACTCCAACCCTAATTAAACACACCTGATCCAACTAATCAAGTCCTTCAGGCTCAATTGAAAACTACATGGTTTGTGTGTTGAAACTAAACTCTGATATAGATGATAAAAATACCACAAATGGCTAAACTAGAATGGCCTTTGGGAGGTCAGTGAATTTTCAGTACTAGAGTAAGCTCTCATTGTCATGTTTCGTGGAACTCAACAGCTAAGAAGACCCAATTATCATGGCTTTCGGGGAATTATTATCAGTATTCAGACTCCAAGACTCCAGAGTCATACGGTTAATATCACTCCTCACTAGGCTGAGAGATCCGAGCAGTTTCTGTCTCTATCTATCACTTTCTCCATTCCCTAACGTCTATCCGTGACATGCCATTCATCAGCCTGTGCTTTGAGTAGAGGTCCATTGGGACGGAAGCTCCAAACAGACCAAATGTATCACTATCTGGGACGAAGCAGGAGGACGTGTCAATCAGACCGTGGCCAATTGGGAATCAGCATGGACTTGGCAACAGCATCCAATAATAACAAATCCAACACTTCATCATCTCTATTATTTTTAACATTTTATGTTTATGCACAGAACAGCTGGTAAAACCGGAGTAAGCCCGGGTGGTCTAATTTCAATGCGTGCAAAAAGGAGAGCAGCAAACCCTGCGTAAGTTGTGTTTTGGTTGCATAAGATGCTAATGTTCTGCCTTCTCCACAACTTCGAGCAAGTTTGTCCTCAACCAATGAGCTTTACTAAAAAAGACCAGTACCAAACCAGCACTATCCAGTATAAATCAGTCTGAAAATGCCTACTTGTCTAAGAAATAACTGGATAAAACATTAGCATTGCCATTCATCTCAGTGGCAGCTGAAGTTCGCTCCAGGCCAACAGCGCAGTCCAAATCAAACTTTCATGAATATCTTATCAGTTCAAATCTCTCCCTCTCATGGTGTCCAGACAGAGTTATGGTGGTCTCTCTCAGGCACACACGTTTTGTCTCCTTGAGCACACGTGAGGTCATCTTCCCACCACATGCTGTCAACCTTTAACAAAGCTGTGTGCTACAGAGCGCTAAATGTCTGGGTCAAACCAAATTCCTTTGTAAATGATTTCTTTTTCCTTCTTTGCTATTTTACCACTCTTACTCTAATTTTAGCAAGAGGTTAGAAGTTGGTTGAAAATAGAGAAAAGTACTGACAGATCAGGAAGTGGGAAGCAGTTGGGCTGACAGCTTGAGGAAGACCACTTTTACAGTGAGGTAAACACACTTTGCCTGCCTAAATTACTCTAATATCAACTGTTAGCCACAGTTGTAACCTTCGCTTAGATTTCATTTGTACACTACAATCTAGGTCCATAACTTTGAAGAAAGAACCAAAGAGGGCACAGAAAGTAACCCAGGTCAACCACAATGCGGCTCGTTTTTTGTCTGGATATGTTACTTTAAACAAAAGTGCATTTAAAGCAGACTTGATTATACTTTTTTGCTGTTTTAAGAAACATGAACCAACATGAAAACAAACTCTTTATTCTTTATCTTGGATACTCTTATTTTGTCCTGATACTACAGTCAAGTAGGAACATCTCAATACTTTCAAAAACGATGAAGAACATTAAGGAGATGTGGTCTGCTTCATCTAACTCTATGCAGGCTGATGTCAAACAGCATTTGGCCATTCCTGGCCTGTCATGAGTTGTGGCATGGGAGAAAGTGCACTGAATCATGGATTGTCAAACTTGTGGTTAACATACATTGCTTATTGGATAATTTATCAGATGGGAAAGGAGAAGAACAGCTAGGAAAAGAAAGACAACAAAGGTGGAGAACCTGAATAAATGCCAACATGGAACACAGCAGGAGAGTGTCTTCCCATACCTTCCGACTGATTCACAAGCTCGGTCAGTCACAAATCTCAGCAACAACATGCTGAACAACAGCCAAAACCACAAACGCATACATGCACGCAAACATATAGATCCAGACATTCCTGTAAACCCTAAATCTTACGATCTGGTTCTGAGCCCAGAACTGAACCCCCTGCTGAGCAACCAAAACAAACACGGATATTTGGCAAAGATGACTGAATGACTCAGTTATAAAGAGGCTTTGTATTATCAAAACTTGACACGAGAACCACTGCAGACAAACTTGACATTATTTACCCAGGTAACGGTACTTCATGTACATGAGACTGCCAAAACAAGAATCTAATCTTCGATTACATCCATTGATTAATTAAGCATATGAATGAGCTGATTTGAAAGTGAATAATGACTTACAATTAACTCCATAAAATAAATCAAGCTTCACTCAGCTCTCATTGCCTCCGTTGCTATTGATGGGCTGAAACAAACTGTTGTATTTTGACAAATTGAGAGGCTGCGAACACATTTTCCTTGTTTGGAAGGATTGACAGAAAAATAGATTAAAGATTGTCAAAGCATCTCTGAACAAAACAGGCCTAAAACAGACGTTTCCATCAATAATTCAATAATAACTGAATTCGCATGATGATACAGAGGCCATAAGGGCTTTAATAAGGAACATGCAGATCATTATGTAACAGCACTGGAAGTGACAAATTAAAATCATCTGCAACTTCTGATCATCTGTGAAGATTTTAAAATAACAATCATCACATCACATAAAAATGAAGCAATTTTTAGTATGAAGTTCATTTTTAGCACTACGGTTCATTTGGTTTTAATATTAGAGTGATTTATCTTATTATTTTCTCAGTTTAATATAGACAACTTTATGTAAACCATCTGTAGGCTGATTTCCCCTCTAAAAGTGGTCTGTTTTGTTTTGATCCAACCAGTTTAGCATAGCAACACTGCCTCAGCCAATGGCATGCATTTGAGGCTGTTTCACCAACCAATGGCAAAAGAGGGGAGAGTTTAAGGAAACCTGTTTGAAAGCAATCCTTGCCTTTGAAATTACACTGGTCGCTAATGTACAAATTGCACATTTACCTTTCAAATAAGCTTTAAAAAAGTTTTATAATGATAAAACCATGATTAGTTGTAAAAAACTGCTCAGATGTTACTAATATCTAAAAAATACAGTCATACGACCAGTCAAAATAACAGTTTTGTGACCCTGACCCAAGTCAGAATCATTAAAAAGACTGCCAAAAAGAACCACCATACTGACAGGAAATCCTCTGCCCTCTCATAAGACGTCAAAATGTGTGCCAGCACAAATCTCTCACACTGACAGAAGCCAGTATTTTTTTGTAGGAGCCGCGCGTTTGACTGTTGAGCCTGACGCTAACGGGTCACTTACCGGCATCAGCTGAGATCACAGAGACACACGATAGCCAAGAATTCCCAGAACAAGGTGCTCTCGTTCTGAAAGAAAGCCACGTAAGTTCAGGAACGACACAGGACACGGAAATCTAATTGCTTTTGCAGTAAATCGTGAAGTGTGAACAAAACAGGCCGAAAGTGTGATGTCAGCTGTTTTTGGAAGCCTTCTGGCAGTACGTACCCCAAAAGTGGTAAAACCAGTGGACCACAAAGGAGAACTCACATCCAGTCATCCTGAGCAGGATTTAATGCTAAACATAGTTCACATAAAGTAATTGGCGTTCTTAGCCAGTCGGCTCTTCAATAACAATCCTGAAAACTACAGCTTCAAATCTTGTGTGGTAGAAAAGAGAGAAGGTCTGTTAAATGTATGCAATTTAAACAACATACCTTTATGTTTACCTGTTTTTTGTGACGAACGTGTTTGAGACGTTCATTGATATTAATATTTCATCTTCATCAGATATTGACTGGAACAGAATGTGTGCGCCCGCTTGCAGCAAACGAGGGAATTACGAGGGTCATAGAGTGACATTGCGACCAAGGTCAAGTTACCATTCACATTTTAGCATTCACATGTCATGAACAGGGTCAGAACCGCTATGACGACGGCCATGAGGTCATCGTCTACAAAGGAAGAGAAAACGCCTTAGTCTAGTGCACTACCAGCTATAAATACTGAATTATGAGTTGAACAGAACTGTTTTATTTAAATGTTGTGATTACAGAAAATAACAACCAGAGTGGTCTGGCACCTGGTCCAAAACCTCGCCACTTGATAATAACAAGAATAACCTCACCATGTTTTTTGCAAGCATCGAAGATTTGCATGTGGTAATGTAATTATGAATTTCTATAGAAAAGGTCATCTCGTTTTGAATATCTGTGGTCAGATATCTACTCTCATGCCTTCAAGCTAATTTAACTTGTTTGACAGCTTGGATAAATAAAAAAACATGTTGCAGGGCTAAATGATTAATGTTATATGTATGACATTCTGGATTTCTCCACACCAACAGTTTTTATTTATTTACTTTTTTTTTTTAGATTGTCTTTCCTCAGTGCAAAACTGATCAGCATCAGACACCAATTTCAATCAAAGCAGAACAAAAAGAGGAAATAAATATCCAATGTACAGGTAAATATTCAATGCAAACTACAATGAATTACAGTTTATGTAACTTCTACGTATCACAAATGTATTTTCTTGTAAATGGTTCCCCCTGGTGGAGATGCTCTCCTGACTTGGCTTTAGAGGTCTGGGGCCTTATTACAGAAATGAACTTAAAATGACCGTTTACTAAACAGATAACACAGGATTCTGGATTTCATTTCAAAATCAATCAATCAATTTTAATTTGGTAAGGAAATGTATAAACTCATACATCAGATCTCGGAAATAAATAGTCTACATGTCATTTCATCAATGTTTAACATATGTCAACAGTCAATTAGTAAAAAAGCAATGAGTCAAACTCTTAAAAATGGTGTGTTTACAGTACATTTATAGTATTTTACAATAGAGAACATGGCAAAAACTGGCGGCTAACAATGCGCTTGCTGTGCCAAACCTTAGTTGTTAAGCTTTGTTTAAATGGGCAGTAAAAATTGGTCTGGCATTTCCATCTCAATTACTTTTAGTTTCTTTAGTATGAACAGCAAATAAAATCAGGTGTTAACAAAGCTATATCTATTGTTTTATTGTTGTTTATTGGAATGTGCGTCACCATCAGATCGGATTTCAAACAGTTTTTATCATCATTTGGTAATAAGCACATTTTTGTATATCCTTGAAAGGAATAGTTAACCCAAAAATGAAACCTTGTAGATGTAGATGAGTTTCTTTTTGGCACAGATTTGAATAAAATTGGCATTACATCACTTGCTCATCAATGGATCCTCTGCAGTGAATGGTTGCTATCAGAATGAGAGTCCAAACAGCTGATAAAAACATCCACACTACTCCAGTCCATCATTTAATGTCTTGTGGAGCGAAAAAGCTTTGGTTTCGTAAAAAAAAAAAAAACAAATCAAACTTCAAACCATTCTTTATGTACAAAATACGAGTCCTCTATTGTGAAAAGTCATCTCATCTGAATTAGGAGAGAAATATGCACAGATTAAGCCCTGTTTCCAAGCAAAATAAAAAAAAAAAGTCCAAAGCAGTTCTAAACAGACATGCCAGTGGATTTTGAGGACAACAGGGAATGTACATTTATTATGTGCATTATTATTCATTATGGACTCATATTTTGCCCAGAAGTGACAGTTTAGAGTTGCATCTTTTCACTTCACAAGACGTTAACTGATGGACTAAAGTGGTGGGGGTTACTTGTGGATTATTGTGATGTTTTTATCCGCTGTTTTGACTCTCATTCTGACGGCACCCATTCACTGCAGAGGATCCACTGGATGTAAAGATAAAATTCTCTCAATCTGTTCCCATGAAGAAACAAACTCATCTACATCTTGTATGACCTGAGGGTGAGTAAATTTTCAGCAAAATTTCATTTTAGGTGAACTATTCCTTGAACTATATGTGACATTCGTTAGTAGTGAATAGTACTAATACTTTTGGAATAAGCAGGTCAGATTGCATAACCTGAGAAATGTGTTGACAGTCAGTCCTAAAGAGTGGAAATTAAAACCAAATCAGATTTGTGTGCAGTGTGAACAAAGCCCAAGAAGCTCCTAAAGACAATTTCTGAAAATGTGGCTCAAGCTGATATTCCTCCTTGTTTCCATTCATTTAATGAGCCTTCACTGCATGATACATTTCTGCTGAGGTGAAGACCACAGTCTCACCAACGATCTACGCTGGCTCTAAAGAAGCAGAGTTTTGACAAGGAAAACGTGGTTTGTAAATTGTATTTGTTTACATATTGTGATGTATTATTATCATCTTTGATGGCCTGTCATGGTGAGTCAGCATCCGTGAATCTGTAGCTTTCGTTACTTTCTGGTATCTTATTTTTCCATAAAAAAAAAGATTTCTTGTGAAAGCCTATTTCTGGTGCACGCAGAGAGTTAAGAATAGCTGGATTTGAGTTTAATAAAGGCCTCAGAGCAAATAAAATGAATATCTGAACACCCTTTGGAAATGGAAAAAAAAAAAACCTTGTAATGAATACAGAAGCATTGATAATTTCATTTATAATCCATTATCATTTTTGTGCAATGTGTATTAACCCACCTGTGTTGTGTTTAAGAGACAGAAAACCACACTAAGAATAAATTTGAGATTTTTTTCTTGGGTGATCAGCAAAATGTAGCCCGTGACCCAAGACAAGCCGAGCATGACTGCCAGAGAAAAACTACTCAAAATCTTCTTCTTCAGAGGAGTTTTTTGTGATCTAAACAGCAACAGTGTGTTATTGGTGAAATACATTCTCATACATGCATTTGGTTGATAACTGATATTTTCTGGTCCCAAAGTAAACACACCTGTTTAAGTTAGGGTTGGTCCTGCAGATGTTATAAGAGAAGTGCAGTAGTATTGCTGTGCTTGAGATCAGCATGAGCAGTAATGGGAGCACGAACCCCCAAAACATGGGTTTCTTTATACTGAAATTCTGTTTGTGGTCCCGTGAAGCCAGCCAGCAACTGCAGCAAAGAACAGTGACAACTGAACCAACATTTCTAAAATCAATGTAATAATAATAAATAAAGTAAATAAAAATGAAGTAGTAATATCAATGAAGTTAAAAGTTAAAAATATTTTTTACTTACAACTCTTCGTGTCGATAACCTAAAGGCTCCTCCACACGGTAGGTGGAACCCAATGAGATACCAACAATAACAGCAGGCAAACCTAAAAAGGAAAAGCTTTATAGACACGGATGGCATTGCATATTAGAGACATTATTTCATGGTTAGGGTTTAGTCATATGTTTGTGCAATTAATACCCAGGATGTAGGGGTGGGCGAACTAAGCAATATTAAGCAATATTCCTAAAAATGTTGTTTGATTACAATGCATATTGGAATATACACATTTTACAAATATGCTGAAAAATGCCATTTTAATACACAAATGTGAATATTTATACCATTTAATATATTTACCGTACTGTATATTCTTTAAACCAATACTGTAGCCTATATGCCCACCTTTACCAAGAAGTTGGTCATAAATTAATCAAAATCAGTGGTGTACGGGACACCTCTGCAGCCCCCGCAGTGTGTGGGGGCCCCGGCCTTTTGGGGGGCACTATCGCAGGACATTCTAATAGGCAGTGCTTCGAGACACTGCAAAATATGCGAGACGTGAGCGCAAAGGTAGTGCAGTGGAGCGGGCTTAATGTCCTAAAACTACAACCGGGGGAAATCAATTTTTTCTCACTTTTCACTTGTCATAAACACTATACTTCTAAGACAACCACACCATAATGGAAGTGGATATTTTTTACATTTAAAGTTGCTTATGTACAGAGCCCCACACGTGACATGTAGGAAAAAAAAATTAGTAAAGCATGCGCACAATAGAATTCGTTCGCTCGTTTTACTAAATTGTGTGCACAACTTACTAACCCGTTCCCTCGTTTTAAGTAAATTGTGCGCACGATATAATAATTTGTTTATTGAATTGATTCAACTAAATCCTGACCACGATTTAGTAATAGGCCTATTGTGCGCACAATTTAGTAAAATGAGAAAACAAATTTGTGTGGCCGATTAATTTTTTTTTCTTTTTTCTGCATGTCACGTGTGGGGCTCCATATGCTTTAAGCCGGGCTTAAAAACGAGAAAAAAAAAAAAAAAAAAATTGGTTCACTCCGAGCAGAATTCTGTTAATGCGTTTCTCTGTATTATTACCATTCTGAAACCAGTTTGAGTAGAAAAAAATGGTTAGCATTATTTTTTAAACTTTGTCTTTGCCAATAATAATAAGAATAATAATAACAATAATAAAGTGCAGCGTTTTCTTTAGGCTACTCAAAAAGAAAAAGAAAAAAAAAAAAAGAAGAGTCTTGATCTCGTAGCCTAAATTGCGTTTAGTCATAGCCAGCATCATCTTTTGTAGACTTTGGCCAAATGTTTTAAACAAAAAAAAATAAAATAAAAAAAAGTCAAAGCTTTAAAGACATTAAAGTATTTTTTCAAGATATTTAAAATGTTTGCTGCATGGTTAAAAAATGCTACTTGTATAAAATTGCGTTTTGAGAGGAAAAAACATAAGTCGCATTTTATTATTACATTCAGAAATAATGTAGGCTAAAACACCGGTAAATCTAAATGTTTATAAACATTATAAACACAGACTATTTTATTCCCTTCCCTCCACAACAAATCCTCTAAAGTTAACAGTATTTAGGCAATATAAACGTCAAGCCAAAAACAGCACAGTGAGGCACTGGTCACGCTGAACGCAACAACAGACTATTTAAATTGAGCACTGTAACTTTTATATGTTTCTTTATATGCATTTTATATAATGAACAGGCTGCGATGTGAAGGTAGCAAAAATGTACGTGTGCGCGTGAGGCGCCAGCGCAGTCACTGCATTGTTTTCCCAACTGTTAATCGTAATTTAGTCATACCAACGCTGGTTGGTCATACAAGCAAGACATCATTCATCACTGTAAAGCCTTGGCAAAATAAAAAAAGAAAGAAAGAAAGAAAAGAAAACTGTAAAGCTTTTTCAAAAGCATAGGCCTACGTGAACTTTGGATCGCATCACAATGAATAGAAACTCAGCACAAATTTTTTTTTTTCCTTTTGTTTTGTTAATCTGTTAATGATTTAAATGAAATATATTTATATGTTTTTGTGCCCTTATCCGCTGCTGCGCTTCTCTGACAATGACCTGTTTCAATGGCAAACGCTTTAGCGGTTCACTGACGACTTGTCACCAGATTTTGCCATGCAATTTATCGTTCGTTCTCGAAATTCAAAGTGATCAAGACATTTCTCTGGAGCACAATGTTACAAGAAAGACTGTCCAGTTAAGATCTTCTAAGTATTGAGAATGTCCGCGCTCGCAACATCGACATTAAAGCTGCAGTCACAGACTTTGCACACCAAAACGCTCGGAGAGCGCAAAGGATTCGGTAGAGTTTTTACTTATTTGTGGTTGTCAGTTAATAAAAAGAATAAATAAGTTAATATCAAAAGTTGGTATATGTATAGAAAGTTAATTTTTCCCAAATGTAGCCTATATAGTTATTCCTTTTAATTTGTTTTTCTCCTAGTTTTTTTTTTTATTATTATTATTGAAAGACATGAATTTTGCTTGTATAATTTTTTTAAACAGTTAGCGAGTCTTATGTAGGAGAGTGTTTAAACTGAAACGTGCTGGCCATTAGCCTTCATGCATTTTATTGAGTTTACTGTTAAATAAAATGCAGACCGTGGTCCGTGGGCCTATAACAGATGTTTTTGTATTATTATTATTGAGTGATCCTCCTGCTATTGCTAAAATAACAATCAAATCGGAGCAGCGGCACTTTTGCCTCCACGATCATAGATTAAATATTTATTCCTGCAGGGATTTCAGTCTGACTTAAAAGCAATATCAAATACGCACATTATATAACCTATATATACTACTCAATAATAATGTCAAATGCATCAATGCAATGATAATTCACAACATTCATTACTGATAAATCAGTTATGTAAATGGAAGAGACGGACTCAGTAGTATAAATGCAGCATGTGCACAATAAATTGTCATACATGACATCACTGCTGGAAGGAGGGGCCTCTAAGATGTGTGATATGCCACTGATCAAAACATCAGTATTTTGTGCATGTTAAATGTCTCCTACCCCATCCAACAGCCAATGAGACTTTTGGAAACCATGAAGGTGTTCCAAACACTGAGTTTTTGAAGAGCAGGAACACATTAATGCCATACAAAGTGTTCCAAGTGAACGTGGCCAACAGGAAATACTGAAGCAGAGCTGTAAACGCCGTACAGGGACCCTGATCCAGATACTTGTGGTGGTCCGACTCAGGAACTATATTCTCACCAGACACCTTTGCTACATTTACATGTTGGACAGGGTTGTTTATGCCGAAGATGAAGAGAAGGTAGAAAACCGTCATGCTTATGCAGACATTCACTACTAACAGAGTAGGACTGCCTCCTCTTGACTTCCTGTGGAATGTGCATGAATATATAAAAACTGCTTCACTGCAGAATACAGTACACTTAACATTGTAAACTATAAACTTTTACCTGGTTATGATTTGGTACAATGCTGTGACACCCAGTCCCACCACAGACAGAGCACAGCCGGTGATGCTGATCCAATGCAAGGATTCAGAATATTGATAGTTGATATCATATGCCTGCAAAAAATGACACCTGCATTAAATTCTAGTGGAATTGGACTTTAATTCACAACATCGCAGACTCTTCTGATCTATTTAACTCAGTCATACATGGTATTTACATGTTGATGCAAATATATCTTACCATCAGAATAGCAAAGTTTGCATTTTTTGTATTTTTACAGCTGCAAAGTGCATGTCCCGAGGGGCTCTCAGATTTGGTGCAACCGTCTGTGATCCAGTCCTGTTTATCATAACTCCAATACACGCATGCAAAGTCATTGAGGGACATTGTGGAATCGGCCTGAAAGTTCAACAATGTATTATTTTATCAACACAATACTTATACGCACCTCTGTCAATGAATTTTAAAAATGAGGAAGATCACAGTATAGTTCTATACACTCTTAAAATGGGTCATGAAATGCAGTTTCAGATTTAAATATTATGTTTCTCATGGTTAGTTTATAAAGTTTGAAAGTTTTCTACACCGAAAATTTTCAATATTTGTACAAATTAAAATTTTCCATCCTTATGGGGAAAAAGCAGACGTGAAAGAGATGTTACCTCTTGCAGAAATAGAAGCAAACACCCACTGCTGTGATTGGCTAACTTAATCGCACAGCACCACGCCCTCCTTTTCGGCATGTCATGTGTTTTGATACTCGAGATGGCAAGCACTGTGACTAAGCTGTATATCCTTGGCCCGAGGAAGAAGAAATTGAAACAGCGCAACCACAATGACAATAAACAACAGTAAAACACTATCTACACATTGCGTGAAGGGTTAATGATAGCAACCGTAACAAACTGTAATAAAATGTTCAACTTGCATAATAAAAATAACTCAAGCAAACATTCTGATCCGGATATGTACCAAGTTTATTAACAACACTCAAATAAATGATACTCTTGGTGTCTTTAGCCATTTTAGCAATGCATTTCTAATGCGATCTAATGTGTAGCGTCTGTAATTGCTTGTGTGATCACTTTGCTTATAGAAGGTTGTGACATACCCAAATCATCACTGCTGCACAGTTGCATTTTTCCAGTTGCCAAATATGTTAATGTAGTGATTTACTTCCATTTCTGGCGCTATGCCATTTCTGCATGGTGTCAGAGATGTTAGTGTGTCTCTAATAAGATCGGTCACAAACATGATCCCTGCACGATCTAATATGTAGCGTCTTATTAACTCACTGTCATGCATTGTGTGCAACACATTTCTTCTCCCTCTTCATGTTTTATCCATTTTCTCGACTGCTAAGAAACTCTTAAGCCTCTTAAAAGTCCAAGTCCGTACTCCTAACAATTTTGGACCTTAAGACCTATTTTAAGGGTTAAGATGCTTTCTGAATTACTTTTTTCTTTACTAGGATCTTTTCTTTAATTTTAAGAGGAAACACTCACATTTCTAAGAATTTTCTTAGAATTTTGTTACTCGGAGCACTAAGATATTTCATGAATACGGGCCCAGATCTTTAGGAAGGCTATGCAAAGTTTTTAGAGTTTCTTTCCATTCACTGACAGAACAACATCTGAATTTGAGGGTCTTACTTGACATCTTTATCTAACAGCACATTGCTGTAATGATTGATGGACAAACATGAGCTGTTCAAAACACGGATCTTTGATTACATACGGCGATGACGCATGTTAAGAGCTGTCAATTCGGGGCAATTCAGAAAGGTAGATTCATATTTTAAACTGGGATATTAGTTTTGAGTTCTGAAATTTGCAATATGTGTTTATTGTAGAGTAACCTCCTGCAATATATATGCAAATATCAAGAATATTTTGATTCTCCATTTCATGACCCCTTTAAAAATAAAGGTTCTTTATTGTGGCATTAACGGTTTCATGAGGAACCTTAAACATCAATGAAAATTTTCCATTCCGCAAAAGGTTTTTTTATGGTGAAAAAGGTTCTTTAGGATTTTTAAAATGTTATTCACATTTCACTTTGCGTACTTTCTTATTTTAATTAAAACCTTGCCGAGAGGGAAATGTGATGTTGGACTTGCTGCTCACCAATGATGTGACTGCAAACTGAACCTGATCAATTCCAGAATTTTCTTGAAGATTAGCAGATATCACTCTTCTCTTGGTATCCAGAGAAGGTTGAAAGCTTTTAGACTGGAAGAACTGATCGTTATCATAGAGGACAAACCCAACATCGTTATCGAAATCTACAGAAAAAGTTAGTTACTCTTAAAATATTACTCTCAACAGATCATTTCATGTGGAAGAATTACAAAATACAAGAAAAAGAAAAGTAAACTTGTAGAGCTTGAATCCAGCTTTACCTTCACTGAATGTGACATTTATTTGAAGGTCAACTATATCTTTGGCAAACTCAGCCGCTGATGTATGCAGTATAATTCGGTCAGGTAAAAAGGTATCAGTCTCCCCTGGAAAAAAAATAAGATAAGTATGACTTTTAGAGGCATGCTAACTGTCCAAAATGATATTTGTAATAGCTTTACTCCTTACAGTATATACAGTACACTACCATTCAAAAGTTGGAACAACTACAAAGTATTCTCTTATGCTCTCACTACGTCTGTATTATTTGATTATAAATACAGTGAAATAGTAAGATTGTGAGGTGTTATTACAATTTAAGATGTTTTCTATTTTAATATATTTTAAAATGTAATTTAGTCCTGTGATGCAGAGCTGAATTTTCAGCATCATTACTCCAGTCTTCAGTCACATGATTGTTCAGAAATCATTCTAATATACTGATTTGCTGCTCAAGAAACATTTCTCATTATCATCAATGTTAAAACTGTTGTGCTGCTTAATATTTTTTTTGTGAAAACATCAAACACTTGCCTTTAAAAGAGGTTAATTGCACTTGTCGGATTGGCGTTTGCCCCTTCAGTGATTGCACTGCCATATTCGGTTGCACTAACAATGGATTTGGTTTCTCACGCAGAGAGAGTTCCTGTAGAGTCTGTGTTAGTCTGAACAAACATAATCCAAAGTCAGACAAAAATAGAGTGCTTATGAATTTTCCATATACTGTTATATGGCTCTGTATGTCAGTGGCAAAGCAGCGAGTATGAAATGTTTTGTTACTCAGAAATTGCAGTATGGTCGACAGAAGAGAACATCTCATGACTTGCTCTCAGGAGCTGACTGACTGTAGCGACTGCTGATACTGCAATATCCTGCACAACGAAGAAGAAAATGTCTCTTAAGACAGCTGTGGACGTTATTCAGTATTACATGACATTATAGTTTTTTTGTGCTGCACCTCAATTAGTCAAATTAGTATATCTGTCTATTTCATGAAGTTTGAAAAATTTAAAACTGACATGTTTACACTACATATGGAAATGTCAACAAGCAAATTATGAGAAACAATCAGATACACAAGTTGTGCAAACAGAGTGAAGAGAGAATGAAAAAAGACAAGTGAATGACTTGCTATATTTTTATACTAATCGTTTACATTTAAAAAATGGACAATAATGATGAGTACACTCCCTCTGAAATGCAACTATTCAGAAATTACTATTTACTCAGAAGACATATTAGGGATCTTTGGAGATATCTGAAGATGTAATGTATAATGCTTGATCAATTTCCAAACAAGCATATTAAAACTATTAAGAGAAAAAATGAAATGAAATGCGAAACTGATAAAATGTGTTGCAAAAATCCACCCGGATCCAGTCCGTTTTCTGTCAAGATGGTGTGGATCAGATCCTAGAGACAACCTCTACAGCCCTGAATGTCAGGCCAGGACAACTAGATGTGCCCCAGAGACAGATCCCCAGCGCAGACCTCATCACCTAGATGGCCACCGGCACAAGAGCATGGCAACCAGATGAGTCCTCTGCACAATCTGACTTTGCTGGAATTAAGCTGCTGGTTTCGTCTGGCCAGAGGAGAACTGGCCCCCCGACTGAGCCTGGTTTCTCCCAAGGTTTTTTTTCTCCATTTCTGTCACTGATGGAGTTTTTGTTCCTTGCTGCTGTCGCCTCTGGCTTGGTTAGTTAGGGACACTTAATTTCCAGTGATATCTTCAACTTGTTTGCACAGATACTATTTGAACTGAACTGAGCTGGACGATGACATCACTGAATCAATGAAGAACTGACTTAAATTGAAAATTGAGTGTTTACTGTTGTCCTTTTGCATTATTACACACTATTTTTCCTATTTAATACTGTAAAGCTCCTTTGACACAATCTGTATTGTTAAAAGCGCTATATAAATAAAGTTGACGACAAAAAATAAGTAAGTGAAAGCTGAAAGTTACAAAATAAAACAAAGTATTTTTTTTCCTGATTTTACAGAATTTTTTGATTAACCTGTGAGTATGCTAAACCAAAATGTTTAAAGAAGAGTATTTTCTTGACATTTATAAACATTACATATTCCAATGAATCATTCTCAGACTTCATGCTGACAACAATTGTTTAATTGTGAAAATGTTTCAAAAGTAACACAGAAATTCAAAAACAATGGACTTGTTGCAATGTCCCTGAAATAATCAGGTCTTCGCTTGAAGCTTTCATTTTGTGATGAGTGAATTATTATTATTTATTTTATTTTTTTTTTGATAAATAGCAAGCAAGAGTCTCAGAGCTGGCAAAACCTACTAACCCTTTAACTATCACCCCCATTTTTGAACATATCCAAACTTAAGTTGTTATAATTCATGAATGAAAACATTTTGTAATTTGATTTTGAAGTTCCATTTCCATGGTAATGCAATGTCTGATTTTAAAATGGTTTTCACAGGATAAATTTTGAGGTTTTAAGATTTCAATTGATATAATTTTTGATGATTATTAAAACGTGGTAGGGAAAAAAGCAACGAAAAAAGACTTTTTGTGCAACAGCGTCTCACTCCCAACTCGTCACATATTGACGCTTGCTCAGGACACTTTGGTGTCGCTTTTTGACCAAGTGGCAACCTTCCGGTCTCTCTCGTGAAACCAACACGGAAGTGACAAACTGTAATTCATCAACTGGCCGCTAGAGGCTGGCTGCAAAAGGGAGTCAATCCCATAGACTCCCCATGTTAAAATGTCCAACTTTACAGCAGAAAAATGATTTTGGTCTATATAGCTAATTTTGCCCTTCATGACAACTGACAACTGTAACTCATCTGTTTAAATTATATTGAGCCTTAAAGTTCTGCATAATTAAGAGCGTGGCCAGTTGAGTGACAGGCGGATTGCCGCTGCCGTCACCACTGGTGAGCTAGGTGGGCGTGGTTTCAGAAACCAGCTCCGCCCACATCCTGCCTCTTTGCCCATTTTCGCTTGCCAAGATGCGCTTGCCAAGATGGCGACGGCCGACTCCGCCTACTTTGGGCTTCAAAAATGCTTTTCAGAAACCTACGGGTGACGTCACGGACACTACGTCCATGTTTTTTTACAGTCTATGTTTTTGCCGCACAGGGTACCCCTTTAGAGTCATTTTTCGACGTGCAGGGTCCTCCATTGCTTTAAATAAGAAACCCTTAGCGTCAATATGCCGACGCAAAAGGCTTATCGTCATGAATAAATAATATATTAGGCAATAATATTGCCATTATTGCATATATGTTGGGGTGTGATTTTTCAATGTAAACAATCAATGTTTTATTTATATTACACTATTTACACATTTATGAGCAGGTAACCCAACCCCTGCCCCTAAACCTACCATTTGTCAATAAAACACAAGATATAACAGGCAGATACAACTACCGTCATAATTTATTCAAAATAAATATTAATATTCCAAGTCTTTAGAGGCAAAACGATTGATTTGTGAGAGGAATAGACGCGATCACCGTCTCTGTCTACCGTAAAGCTCTTCCCAAAGTATCTTTAAGACAAGTCATGTCACTCGGCGGCCATCTTTTGAAAAGCCTCTCAAGCATCCAAGTGCAGCTCCTATCACTTTGTATGGGGAAACATCAAATTCTCCCAAACTGTTCACTAAGCTTACGATTAAATTTCATATTTGAAATCACCAATGAAATCTGACAACAGCTGTGTCATAAATGTTTTTTTCTTTTGCTCAAATAGTGTTATAAAAAGCTTGTTTTTCAGGCTAGATCAGCCAGTGCACATGCGCAGTCCTAGGCGCACTATACGAGTGACACGTCTTGGGTATTCTATAGTCTTTGCTCTTCCTGTGTGCTGTTTCCGAATTCAAAAAATGCCGCCAGAAGAAGCCTTACATGAGCCATTAGCTCTTGTGTGTCTCGTGACAGATTGCGTCATGCTATGGGAGTATCTTTTTGAATGAGATGTGATGTGAGCGTGTTAACGGAGCGGGATCATTGTAAGCGATTAAAACCTTATGTTTTACTCTCTTCTTCGCATAAAGATATCATATGGCTTCAGAAGACTTGGAATGCAACACGACATGTTTGTAATGCTTTTATACTGCTTGTTTATGGTTGGTTTTTGCAATAAATACCTGTGACTGTACTTTTATTTGCCTGTTCTGTGTTTTATATTGTTCAGAAGTGGGTAGGTTTAGGGTAGGGGTGGGGTTACGTGCTCCAATGAAAGTATAAATTTATATAAAATTATTTATATTTAATACAAATGCATGAAAACCATTAAATTAAGACAAACAACTGAAAACAATGGAGACCCTGTGCTTCGAAAAATTATGGTAAAGGGGTACCTTGAGCGTCAAAAAGCGACGCCAAGGGGTCCTGACCAAACGTCAATATATGACGAGTTGGGAGTGAGACTGTTGTTTTGTGGCAAAGGCCAGAACTCCTGTAATGATGTAGATTTTTCAGGTGTACTCTTGTGATGAATTAATCTATTACTGTTCCTACATATTTTGTAACAAAAAAACTGTGGTAAAAATATCTATTCAGGAGTCTGAGACCTTTCCAACGATATATAGTCTGTCATGATTAAATTTGGATTTATTTGTAATATAGTGAAGTAAACTTAGGTGTCCCTCTGAGGGGACGGGTGACAGTTAAGAGGTTAAAAAAAAAACTGATTGTTCCATCTCACACAGTAAATATTTACAAAATATAGACTTCTGGGAATCCATACTCTGGTCTTATGACTATAAAACCAAGTCAATCATTATGGATGTAACAGCATCTGAAATGTTATGGCGTTGTTAAAGGAGCAGTACAGTGAGAAGTTCATGGTTCCCACAGTGTAGTTCAGAGGTAGTAAAACTCTTTTATAGGGATGAATGAGTGCTGAAGGTATGAGTTTTACTAATACAAAAACTTGAAACAGAAGATGCAACTCTCTCCTCATTACTTGCATTGTTGGGCATTTTTTCAACATGATAATGACTACTGTATTATTCCGAGGTGAATAACCTTCTGTGGACAAGTGTTTCACCCAACCTTAACACTCTTTAGCATCTGTGCAGGATTTTGTAGAGACAAGTTGAGCAAATCCCTTAAAAAATAACAGTGTTTAAAGAGGTCATTGTCCAAGAGTTAAAGATGATGCCAAGAAGGATCAGTGTAGTCGACTTAAACGTTATGCGGGACATACTAAGTACTAGAATATTACACATCTGTGGAATTTAATCAAGGGTGTACTCACTTTTGCAACTCTTCTTTTTAAACCAAATTGACTAATTGACTCATTTTACAGCTTTTTTTTTTTTTTACACTTTTTTATGTTTTTTTCATTAACTGTATTAGTGATCATCAAGAAAATCATTAGTAATATTTAAGAAAATGCTTAATAATACACCTTAAACACTTCATTTATGGCCATGCAGATGGTGAGAATATACATAAATGAAGCAACTGTGTTTAAGGTGTGAAGCATTAGGTAAGTTATATAGTACTGGGTAGTAACTGATTACATGTAATCTGGATTACGTAATCAGATTCCAGTAACTTGTAATTAGACTCTATTATATTTTAAAATGCTTGTAATCATATTACAGTTACTTTTTTATTCCAAAAATAAAATGAAAAAATGGACTTTAGAAAGTAACTTTAGAAGTTAATATCTGTTTAAGGCTTATTACCGTGGTTTGTGCAGTTTGTTGGTCAGAAAGCAGGGCGTTGGTTATTTGAGCTGCATTTGTGATGTTGTGGGGTGTTAGCCGTTCTGGTATGGATGTGAGGATCTGGGTACTGGAGGCTAAGTTCTGTTTTTGCTCCAGAGTAGCTCCAGAAACCTTGATTTAAAAAAAAAAAAAAATCTGTTATGAAATCGCTGTTTCTGTTTTCATCTGAGGAATATTTGTGTACGTTTTATATATATATTACAATCATTAGGCATAGATTACATACCCATGCATTAATGGTTTCCAGGGACAAACTACAGTTTAGAATGTTTGGAGGATCGAATGAGCGAGTAGTTATATTACAGAGGGCAGAAGCCTGGTGCATGCCAGCTGAAAAAAAAAATAAATAAATTTAAAAAAAAGTTAAATGACGAGATGTGGAAAGAACATTCATGCTGTAGTGTATATTGTAATAAAAAAAATAATCTAGTGGAGAGACTTAAGTACCATTTGTTGTTTCTGGTGGACATCGCTCTATGGAGGAAGCAAACTGGCCTAAAACAGTTTCTGGAAAGGTTAATCTGATAGTTGGTGTGGGGTTTTGTTTAAGGCAGAAATTTCCTGTAAAAAAAACAAAAAAACAAGACCGTTAGTAATCTTGAGACCTTTTACAAGATTATTCAGTCTACATATCATGCAATATTCTCAATGGGTTTTACGAATGTTGCAGGTAGTTCCAGTCCAAACATCTGGGCAGATGCAGATCCCGTGTTGTAAGGTACCATTGTTTTCACACACCAGACTCGGTACGGTCACCGTTGTGTAGAATGTCGTGTAGAATGTTGTGTAGAATGTTGTGTAGAATGTTGTACTGATGCTGTTGTCATATGGGTCTGTGGTGTTCTCTGAAATATTTAGACACCAAGTCTTCCCAAAAACAGCTGTTTACAGAGACAAAACATCAGACAAGATATCAAACTGTGACCACTTGCCTTTAGCCTTGCTAAATCTGGTCTAGCTTGCCAACTTATATTTCAGCCAAGAACTGACTGCTTAGACAGGAAAACCCAGACTGACTATGGACTGATCCCATTCATTTCAATGGCAATTTCTGGCGACACGAGCGACAGTGATTGGTGACATGACGTTGACGACGAATGTTTAACTTTTTGCAAATGCTGAGCAACTTTTGGGAACAACAGCCAATGGGAGTGAGTGTGTGTGTCTGTAAACACATAAATGGATATAATAAAATAATGCATGGAAAAGAAAGTGTCAGCAGTCTTGGTGAGTTTGATTCATAGGTTCATAGAGTTTGTTGATTATATGATTCATTTAAAGAGCAGTTAAATACTGCAGTTGGTACTAAAAGAGCTTCCTGTGCATAATGTTCATTAGGAACAAGAAAACTGTTCATTCTTCAAATTTAAATGGCATTTTGGCATTTTTCCTCAGTATAAGGAACAATGAGTTTAATAAAGTTATAAGCCCCAAAATGTTTACAGTCAATTTATAACAGCTAAGGAGCGTTGTTAGACACGTGAACTACGTGCCTTATCTGATGCAGCTCAAATAAAAACAGAGACTGTAACTGTTCTCATGCACGGTGTTATTTATTTACTTTTAACACAATATATGATATTTCCTCATACATACATGTGCTTATCTCTCAGCTGAATACTCTTTTATAATTTAACACTCTGGTGCTGCTCGTATGCCAGCCTAAATTTACCAAACTTTTTTATTTCAATAAATTTTACACTGTAAAAACAACCTATAGAATATCCTCAATAAAATTGAGGTAACAATTTGCACTCAGTTTGTGTACGCAGATTCTATCCTATATATTTGTGTAAAGAATACCTAAATTTAATAGCTCTTACAAACTAAAAAAATAGGTAAAGTATACCTAATATTTTTCAATACACTACACAACTAATTACCTATACAAATTGAGTAATAATAACTCTATTTTTAGCAGGCAATAGTTCATCTACTAAATTATTATTCATAATAATAGGAAAATAATAATCAACAAATCACCATTATTGTGATCAGTGTTTGTTTTAGTTGGGCTCTTGACTCTTGCTTTTCATTAAGTTAGTTCTCTTTCAGTGCTTACAATAGTGTTTCAATATAAACAGTTATGCATTAATAAAAAGAGAGATATTTTAAAGTTAAGTTGAAGTAGACTACTTTTTATGTTGGGTGTCAAGCTGTAATAAAGTTGAGAAATAATATTAAAAAGTGTTGAAATCAATCTTTCATTACTGATGGAAATTTTCTTTCACAAATGCAAAGATGCTGTGGCAAAATATACAGAAAGGTTTAGACATCAACACTCATCATACAAACCTCAACGATGGTGACAATCATCAAACTAATTCAGATAAACAGATCAACTGCAATGCATGCCGGGAGTCATGAATGAGTTTTGTACTATTTTGATACCCAGTATGCATTTCAGCATAAAATTTTATTTTGTTGATTGTCACTATTGTTGAGTTTCATACACTGATTCTTTATGTCTAATTGATTCGGCAATTTAACGAGTTATTTTTTTTTTTAGCATTTTCTGTTAATTCATAGAAGTATGATAGCTGTACCTCTGCTTTGATCTCACACTGTAGTGTCACACACAAAACACAACACACAACACACTTGTGAGCAATTATTTAAATAACCTCACAATGATTATAGTCACCATCACCTGATCCCAATGGATCTTAGTTTTTATTGCCTCAACAAATGTGTTTTAGCACATTGTTATAAGCTGCATTGAAAACCCAACATGTTGTTGCAAACAACACCAAAAAATTTGCATAAAAAATGAGTAGCTTCAATCAACACTGCAGTTAAATCAAATTCAAAAACTATTACAGAATTAACTTAATTAATACACTGGGTTACACCAAAAGTCGTGTCTATGGGTCAGATAAGAAATAGCTCAAGATAGTAACTGTTCTTTTTTTTTTTTTTTGCACTGTATACATTGCACAGTCCCCTTCATGCAATTTGTTTTTATTTGTTTATTTTGTTTGATATTATACATTACGTAGTCAAATTATTAGAGGAGAGCGGAGCACAACACTTTCAAAAGTCAAAACACTTTCTCAGTTTGTGTAAATCCACTGCAGGGTTCAGAGTATTTCTCTTTTTTGTTCACATTAATTGCACACATATAGTACAAATATGTGGTCTTGATTCATTAATAAGTATAATTTTTAAGTATATACTTTTTATGTATTTACCCCACAAGAATGGAAGTAAAATATAATTGTGTTGTCAGAGGACCGTATAACAGCCTAAAATGATATCTAAACTTTTTCATATAGTGCAACTGGTATTTAAACCCAGTTTGTGTCTTCTGCTAGCTTAAAAAGCATTAAAAAAAAAAAATATCTCAGCTGTTAAATTACATATTGAAGATTAAAATAATACCAAATTTGTCTCATTTTAAATAACCACTAAAAACTGAGATCAAAAACTACCTTCAGTAAGAAATATACGTATGGTTAAAAAAATGTTCAATGATATTTTTCAATCTATTTATTTATTTAATTTTGTTTTTTATTTTGCCACACTTTTCCCCCATTATATTGATATGGCAGCTAGTAAACACAGTGCACACAGTTGCACTGCACTGTGACATGCAAATACAAATATATAGTAGAAATTAACCCAGAAAACCAGGCATACAAACAATTAGGAATGCAAGTTGTGTAAACAGGGTAAAGAGATAAATAAAACATACAAAGTGTCTTGCGGCAATATTAATTATAATTAATACACTCAAAACTTTATTAAAATGCTGTTTTATTCTTGCTATTAATTGTTTATTGGAGTGCATTTTTCACCAAAATACTATTTCAGTATTTCTACTTATTCTTATTTATTTATTTATTTATTTATTTTATTTTATTTTATTCACTGTTGCTTGCAGTTTCTTTGTAATTATGGGAGAAAGTTACTGAGTGAAAATTGTTTAAAAATAAATCCTACACCAAATTTTACACCTTACCTGATGTAAAGATTAAGAACGGCAGATAGTAGTCCATTTCACGTGTGTTGGATATGACATTTGTAAAACTAACTACTAACTAACTTGTTGCTGTTTGGTTTATAAAGCAGAGGCAGGGCTGGATCATTGCTGGAGTGGGAAGTCCATCAGAAAACAGCCATCCATTTACAATCAAACTAACATTAATGAGGAACTAAAAGACAAAAGCACTGCTTGGTATATTACATATTACTCTGTGTTATTCGCACAGCACATAAAGGGGCTAGACAAAATAATGTGAAGACCCAGCGCTACAAAGCACTGAGCACCAAAACATCCAGACACAAGAACAGTTTTTTCCCCCAGGCCATATCCCACCTGAACACCTGAACATAGCACACCTCAGTACTGTACATCTGTAAATAAATCATCAAACTTCATCTGTACATAGCACATATGCACATTCACATTTCTGTCTATGGACATTTTCTTTTTCTTTATATTTTTATTACTATTTATAATTTATTGTCTATTCTCTTTATTATTAGTGTTTTATTACCTTAATTACATGTATGTTTGCACTATGTTTGTACTTTCTGTACTGGAAGCTCCTAACACCAAGACCAATTCCTTGTGTGTGTAAACACACTTGGCAATAAAGCTCTTTCTGATTTTGATTCTGATTATTATAGGATTAATACCATTTTGTAGGCTACAGTGGAGAAAAAAATTGTGCTATAATATTTTATTTTTATATTTGTTGTCTATACACTTTAGTTTTTTGTGTAATATACAGTGGTGGCCAAAATTATTAGAACACTAGTATTTCCACCAGCGAAAAAAATGGTTAGTTATTTCAGGTTTTTGCTGTAGTGTGTCAGCAGGAAATATCAGTTTACATTTCCAAACATTCATTTTGCCATTAATTGTAATCCAGTGAGATTTTTGTCTGACAACAGCCAGTGCTCCACACAGAGATCTGATCTCATCATCATCCAGTCCGTCTGGAATCACATGAAGAAACAGAACAAACGGAGACAGACTAAATCCAGAAGATCTGTGGCAACGTCTCCAAGATGCTTCAAGAAACCTACCTGCAAAGCTACCTGAAAAACTGTGCAAGTGCACCTAGGGCAAAAGCTGCTTTAAACGCAAAGAATGGTCACACTAAATGTTGATTTAATTTAGTTAATAGAAGTTAATTGATAAAGAAAATCTATTCATGACATTATTTTTGACAGCATCCTCATTTTACAGCATTTTTACACAAGTGCCTAAAACTTTTAACAGCACTGTAGCTTTGCAGGTAGGTTTCTTGAAGCGTCTTGGAGATGTTGCCACAGTTCTTCTGGATTTAGTCTGTCTCAGTTTGTTCTGTTTCTTCATGACTCGATGATGATGAGATCAGATCTCTGTTTGGAGCACTGGCTGTTGTGCAAACAAAAATCTCACTGGATTATTACAATTAATGGCAAAATGATGTTTGGAAATGTAAACTGATTTTTCCAACTGACATACTACAGCAAAAGATTGAAATAACTGACTAAAAAACATTTTTAGCTGGTGAAAATACTAGTGTTCTAATAATTTTGGCCACTACTGTAAGTTGTGTTCAACAGTATTTATTACAAGCCAAAGGGTGAAACATGTGACTTGTCAGACTTCCAAAAAGGACAAATCATAGAAGACCTTAATAGCCCAATTGTTTGGTGTTTTAAAAGCAACAGTCTTTAAGATTTTGACTGCATACATAAAGCATGGCAAGACTTCATCTGCAAAAAAATAAATAAATAAATACAATAAAAGTAGTCAAAAAATGTAACTAACACAAATTGGGCCCAAAAACACAGAACTACTGCAGCAAAAGTGACAGAAAACCTCAATATCCACCTTAAAGGTAGTGTTTCCACAAAAACCCACCACAGAGAACCTCACAAAGCCAACATCCATGAAACAGCTGCAACTGCTAAAACTTTAATCACAGACACCAGTGATAAAATGTGAACAAAAATGGTGTCATGATTATAAAACCTGGACAGCTGGAGCACCAAGATGAACTTCAACATCTGCCCTGGCGTGACAAATCGACCGATTTTAATATTATCAAACCACTGTGAACAGTTTAGGAGAGAAGAATGAGAAGCAGAAGCCAATCCCCTATTAAATTTTGCTAAAGCAACTGGTAGATGTTTTATAGACACTATTCAACTGGAGACCATTCAGCAGTTATATTAATCCATTCTAAGAATGTTGAAATCTGTATTAAAGTCAAATGGTGGTAAAACACCGTACACCAATATAATTAAATATTGCCTATCTCTCAGGTGTTCACATTTATTCTGTCCAACCCCTGCATTTCTTACTATCAGGATGGATTTTATTTTTAATGTTGTTTAGTTTACAGCTGCAATTTAAGATTTATAGGAGTCATCTGTTTTCACGGTCTTTTAAATTGATATTATTTTTATCTTGTTCTATCTGAGTTCCTTGTTCCTGGTATCCTGCACTCTAAAAAAATAAAAAATAAAAAAAAATTGGTTCTTTACATGCAGTAACTCCACTATGCTTGTTTACCATATCATCCTGAAGAACCTTTTTATGCTGAAATGGTTCTTTGTTTTAGAGTTTAGGGTTCCTTATTCCTGCTTTCGTCTGTTTCTTTCTTCTGTTGAACACAAAAGATATTTTGAAAAATGTTGGTAACCAAACAATTGCTGGTAGCCATTGGCTTCCATAGCATAAAAAAAAAAATAAATAAATAAAAAATAAAAAAATACTATGTAAGTCAATAGCTACCAGCAACTGTTTTGTTATGAACATTATTCAAAATATCTTCTTTTGTGCTCAACAGAAGAAAGGAACTCATACAAGTTTGGAATAACATGAGGGTGAATAAATGATGACAGGGTTTTCATTTTTGGGTGAAAAATCCTTTTAACGGTCTTCGTTAAATCTTACGCACCTGGTTTGTTAAGGATCTTGTCTATGTTTGAGGTTGGTTTGTCCTGTTATTCCGGTGTTATTCTCATGTACCTTTTTGTTTTCTTTTAAAAAATTCTGTTAGACACCGTGTCTAAACCGGATGAGACAATTGTCGTGTCGCGCCACGCCGCAACAGCTAAAGTCTAGCCGCCTTTCCACTATCTCCGACGAACAACAAACGACAGACCCGAAGTCATTCATTTCGAATGGAGAGTAGTGCGGGAGCTGTGTGGAGTTCCGATTATATGCGTATGTGGAAAATTCGGATCTGATTTGAGCTTTGGATGCGTTAAAATATTTGAACTTCTTTGGCTAGATCGTATGTGACCGCCCGACCGGATGTGATGTATTCTATGAGCATGAGGTCAGAATTATCAATATTTTTTCCACTTAAACTTTATTCTGTAAACACTATTTCTGTAAAATAGGGCTTTGAATAATTATGGCATAAATAATTATTTTATAATTATTAAATAATAATTTTCTTTGATTAGCCCCATAAAACCTACTATGATTTTATTTTAGGGGTCATTTGTGTTGTGTCGACATGTTCATACATACATTATATTCATTAAAATCATTCATTTTACCATAGTGAATAAGCCAAGGGTAATGTTTCTTCATGAGCAGTTTGAAAGTTCTGTGCGACTGCCGCAAGGGGGAGAAATGCAAAAATTGTATCCAAATGTCGGAGATGGTGGAAAGGCGGCTTCTGTCTACACGCGACAACAAAGCGACTGTTCCAAATCATTTGCACTTTGTGTCAGTACGTCATATTTAGAACGAGCCATCAGTTTACTGTCAGGGATTTGTCATGTCACGCCACATCCAGTGTAGACAGCATCACTGATTATAATGAGTTCTATAGACGGTTTCCTCGGGCGCACGCACCTGGCCCTAAGTTAATTTCCGGTCTGTGTTTGTTTATCGGTCTGGCTAGTGGTGCCGACTACAACCGCAGTTAAAGTTAAGGGTGATGAGTAGACTGGAGTTGGGCTCAGGTTGTTGTGCTGTGGGATGCAATGTTTCCCATACATTGATTTATTTGTGGTGGCTCACCACAATATCAAAACTGACCACCACAATTAGATTTTCCAAAAGGCTTTGACTTCGTTGAATAAACATGAGCACTGCACGTTTCAAAATCAAACGCAGCACGGGTGTTTTTATTTCACTGTATCTCTGAAGGAAACCAACTGTCTTCAGAAAATTTTCGATGTCATTTTCATTATATCTTGCATGAAATGCCTGATAAATCAGCGTTTATGAGCCGAGCACTGATTTGTGTACAGTCGTTATCGGGGAAACCTTTATTTCACCGCTCCAAAAGTACCTCCTGCTGGCAGAGAATGAATTTGCATTTTCAATAAGCCCGTCTAATTAAAGCAGCAAACATATTTTGCTTGCTATCAGAAAAAATCTACTCTAGAAGGACTTTGCTGTTGTTATATTCTTTGAGGAAGTCCACCGGAAGTTAAGTTAGGGCCACAAAAGCGCACATGCACAGTAACGTTTGTTTATGTTGTTGCCGTTGAAACCATGCCCTAATCGACCTCTCCAGATAAGTTGACACATCTGCCATCTCGGAACGGTCAACTTGACGTCATTCACCATAATAATAAATGAATATTCAAAGATATACATGCGTATAACTTGCTGTTGTAAATGCACACAGTCACATTGCGCTCAAGGTTTGCAGACCGTTCCAAAAATGGTGGATGACTTACATATCGCGTCCCATAGAAACAATCGCTAATGAGGCATCTATGTATACCTATGGTTAAAACCGTCTATAGTATTTTGTCATGCCGCAACAGCTCTCTACACTGGACACGACAAAGCGACCGTTGAAAATTATTTGAATGTCAGTACGTCATAAATATAACGAGGCAGCAGTTTTACTGTCGGGGATTTGTCGTGTCGCACTGCACTGCATCTGTTTGTGTTCTATGCAATAAACAAGCATGAGCTGAATCAGTCTGTGACTTTATTCACAGGCCTCAGCGAGAACTGCACGTGAACCCGCACAACAACGTCATCACAGGATACAGACCATATATGGCATTTCACCGTGTAACATCTCCCTTTCTTTAAAGAATTACCACACTACACTAAGAACCCCCTCCCTCAATTAACAACCCCAACTCCCAACATGAACTCAAAATTACTAGCCAAACTTATGCTTTGTAATCCTACTAACTAAATAAATAACTAGACGTGCTAAAATCGTGTTTGGTCTCGTACGTACCTTGTTAGTGTCTGCGCTTGCGTGGCCATTTATTGTGATTAACAGGGAAGTGTGTTCAAGCACCAGCAGAAGACGGTGTAAGAAATACTCTTTGAGAGAAGCAGTCTATCAGCGGAAGTTAAAGTAGCTCGTAAGTGTATTTACTTGTCTCATTAGTGTTTAGCGCAGTTGCCGTTGCTAGGAAACGCTTGTTTTGTTTACTGAGTGGAGACGTGCTGAAATCGCATTTGATCTCGTACGTACCTTGTTAGTGTCTGTGCTTGCATGGCCATTTATTGTGACTAACAGGAAAGTGTGTTCAGCTGAATTCACTTAGTGATTTGTTAGACAGGTATAAAAAAAGTTATTATACCGCGGCAGCAGTCACGGCAGCTCTCGTCATGTAAAGACCATTGACTCTACCGTGTGACTCCACTGGACAGGGACACCGGCAAGGGATAAGTATCGCTTTTCATTTATTCTCATTCCTATTACTTGTTTCACTTCTCTTTCAGTTTTTATAACCATTTCTTACTTGTATGTTTGGCACAGTTATTTTTTTAGGATTACTGTTAAACTAATGTAGTTTGATTTGTATATGTTATCTATTTTAATTTTAGTTACAGTTGTAGTAATGTTTGTCATTTTATTAATTTTTTCTATTATGTCTGTATAATTTATTTATTAAGTTTTAGTTTTATTTAATTTGAGTTATTTTAGTACTTCAACAAACTACATGGAAATGAAATAATATTGAATTTATGGATATGCGTGTGTGTGTGTGCATATATGTCTCTGTGTGTGTGTACATACACGTAGTTGTTTTTGGTGTTTGGCTTAGTTTTACGTTAGAATCATTATTACACTCTTATACCTTTTGTTCTCTTAATATTTTGAATTGTTTGTAGCTTTATTTTGTTTTCATTTAAATGTTAAGTTTAGAAATTTTGTCATATGCATTTCTCAGTTTTATTTAATAATTTTTTTTTTTAATGTGTGTGTATATATACTATATATAAAGTTTTAGCTTTTAGTTTTGGATCAGTTTTAGTTGTTTTAATACTACAATTGATTGTTTCTGTTGTCCTCATTTGTAAGTCGCTTTGGATAAAAGCGTCTGCTAAATGACTAAAAGTAAAAGTAAGTAAAGTACTAACTGAATTGCATTACTGATGCGCTAGTCTGTCAAAGACACTATAAGCAGAACTCACAAGTCTATTCTCTGTGGTGGCCATGACTGACGGCCGCTGCGAGTAATGATCGAGGTTCCCAGTGTTGATGGTTTGATAGCCACTGTCAGTCTTCTTTCCTGAACTTGCTCTGGCTCACAGACTGTGATGTCTGATGTGTCGTCGTCTCTGATCACCGTTTCACTGCTGCTAGCCACTGAGCCTTTCCGTTAGATTGGGGGTGCTGGGGTGAAGATGTGACATGAACAAACCCCCACTGTTCCGCAAATTTTTTTAACAGTTCACAAGCGAATTGCGGCCCGTTGTTAGTGATTACGTGATCTGGCTGCCCGTAATGTGCAAACTGAACTTTACAGCGTGTAATGACTGTGTCTGCGTCAGATCTGGCAACTGATCAATTTCCCAGTAATTTGAGTAGTGGTCCACTATGATAAGAAATTCTCTACCACCGTATGCATACAGGTCCATGCTCACAATTTGCCAGGGGCGCACGAGGATCTCATGGGACATCATTATTTCCTTTTGCTGCTTGTGCGCATACTCATTACATGCAGAACAGTTGGTCACATAATCTTTTATTTCACCTCCATATTAGGCCAGAACAGCATTTCCCTCGCCTGTCTGTAACAGGCCTTTCCTCCGATATGAGTGGCATGAATGCAAGTCAGCATTTCTGCTCTCAGTGCTTTCGGTATAATAACGCACTGACCTCTGAACAGCACACCATTCTGAATGTTCAGTTCATCTCTGAATGGCCAGTACTCGCACACTGAGAGCACCACATCTTCTTTGCACTCTGGCCAGCCAGTTAGTACAATCTTTGCCAGCTCCTGCAATGTGTCGTCAGTTTTTGTCTCGGTTACAATTTTACGGAGACTGACCTCAGTCACGTTGAGGTGTAGTGCTTGGTCTATGAATGGGAACATAGCCTCGGAGCTGTCAACGGTGCTCACAGTATGTTGTAGTAGTTCAGGCTCATTGGACACCTGCTTGTTAAGCGCTGCTCTGCTCTGCTCAGTACATCACTTATGTACATCTCAGGGCCAGGCTTGTACACAACATTCAGGTTGTAGTTTTGCAGCTGCAACATCACGCTTTGGAGACGTTTAGGAGCACTCAGGAGTGATTTCTTAAAAATCGTCACAAGAGGCTTATGGTCGGTTTCAGCTATGATTGTCTCCCTGCCATACAGATAGTGATGAAACCTCTGATATGCGAATACGATGCTCAAGGATTCCTTCTTGATATGGGCATAGTTTTGTTCAGTACAAGTAAGTGCCTGAGAGGCAAATGGCACAGGTTGACCCTGCTGAAGCAGACAGCAGCCCAGGCCATTCTTGCTGGTGTCACTTTGTATTGTCACTGGCTTGTCAATGTCATAATACTTCAAAACGGGTGTGTCCGTAATCATGCATTTTATTTCTTGAACCGCCTCGTCATGTTTGGAAAGTCAGTGCCACGCAACGCCTTTGTCCAGGAGCCTGCGAAGCGGCTCATACACCTCCGAGAGCCGTGGGAGAAATTTGGACAGATACACTATATTGCCAAAAGTATTCGCTCATCTGCCTTTAGACGCATATGAACTTAAGTGACATCCCATTCTTAATCCATAGTGTTTAATATGACGTCGGCCCACCCTTTGCAGCTATAACAGCTTCAACTCTTCTGGGAAGGCTTTCCACAAGGTTTAGGAGTGTGTTTATGGGAATTTTTGACCATTCTTCCAGAAGCGCATTTGTGAGGTCAGACAATGATGTTGGATGAGAAGGCCTGGCTCACAGTCTTCACTCTAATTCAACCCAAAGGTGTACTATCGGGTTGAGGTCAGGACTCTGTGCAGGCCAGTCAAGTTCTTCCACACCGAACTCGCTCATCCATGTCTTTATGGACCTTGGTTTGTGCACTGGTGCGCAGTCATGTTGGAACAGGAAGGGGCCATCCCCAAACTGTTCCCACAAAGTTGGGAGCATGCAATTGTCCAAAATCTCTTGGTATGCTGGAGCATTCAGAGTTCCTTTCACTGGAACTAAGGGGCCAAGCCCAGCTCCTGAAAAACAACCCCACACCATAATCCCCCCTCCACCAAACTTCACAGTTGGCACAATGCAGTCAGACAAGTACCGTTCTCCTGGCAACCGCCAAACCCAGACTCGTCCATCAGATTGCCAGATGTAGAAGCGTGATTCGTCACTCCTGAGAACGCATCTCCACTGCTCTAGAGTCCAGTGGCGGCGTGCTTTACACCACTGCACCTGATGCTTTGCATTGCACTTGGTGATGTATGGCTTGGATGCAGCTGCTCGGCCATGGAAACCCATTCCATGTAGCTCTCTACACACTGTTCTTGAGCTAATCTGAAGGCCACATGAACTTTGGAGGTCTGTAGCGATTTACTCTGAAGAAAGTTGGCGACCTCTGCGTACTATGCGCCTCAGCATCCGCTGACCCCGCCCTGTCATTTTACGTGGCCTACCACTTCGTGGCTGAGTTGCTGTCATTCCCAATCGCTTCCACTTTGTTATAATACCACTGACAGTTGACTGTGGAAAATTTAGTAGCAAGGAAATTTCACGACTGGACTTGTTGCACAGGTGGCATCCTATCACAGTACCACGCTGGAATTCACTGAGCTCCTGAGAGCGACCCATTCTTTCACAAATGTTTGTAGAAGCAGTCTGCATGCCTAGGTGCTTCATTTTATACACCTGTGGCCATGGAAGTGATTGGAACACCTGAATTCAATTGTTTGGATGGGTGAGAGAATACTTTTGGCAATATAGTGTATGTCACAAATCCGATGAAGCATTGAACAGCCTTCACATCCTGTGGTGTTGGCATTGCCAGAACAGCTTTTGTTTTTTCTGGGTTGATCCGTAAGCCTTCCGCTGATAATATGTGCCCATGAAAGTGCACCGCTTTCAGTTTGAATTGCAAATTTTTTTTCGTTTAATTTCACGGCTCTGCAGCATTCCATTAGTGCGCAAAGATTTTTGTCGTGATCTAGCTCGGCTTCTGCATCTGAGTCACCACGATGGGCTTGTAGGATATCAGAGAGTGAATCGGACAAATTTAAGATTCGATCAGAACATCGAAACATGAGGAGCCGAAATACCACAGAGGCCCAAGGCAACAGGACGCCGTAAATCAGATCCCTATCTCCAGCCCGTCTGGAGCAAGCCTAACCAACAAGCCTCTTTCACAGAACAGCTTGCAACATTAAGACAAAAGAATACTTATTGATAAGTCCAATGCAGGAAGGAGATCGTCAAATTTGGGGCAAGTAATCAAGATTAATGGTCAAAGAGATGTACCGCGTGACCGTCACATGTAAATCTGTGATAGAAATCATGAGCTAGAGACTTCGTTGGGTGGGTCCCCCTAGCCCCCCAGATACAGACAAGACTGACATTCCTGTGTTCACAGAACACATTCTCACATCCACAGAATGGCACAGAAACTGTCTTCTATGTGTAGATGCACCAAAATCATCTTAAAAGTACTTATGAGCAACTAAAGATTTATATGCATAACTCCATATTATGTATGTAACCCACACAAATGACGATCATGTTTTAATCACATATTATGTATGTCTCTTTAATAATTAGGGAATAGCTTAAGGGTTAATATCCTTGTTTGGTATGTATGAGTTTGAAAAATCATGCTTTAAACATTTCTTCCAATCGTTTCTTTGTCAAATGTATCATATTCTTGTTATAGGAAACATGTCCTAAATTATACTCTGTAAGAGTGGGAAATTTGGACCATGTGACTGATAAGATAACATTTAGATTTATGAATGGGGAGGAGAAACATACAACACTCCGAGCTAAGATGTTGTCTAATTGGTAAAGACAACATTTGGGATGTGTCCAAAAGCCGAGTTTAAATACTCAGGACACCATCAAATTATGTTTTTTCGTCATTGCTTTTGCTTTGTACTTTTAGCCATGCTTTTTGCCACTGCTGTTTGCACGTGAATTCTTTGAGCACCGTTCCAGCATGCTCTGGCCTACATGCCAGCTGCTAACACCGCGAAGAGAGGAAAAACCACCTAGTCTCGTTACATCCTTTCTTTCTTTTATTTTAGTTTCTTTTCTTTTCCATTGTGAGTTTCATGTTTTCAGTTTAAGTTTTGCCGCCATGCCTTGTCTCCGAGTTCAACTCGAGACTGTGACCACCTCAAAACTTCTACCACCCACAACACCGCATCTTCAGCCAACGCCCAACCATTGACTTCCCAAGACATCACTTCAACGACTACTGAACCTCCAACCAATCAGCAACTTGGGAAACCCCCTTTCTGCAAAGACTACAACAAAGGGAATCCCTTAACACAAAGGCACCGCAAGTAACCTCCAGATTCTAGCTGAGCTGGTGTATTTAATATAAATTTTAGCCTCATTGAGAAACTCAATGCGAGGGTTAAATAAGTGATTGATGGTTCAGGTCTATGCAATTGCACATATTGCTATAAACTTGGGATTTCACATTTTCATTCTTTAAACTCATTTCATTCTTTAAACTCACTTTCTCTCTTTCTGCAACGTGTGAATGTGTGAATGCGTGTGTTCATGTGTTAGATTAGTTTACATGTCTTAGATTTATCAAATAAAGTCTTATTTATATTGAAAAGTGAAGTATCTTGTGTTTTGTGCTTACAAGTTAATGTCTTAAACTGCCAATCTTGTTACTTTGCTTATTAATAGTGTTTTCACTATATTGTGGATTTTAATATCCAGTGCAGAGTTGATGTTATATGGCTCGTTCAGTGAATCGCTGCCGACTCCGTGATCCACTGTGAAATTGAGCTAAATTGACTTGTTTCTTACATTTTACCTATTACCCTTACAGGCTCTATGCCTCGGAGTACCATCAACAGCTTGTGTTGTTTGCATTGATAGATTTCATGTGCCACCGAAATGCCAAAGGGCAGTTTACACCATCTCACCCGCCCCCATGGTGTCCAGAAAGTTGTCATTAAACTGCTCTCATTGTCCAGTCTACAGTGTAAAAAGGCATCACGAACATCTGCCAGCATGAACAGATGTGCTTTGGGCAGTTTATACAGAATGTCCACCAGTGTTTTGGGTCTATACATATCCTTACTTTGTCTGGCTTGGCTATGACTGCCATGTTGCAGATCCATGGGGTAGGTTCAGTGACTGATCTCTCATGTACTTATCAAGCTGTTATTTTACTCTGGCTTTCAAGGCCACCGGTACTTTACTGTGTCAATGCATTCCTCAGCAGTGAAAAGCCGATCCTCACTATAGGGACCCTGCTCATCCTGACCATCGTCCATCATTACATTCACTCTGCCTGCCCTGTCGGCTCTCTGTCGGGCTGTACACACCTTGGCGAAATGATTCACACCACATGATCGACATGTCTTTCCATATGCGAGACACTGCTCTCTGCCTTTTTGTGACCACCCCCACAGTACTTGCAACCCACAGTCCTGAGCGTTTGCTCATTATTCATTTTTCCATCCAAGCGTATCAGTCTCTGTGCCTGTGCAATGTTCACACTGTCACTGATTGTGTTGTCGATTGCTTTTACACGTCGTTCCGTCACATCTGTTAATTGGCATATTTCCACACTCTGTGCCAAAGTCAGTTCCAGTTCACACAACAGGCGTCGCCTGGCATTTTCATTAGCAATGCCCAGGACAAGTCTATCACGAATCATTTCGTCTTTGAGTTTCCTGTGTTTGCAGGTTGATGCTTATTACCGCAGCCTCATGAGAAAGCTGTCAATAGGATCGTCCACTTCCTGCTTGCAACACCCGAACATATACCTTTTGTAGATCACATTTTTCACAGGCTTGAAATAGTCACCTAGGGCATCGAGTATGGCTTTCAGATCTTTCGTTTCTTCCTCACTCAACACAATATTGTGACTGTAGATGTGTCGACATTCGTTGCCCATTAATCGCCACAATGCCGCCACTCTCACCTCTTTGGGCTTCTCAATTAACCCAATAGCTAGTTCATTGTCCTCGAGTTCCGCTCTGAAATAATCCCAATTTTTTGATATATCCCCAAGCATCAGTACGCCCTCAGGAGCGGGAATGCTGTTCAATGCCATGTACAGAATTTAGGGCCCACTTCTGACACCATGTTTGTGTTCTGTGTAATAAACAAGCATGAGCTGAATCAGTCTGTGAGTTTATTCACAGGCCTCAGTGCGAACTGTGCATGAGCCCGCACAAACAATGTCATCACAGGATACAGACCATATATGGCATTTCACCATGTAACATTGTTCATGTAGACAGCATCACTTGGGTTCTATTGTATTTTGTCGCATCGCGCCAATTAGATTAGATTAGATTAGATCTTCTACTTGCCTTTTGTGCAACCTACCCATGACAATGTGTTAATATATAACAAATATTACTTTAAACTAGGGCTGCAACTAACGATTATTTTGATAATAGATTAGTTGGCCGATTATTTGTTTGATTAATCTGATTTTTTTTTTTAAAAAGCTACATTTTCTTCTTTTTGTATTTTATTTTATGCTATGAAAACATACAGTGCTTAAAAATTTATTAGACCACCTGTCATAATAAAGAGAAAACACAAATATTTTAGGAATCTGTCAAAGAATTGTTTAAATCTAAAAATGTTATTGTCATTTATTGGGCAAATAACAAACTGAAACAACTGAATATTTGTTTACATAAAAAAAATAGCCTACTGCCTTTCATAACAGCATGCATTCTTGCTGGAATTGTTTAGCTACTTTTTGACTGTAATTGGGTATCTGAAAAAATCTTTCATAGATCTTTCATTCTTTCATAGATAACAGAAATAATTATATTATTGCATTAGAAATAGCCTACTGTTACTAAAGAGCTTACAAATATTGGAGGACTAACCAATACAGATAGCTAAAAAATGATTTTAGTAAACACCAATACTGTTAGTTTAGAGCAGCAGTGGCACAAATCTTACATTATTTGTTATAAACCTTAAATTTTTTTAATAAATTTGTTATGCACTGTATATAGGCCTATAGTTTAAATCACTTCATCAAAAATTAAGACAATAATAAAGACAATAAAGACGAATAAAAACACAAACTCAGTGTTAACCAACTTTTTGATCACAGTCACGTTTACTGTAATTTCTTTATCCTGTAAAAGGCGGCTATGAAGCATCTGATATTTATATTCAGACACCTACAGGTATATACGCGGTTATCCCTTTACAGTTCCTACTCTCATAAAATACGTGCACTACATGTTGACTTTTAAACCTTAATTATGCCATTACGCTAATGCATTAGCTTAAAGCTTAAAATAAAGAATTCTCATGTTTTGTGCAGCTTGGATCACGTATTTCTCCCGCAGCATCTCATTCTGTTTCCTCCACTGTTTTTATATGCATTTTGGCCATAGAAATGCATTATTCAGTGCTGTAACGTTAATTTGACGCAACCGGCTGAAGTTGAACGTTCACTGTGGGCAGACCCGACTAATCGATAATGAGAATCGTTGTGATGATTTTCATTATCGATAATAATCGATTTTATCGATTAGTTGTTGCAGCCCTACTTTAAACTGTAGTTAAGTGTTGTTTCACATTGGCTGAACCTTGAGAGCAATAAAGAATAAATAAAACAAACCACATACATTTACAGATAATATTTTTTTATGACTAGAAAGAACATTTAAATCCATCATTTGTCTTAAAGCAAGTCCAATATGAATCAAAAGCTAAAATAAAGGTTAAAGGACTGTCTGAATTATAACTATCTGAAATTTTCTATCTACTTTACTTGTACAATATGAGTATATGAGACTATGCATTTGATATTAAATAGAATAAATGTCACCAGATAAATTGTTTTCTATTACTAAAAATACAGTAATTTAAATAAAAATAAATAAATAAAATAATAATAATAAAAATAATTGACTATGATCTTGTCTGTTGTCCTCTGCTTTTTGTGTCCATTTTTAAGGCTCCCCATTTGATTCAGTCTTAGAATCCAGTTTATGTTGAGTTCTAGTCCTTAGAAAAGACTGCAGTGTAAATAAAATGAAAATCTGAACACCCTTTGAAGAAGAGAAAATGCAGTGGTCAGTCACCAATCAATGCAAGACATAGATATACATAATATCTTAAAACATCAGCTTGACTAAATCTAACAAAAATCTTTTTCTGAATATGAAATAGGCCTATGTCCTGAGTGTCAGTTTGTCAATAACAATAATAAATATAGTGTAATAATGCACCTGTGTCGTGTTGCAGAGACAGAAGACCACACTGAGAATGATGTAAAGTGTTTTCTCATGAGTAATGAGCACAAAGTAACCAACGACCCAGGACAAACCGAGCACCACAGCCAGAGAGAAACTACTCAAAATCTTCTTCTTCTTTGGAGTCGCACGTGAGCTGAGGAATCAGAATTAACATTCAAATAATATAAAAATATGAACTATTATGAAACTGTAAATAATATGTTGCCATGAAACACCAACACTCTGAGATTTGCACCTCAGATACTGGTTACATGAAAGAATTCCCACTATTTTCAAACTAAAACGGATTATGTTCTATTAATTAAAGGAATGTTAACAGCGTCAATGAAGTTTACATTAGTAATGAGCTTGTTTTAAACCCGGAGCATTACTTCTCGGTTCGGTTACGTACCTCTTGAGGTTAGGATTCTGGCAGCAGATGGTTTGAGAGAAGTAGATAAGCAGAGATGTGTTAAAACTCAACATGACCGCTAGAGGAAGCAAGAAACCCCACAACATCGGCCGTTTCGGATCAAACCTTCCTGCCTTGTCTAGAGACGCCAACCAACAACTACAACAACAATAATAAGAGATCACGAGAAATACAGGAGAATGCATAAGTAATGTTCTACATTAAAACTTTTTGTTTGCACTCAATACTACAAATAAAATGCCATATTTTCATGTGGGGTATCCACATTATTTGTAATTTGAATGTGTAAGGCTTCCTGTGTCAGCCAAGTTATTTTAGGACAAAATAATCCTTTATGCTGATTGATGTTGCTAACTTGAATTTGATCATATTAATTTATAATCGTAATTATAATACACACTAGTTTGTAGTGCAAATTTTTACTGTTTTTACTGCATGTTATTCTTCTAGTTATTCATATATCGGCTAATGAAGCGGAAGTCCTGCACATTCACAGGAAACAGCTTACTAACACGGTGAAACACAAGGTGGATAAAGCTATAAAAGTGTATTTTTCACTTACAACTTCTCTTGTCGGTAACCTAAAGGGTCCCTAAAGCTGTAAGTGGTTGACAGCGAGATGCCAACAATAACAGCAGGCAGACCTAGACATATTATATGAAGAAGATTTATCAAAATGACTATTATAAATTACATGATTATCCTCATGCTAATTTCTCATTTTTTATCTTGAGATTAGGCTATTTTTGCTCACTGAAAGTTAATCTTTAATAATAACACTAAATGAATAATAGTTACATGCCCTCTTCTGCAAATCTCAAAAAGAATATCTACTTCCATACTGTTAATTATAATGTTGTGAAGTCTAAATTCACATATAGCATTTAAAAATGATCATTTATTTACTGTTATATTTGTATATTAGCTAAATAGCATAGCTGTATTAACATACTATAACATTAAATCAGTATCAGCCAGCATTTTACTGTTAAATTTATACTATTTAATGTCATATATTCTTTATTTACAAGTTATGCAAACAGAATCAAACTGTCCTGACTTTTAATATCAGTGTTTTTAAATGTACCCCAGCCAACTGTCATGGCGATGGTGCGGAAAGATCGGGGCGGACCGTTGAGGGCATTTCTAATGAGGAAAAACACATGAGCCGCATACAAGATGTTCCAGGCAAATGTGGACAACAGAAAGTACTGCAGCAGGGCTGTTATGGCCGTACAAGGACCCTCATCTATCTTCTCCTGCAAATCTGAAGAAGGAATAACATTCTTCTCTGAAAAAGATGACTCTGAGCTCTGGACCGGGTTGTTGATCCCAAAAATGAAGAGCAGGTAGTAGGTGGTCATGCACAAACAAATGTTCACCAAGAGCATAGTGGAGTTGGCTCCTCTCTGTTTCCTGCAGAGTTCATGAAAAAAAGAAATCATGAGAATTAACCTAAAAAAAACAAAAAACAAACACACATACACTTAAATTTTGCCTGTTCCACAAACCAGTTCTATACAATTAGCATTAGTTGCTGGACATGATATGATAAAAATATTTGATCTGCAAAAAAAATATCCTATCAGTATTTTTGTCTTGTTTTCCAGTAAAAATATTACAGATGCACTGATAATAAATTCTGGCCAGTATGCTGATAATTATTTTCTTTTTCTGGTCAAAAACCGACACGTGCCCAATATTAAAATTATATACTATTTTGTCCAAATAAAGTAAAAATAAAACACTAAAAAGTTCAATCATTTTAAATGTTAAAAGTAAAGTTAAGCATCACATTATATTGTATGTAAAGTATGAAAACTTAACATTCATTGATTTGCTAAAGATCACATTTAACAGTGTTGTAAAATAGTATTTTTAAAGAACGAAAGTTAAATTATCAAAAATATATATAACCCCAATATATTGGATATCCCTTAAAAACAAAAAATAAAATAAAGATAATATGACTAGAATATAGAATGTATTTGAATTTTATTATTTCGTACATCTTCTATCTTACACTATTGCAAAATGTGTTTTTAATCACACAAAAAATTGCTAGAATTATGTTTAAAAATATAAATAACTACAGTATAGAAATATAGGCTACTTATCAATATATATTCTACTGTATGTAAACAAATTAGCAATTTTGATTCTAAATACATTTACCGTAATTAAGAATGTTTTAATATTTTTACTGGAAAATAAGACAAAAAATTCTACTGAATAAGAAAGACTTTTTTTCTTCAGTGTAGCATGGTAATACCATGATATTCTTTGAAGTATATATGACATATATGAATATGGTTCATTCAATAGTATCAAAATCAAAGTATACTGCATAATGACATTATTACTATTATACCATGGTACAATACAGTAAAGGTTCATTTATTCTTAAACGTATCCAGTGCTTTTACCTGGTCTTAATTTGATAAACTGCGGTCAGGACCAAACCCACAATAGACAGACTGCATCCCACAATGCTGATCCAGTTTAAAGCCTCAGAATAAGTGTAGTCTGCTTTAAAGCTCTACAAAGAGAGAGAAATATCAATAATAAATATATACAGTTCACCTAGATTCACCAAACGTTAAAGTGTGGTGTATTTTTACTAAATACCGCATTAGGTAAGCTAACAGAGCAAATGAAGTTAGCTTAGCATCATGTTAACATCAGACTGTCTTGTCAAGTCATGTCATCTGTGCCCTTTACGCAAGAAAAATTATTTACGCATATATAGAGAGTTTCTACAGGAAATGATGTTCCATTATGCTGTCTATCTAGGCAGCTCACTAGCTTTTAAAGCAGTTATTTTTAAATATGTAAGTGAAACTAACCACAAGAACTGCAAAGTTGGTGGTGTGGTTACATTTACATTGCACTCCATTGGGATCATTTATTTTGACGCAGCCTTCTGTTCTCCAGTCTCTATGAGCGTAGTCCCAAAACACACATGCAAAGTCATAAGACGCTGAGCCAGATATATTCTGAAAACATAAAGACATAATATATCACTTTACATAGAACTGTGGAAAATCCTGAACATATGAGACTACAGATAAAATACACACAGAAAAGGTAAACACATATCCATCCTAACAGAAAATAAATAAATAAATTACACTTAGTTATTTATTTCTAAATCTAAATAAAGATTTAAATAAAGTCTTTAAATCTATAACTATATGAAAACAAAAACAACAAAAAAAAATATTATAACTACGATAAAAATAAAATAATAATAATATTTTTTATTTATATAGCGCCTTTCAAACACCCAAGGTCACTTTGCAAAGACGGGTTTAAGGAACAGAACCAAACTGGATAGTAAAGTTCGTAGACAAACTTTAAGTTGGCTTGAAAAAGCCTAGCCAGAAAGTTTGAAGTAGTTTTCAAAGCTTAAAGTTTGAAGGTTTTCAGTTTTAACTATTTTGAAGTTTAAATTAGTTTTAAAGTTTGAAGTTTTAAATTTTTGAAAACCTTACAATTTACCAGAAAAACAGTCACAGACAGACAAACAGATTTTTGCGGTTTCTAGCAAATGACTAGCATTTTACTAGCATGATTAGCAAGTGACTAGCATGTTGTCAGCATGACTAGCAAGTGACTAGCATGTTCCTAGCATGACTAGCAAGTGACTAGCATGTTTGCTAGCATGACTAGCAAGTGACTAGCATGTTACTAGCATGATTAGCAAGTGATTAGCATGTTGTTAGCATGACTAGCAAGTGACTAGCATGTTGCTAGCATGACTAGCAAGTGACTAGCATGTTTGATAGCATGACTAGCAAGTGACTAGCATGTTGCTAGCATGACTAGCAAGTGACTAGCATGTTTGCTAGCATGACTAGCAAGTGACTAGCATGTTTGCTAGCATGACTAGCAAGTGACTAGAATGTTTGCTAGCATGACTAGCATGTTGTTAGCATAACTAGCAAGTGATTAACATGTTGCTAGCATGACTAGCAAGTGACAAGCATGTTTGCTAGCATGACTAGCAAGTGACTAGCATGTTACTAGCATGATTAGCAAGTGACTAGCATGTTTGCTAGCATGACTAGCAAGTGACTAGCATGTTACTAGCATGATTAGCAAGTGACTAGCATATTGCTAGCATGACTAGCAAGTGACTAGCATGTTTGCTAGCATGTTTCCAGCATTATTAACGTTATTAGCATGTTTCTAGCATGATTAGCATGTTACTAGCATGTTGCTAGCATGATTTAGATTAGAAATATTAAATAGAGTGTAAGCTTAAATGAGTTTAAATGGATTAGAAATAGTACATAGAAGTGAAGCTTAATTGAGTCCAATAGGCTTCAGTGTGTTTACATTTGAAAGTTTGTCAGTTGGTGTTTGATGAGTCTTGACTCATCTGAACATTCCGTCAATGTAAGTCTATGGGATTTTTCGCAGTTTTAATCGTAATTTTTGCGAAAACCGTAAGTCGGATCAGTTAGAAAAGATATAGCAACCCGAGTCAGACCAGTCTGAAGGTCTGGGCCGAGTTTGGTGGTTGTAGCTTTAAAGGTCTAGGAGGAGATACATTTTAAAATTTGGTCTCAGAAGAAGAAGAAGAAGAAGTTTAGACAGGATTTCAGTAAGTTGGCTTTTTCAAGGAAACTGGAAGCCAATGAAGGCAATAGAGGATAGGGGTAATGTGATCGTTCTTTCTTGTATGAGAGATCGTGCGAGCTGCAGGGTTTTTAATATATTGCAATCGTTTGATATTTTTAGCTGAAAGGTCATAAAGAAGTGAATTACAGTAATCTAGTTGAGATGTGATCACGGTATGTATAACAGTTCCAGCATCCTGCTGTCTGAGAGAGAGGTGGAAAAAAGCTGCCTTTATCATTTTACCAAAACGATCATTAAATGAAAGAGTGGAATCAGTGTGAACACCAAGATTTCAAACTGTCATGGAGGGCATAATCAAGGTCCCATCAGTTGACCAGATAGTTTAGATACAACAGCTTTAGAGCCAACCAGTATTACCTCAGTTTTACCGGAATTAAATTTAAGGTAATTTGCCTCCAGCCAAAGCTTGAGTTCCTTGATTCAAGTTGTTAATGTAGGCCAGTGGTCACCAACCTTTTTAAGCCCAAGATATCTGACCTCGGCCTTTAATAAAGACAAGATCTACCTATTGAAGAATTGATAGAAAAAGACATCCCAGATTGTACTTCCAATTTGAGGCCTTTTTGCACCGATCATAGCTGATTTAGAATCAGATATATTTTTTAACTAGGCTACCAAATTGGCTGACTCTGATACTATTTTTTTTTTTTTTTTTTTTTTAATTTATTGGATATTTGCTGTTTAACAAACAAACTGGCAAAATTATCTGTAGCCATTTGAAATTAGAGGCAACCACTGCATAATCACAATCCAAACAAAGATGCTACACACATTGCACAAGCAGTTGTTTTTTTTTCATTTGAATTAAATTGTTTTCAGGATTTAAAAACAGAATGGGCTGACTTTATGTTTTATTTATTTTATTTAATTTTTTGAGATGCAAATTCACTCTCTGATAGCAGGTGGCGCTTATAAACCAGCCAGGCAGCCACAATATAGCGTTTCTTTGGTTACCACTGTAAACAAAGCAGAGCTGTGCTTTATACGGAGGTAAAAAGAAAATGCCATTGCCATCGAAACCTTTCTCAAGACAGAAAACTCTTTGCGCTCATCTTCCATGTCTTTGACTTCTGTTAATGTCCCATTGACAGACTCAGGCATGATATATTTTTCTTTATCACTGTCTCAGTAGCTACTGAAAATAACAGAAAAATACAGTAGAAAGAATGGAGAAATGTAATGCATTTTTGTACTTATTTTACTGTTATCTTCGGGATCTACTGGGACAGTGATAAAGATCTAACAGTCGATCGCGATTGACGGGTTGGCGACCACTGATGTAGTTGGAGGAAATACTGAGGTGGAAGGTGTGTTAAAATAAATCTGAATGTCATCAGCATAAGAGTGGAAGTTAAACCCATAGCATTTGATTATTTGTCCAATTGGTAACACATAAATAGTGAAAAGAAGAGGGCGCAAGACAGAACCCTGGGGTACACCAGAAATGATGGATTTGGTGGATGATTTGTGCTTCTGGTATATAACAAATTGTTGCCTCCCTGTCAAATAGCAGGAAAACTAGTCAAAGGCTGTGCCAGTAAGTCCAATTGCTGAAAACCGTGAGAGGAGTATCTCATGACAATCAGTGTCAAAAGCTGAGGTCTAACAGAAGGTGAGTGCTAAGAGCACCAGAATCAGAGGCTAAGAGAAGATCGTTAAGAACGTTAACCAGGGCTGTTTCAGTACTGTGTAATATTGTGTGTCTTACCTGATCCTCATCACCTTGACAGGGTTTATTTTGTGGTAACAACTGACAGTATGTTAATCCTTATGTAAGTGTTTTATTGACTAATAACACAAGCGATTCATAAATTCATATGTTATGTAATCATTATGAGTTTGCAATTATTTACCTTGGGCCTGATGGCAAACTCCACGTTATCAAGCAAGCTTTTGTCTGTCAGGCTGGCCGACACCACCCTTCTCTTGGTATCAAGTTCACTCTTAAATTGTTTTGAGTTGAAAAACTGATCATTTTCATAAAGCACCACTCCAATACTGAGATTTCTGTTCCCTATGGGGAAAGAAATGGAAAAATGTATTCAAAACTCTGACTTTTAATTATGTCCCTCAAAATGAGAACAAAGATATAAACGGTACCCCTGTCTTTCTCGGAATTGTTCTGCAGTTTGATATTTAACAGGAGATCATTGGGACCTCCTGAAGAAGATGTCATATTAGCATTGTCTGCAACCAAACTGATTCTTTCGGAGGAATTCTCTGACAGTCCTAGTGAAATGCAGTTTAGTTTAGTATAAGAAGTAGAAATGTCTTTCTGATATCAACACAGATGTGTAATAATTACACTTGAGGCTTCATATGAGGTTTCGATACTGACCTGTTACAGGGTATAATTGCACTTGTTCATAGGTCCAGTTTGACAACTTGATGTTTTGCACCGCTAGGTTTGGTTGCATCAGTACGCTAGAGTTAATGTTACTCATATTCAAAGAAAAATCCTCCAAAGTCTTTGTGAGACTACAGAAATAATACACATGCAAAAATTAAACACAAAATAATCCTAACAATGATGATAGTTGGCTAATAATAATAATAATAATAATAATAATAATAATAATAGTAATAATAATAATAATACAATTAGTAATTTTCTTCGGTATTTTGCATCAAGAAATTAAGTTTACCATGTTATCTATTTTTTACAAAGTTTTGTTGAGTAATTAATATATCTAAATATAAATATTGTAAAGGAACAAATAAATAAATAATGCACTCAGTAATTTTTCTAACTTTTTTAGTGTAATAATATTTAATATTCACTATTTCTTTCATAATGAACACTTCTTTTTTGTGTAAATAAAAAAAAAAATGTACACAAAATGTTACACAAAAAATTAATTAATTTTAGCATGGTAACTATTGTTTCCAGAGATTATTTGTAATTTTAGTAACGCTTTATTTTACAGTTTCCTTGTTACATGTTACATGTTACATGTACTTAATATTCTAATAACAATAACACTTCTAATAACCCTAAGCCAAACCCTAATCCTAACCCTAACCATATAGTAAGTATATCTAGTTAATTATACTCAGTACTTAAATGTGTAATTACACTGTAATAAGAACACCTTAAAATAAAGTGTTACAGTAATTTTGTAATTTGAAAGTAATTTGAAAATAAAATACATCAAATATAAAAAATTAGCTCAGTATTTTGTCTTAAAAAAGGTTCACACTCAAAAAAAAAAGACAAAAAAATACCGTTTCAATTTTGTTCCTTTTCCATTTTATTTCTTTTGTATCTAAATCTTTGTTGAGTAATTTAATTAAGCAATTAAGTAAAAAGTACTTAATAAAGCAATAATAATTAAGTTAAAAAACTATATATAGTAAAACTATATATAATTTTGACAGCTCTAATATATATATATATATATATATATACACACACACACACACACACACACACACACACACACACACACACACAACAGGAGACTTTTCAGACGCGCACTCCACTTCACTTCACTTCAGCAACAGGCGTGAGTCAAATGAGCACGGAAACGGTACAGAAGACAAGGAGCTTCAGTAGAACAACAGTGAACAACAGTCAGATGAGATGTTTTCAGGCCATATGTCAGTAAAAACTAGTTTTCCTGTCCTGTCACCCATTAAATTGTCTGTGCTCATAGCGCATACTCTTCAATTGCATGCACAAATATGGCACCGTGCGCTGTAGCATGTATCATTTCATATTAATACATGAATGAAACTGTGAGTATGCGTGTCAGATCCACGTCACATCCAGCAGCAGCAGTTCTTAAAGTAATAGCAGCCAAAAACCTAATAACCCCAGCTGCTGTGATGTCTGTTAATAGAAGAACTCGCCTTCAGTCATAAAAAAGATGTCATTAAACAAATATTAAAAATATACTGTCTTTATGTTGTTTCTACATTAATTTGAAGATTTTGAAGATCTTGATTAATCACAATTAATTTCAGGAAAAATGTGTAAAAAAAAATGTTTTGCACAAAAAGAAATGAATTAACATGGTAACTATTGTTTTTTCCAATTTTCCATATCATTTAAGTTAAGTTCTTTTCATTTCATTAGACACTAACTTTTTACATTTGTTAAAAATTTGTTTTAGAATTAAATTTATTGATTTATTTGTAATTGTTTTCAACAGAAATGTTTTGTTATTATAACACAATGTGTTGTGTTTGTGTAGGGCAGGTGTGTGTGGAGTGTAAATACCTCTCAAAAGCATCATAAGTGTCTTCAGAGTACTGATCTTTATCAGTGAGCATGAGCTGGCTGATGGTGGCCATCACTAACTCAGCAACTGACTGCAATGAAGATAGATCATTATTATTATTGCAATATTATTACATTTCTACATAATGAGTTTGATCTAGTCACACTGTCAGATAAACATACTAACATATTTTATTGTCTGTACATTCTTACCTTATCTAACATGGTGGCGGACAGCAGATTAGAGACAATCGTAGCAATTGAGGTGATGTTGTGGGACGTCAGCTGCTCAGGTTTGGATGTGAGAATCTGGACACTGGAGGCAATGTACATATTCTCTTCCAGAGTGCCCTAAACAAAACAATCAAAGCCAGTTTGTGCCAATCTGTTGTCTAGTCATAAGAACTTTAAAATACATTCAAAATGCCAGAGTTCAAACCGTTCACTACATCATGACTACAGTAAACTGAAAACAGTTGCAATATATTTTACATTTAACTTTGACGACTACTACAAATATATAAACCGGGGGGGATCATAAGTTGCCATGATCTTAACATATTAATATATAAATAATTATATTTTATAAAAGAAATGTATAAAATGGGCAGCAATTTTAACTTTAAAAATGGATAATAGAATATAATATAATACAATATAATATAATATAATAATTAACATATTAATACAATTTGTTAAAATTGTCAACTGTTGCTGCCTATTAAATGTCAAAGATGTAAATACAGACGTTGGCTTTGCTTCCAAACACCTCCAGGTTCAAGCCACAATCCAGAAATTTAAGTCCACCAAATGCATGGAAAGATGTTAAATTCAAACACTGAGCTGAGGCCATAGGAAAACCAGCTACAGAAGACATAAAAGACACACAAGACCAGTTAAACATGTTAACTTAAGAAACACAAACCAAAAAAAAAAAAAAAAAAGATGACATACCCAAACTCAAATAGTTGCAGTTTAGCATATTTTGATATGTACAGTATTTCTGACACAAAGTATTTCTGCTTTTATATCATATTTTTGATGCCAATTATATATCACTGTTTAATTTGTAATACTACATACCACTGGCTGTTCCTGGAGGGCAAAGCTGTGTTGAAAAACTAATCTGACCGATCACAGTGAGTGGGAAGGTCAGACCATTGAGTGTTTCCTCTGGACAGGTATTACCTGCAATGAAACTATTAAGTCATCTTTGGCAGGGGTGTGAAGTAACGAATTACAAATACTCACGTTACAGTAATTAAGTAGTTTTTTTATTTTTTATTTTATTTTTTTTTATCAGTAATACTCAAATTGAGGACCAGTCTGCACCTTATTGATGAACCGTGGTGTAAATATAGTCTACTGCATCGGTGTCAGCGCGTGATGTAATAAAACTGCAGCTCGTTAAAAGGGTTTTTTTTTTTTTTTTTGATCCATTTTATACAATCCACCTTCATTTAGCAAGTGCACTTGCTCATAAACAATTTGCGCTTTTCTTTTGAAAAAGTTTCCCCAGAAATACGTCGCTATTTAATGCATTTTTCCTTACAAATTGTATTATCAGAATAACAATTCGAGTAAATGTGTAAAAGGTATGGCATGATGCTATCCTTCTAGAACAGTTATGTTAAAATTGTAACTTAAATTATCAAGTTTAGTTATTTTTATTTCTTTATTGCAAAACGCTAAAACTGGCACCGTTTTGGAGAGAAATGGGCTCTCATTTTAACCTATATCATGATGTGTGATGCTGAACTATGTTTCTAATGGTGTTTGTATTTGCACTGTTCTAAACATTAATATTTTATGTGCAACAACAGCATGCTGTCTCAGTGGCCTTACACATGATTTTAAATCTATTTTTTCAAACTTGATTTAAATGGGGATGATTGTACTGAGAATAACTTTCATCTTTTCTTCAACTGAATACTGTTTCCATGCTGTTTTGGTGTATTTTAAAGAGTTGTTTAAAACTGCTGGATGATAGATATTCTTCATTCTTTATGACAACAAAATAATGTGAATTACAGAATGTACAACGGTTTTTAAATGTATAAATTGCATGTGTTCAGCGTTTATTATGAGGGGGTAGAATCCACAGCTCAGTACTCACTACTCAATACTCATGAGTACTTTTAAATAGGCTACTCTTTTACTCTTACTCAAGTTGTTTTTTGGACAAGTACTTTTACTCTATTCACACTACATTTTTTGGAAGGTATGGTACTTTTACTTGAGTATATTTTTCCAGTACTCTTTCCGCCACTGATCTTTGGCTAAAACTTGAAATGGTCTTACTTATATTACAGGCCGGAATTTAAGAGAAATCTTCTGCAATGCATACCTGTAGGTTGAGAAGTGGTTAAAAGCGGGTTATGGATGGTAGTTGATGATGTTGACAAAGTGGTTAAAGTGGTAGTTGTGGGTGATCCGGTGGTCGTAGTACTTAATGTGGTGGTAGTAGGGATGGTAATAGAATTGGTAGTAGTGGTAATAGGAGTGGTAGGAGGATCGGTAGTCGAGGAGGTAGCATGTGGTGCAGTGGTCACAAGAGCAGATGTGATGGTGTTTGGAGAAGTGGAAGCAGGCGTAGTAAGCTGTGTATTTAAATTAGGTCCAAAGAGTAAATCGAGTAATGATCCACCACTAAATTGAAATGCTGTCCAAAAAGAAAATTCAATTTAGATCAGCGCTATATTTCTGGTACAATGTGATTTCATATACTCTTTTTTTAAACCACTAATGAGAGCATTGTCCTGTCAACAGCTACATTCTTCATTGGCATTGATGGTTCCATGAAGAACCATGAAAATGTTACATTGCACAAAATGTTTTTCTTACTGGAAAAAAAGATCTTTACACTCTATATAAGTAAAGGTTCCAAAAAGGGGATTTTCACAACAATGCCACAGAAGAACCAAGAACATTGAACAGTTCTTTAAAAAAATATTTTGTTCTTGAAGAACATCTAAAGAATCTTATTCCACTATTAAGGATGTTATAGGTTCTTCATGGAACCATTCCAATAAAGAATTACATTTTTAGTTACAAACATAGTTTAGATTAAATGTTTGTTTGCACAAGGAGTCTGAAAAATCTCACTGGATTATTACAGTTAATGGCAAAATGAATGTTTGGAAATGCAAACTGATATTTTCCTGATATTTTCTGAAAATACTAGTGTTCTAATAATTTTGGCCACCACTGTATATATAATAATAATAATAAAAAAACCTGCCCTACATCTATTTTCTTGAAAGTTAATCTGTAATGTTACAATAATCCCTTACCTGAAAGAAATATGAGCAGCAGCATGAAGTGATCCATCATCATCCCATTAATGATCCAGATCTGGTTCTCAAAAATGTCTGGTTATGACTTATGTATGATCTCAGATGTTGAGTTTGACATGATATATTTGCATTTTTAAGAGGGAAAAAGAGCTATGGACACGGTGATGCGCAATGTTTTGCAAAAACCAAAAAAAAAAAACATGTTGGGTCAGGCAGGTCATATCATTTTCCTACTTGATAAGTACACGTCTAGGCTTTAGTAAATAGTCTATATAAAAGTGTAATCATAATTATAAAAATATAGGCTATTTTAAATGGATAATCCACCTCAAAATTTAAATTCTCTCATCATTTACTCAAACTCATGAAGAATACCCTCATCCTAAGAAAGTCAGTCTGTACATCTGGGGATGACAAGAGAGTGAATAAATGATTTTCATTTTTGGGTGATCTTTCCATTAATAATAACATTAAATAAATAAATAAAGAGACTGTTGTTTCCTTTGTATTTTAAGCTTTTCAACCAGTCAAATGTGCGTAGATGGGTAATGATATCATGTGAATAATTTGACATTTGTATACACAACCTAACATCTCTTTAACAAATATTTGTTTAATATTCTGGAGAGATTCAAAGCAGGTACGCTCACGCGATTAATATCCACAATATGACAATGCGTGTGTGCACTGTCATGGTGCCATTGCCAAACAAACTTGACTTAAAGTCCAAATAAACACTGCATTGTGTAACAGACTGGCGTGTGTCACGTTTAAAGATAAATGACTTTTGAATTTTTTCTCAACTTCATTTTGTTATTCAAAGCGAGCCTTGTATTAGATGCAAATCACTGTCATTCACGCATTTCAGATACAACATTGAACAACAGGCAAATTAACGGCGCATCTCTAAACTGGTAACGCAAACTACTGGCCAAAACCCCAAACCCCAAAAAGCAGAAAACCATTATGATAAAAAAAATAAAAAAGTGTCTGAATTTATAGTATATATTTAGTAGCCTATATGCAGCCGCGCAGTTGCTGGACACCTGTTTAGGCTACAATACATGAGCATTCAGACAGCGAGACGAGAATTTATATGCTGCCAGGTCAGTGGGTTTTTCCTGAATATGTATTAATATATGAATATGAATAATGACACAATGCATGCAATTAGACCAATCTTATACATTTCAATATATTTTTACTTTACATTTTACTTTAAACTGTAGTTATGTGTTGTTTCACATTGGCTGAACCTTGAAAGCAATGAAGAATAAATTAAACAAACCACATACATTTGCGGATAATATTTTTTATGACTAGAAAGAACATTTAAATCCATAATTTGTTCCAAAGCAAGTCCAATATAAAAACTGAAGTACAGGTGACTGTCTACATTATAATATCTGAAATTTTCTATCTACTTGTGCAATATGAGTATATGAGACAATGCATTTGATATTAAATTTAATTAAAATAAATGTTACCAGACAAATTGTTTTCTATCACTAAAAATACAGTAATTTCAATTAAAATAAAGAAATAATAATTAAAAAGAATTGTATATGATCTATGATCTTGTCTTTTGTCCTCTGCTTTATATGTCCATTTTTAAGGCTCTCCCTTTGATTCAGTCTTAGAATCCAGTTTATGTTGAGTTCTAGTCCTTAGAAAAGACTGCAGTGTGAATAAAATGAAAATCTGAACACCCTCTGAAGGAGAGAAAATGTAGTGGTCAGTCACAAACCAATGCAAAACATGCATATAAATATATTAAAACATCAGCTTGAATAAATCTAACAAAAATCTTTTTCTGAATATGAAATAGGCCTATGTTCTGAGTGTCAGCTTGTCAATAACAATAATAAATATAGTGTAATAATGCACCTGTGTCGTGTTACAGAGACAGAAGACCACACTGAGAATGATGTAAAGTGTTTTCTCATGAGTAATGAGCACAACGTAACCAACGACCCAGGACAAACCGAGCACCACAGCCAGAGAGAAACTACTCAAAATCTTCTTCTTCTTTGGAGTCGCACGTGAGCTGAGGAATCAGAATTAACATTCAAATAATATATGAAACTGTAAATAATATGTTGCCATGAAACACCAACACTCTGAGATTTACACCTCAGATACTGGTTACATGAAAGAATTCCCACTATTTTCAAACTAAAACGGATTATGTTCTATTAATTAAAGGAATGTTAACAGCGTCAATGAAGTTTACATTAGTAATGAGCTTGTTTTAAACCCGGAGCATTACTTCTCGGTTCGGTTACGTACCTCTTGAGGTTCGGATTCTGGCAGCAGATGGTTTGAGAGAAGTAGACAAGCAGAGATGTGTTAAAACTCAACATGACCGCTAGAGAGAGCAAGAAACCCCACAACATCGGCCGCTTCGGATCAAACCTTCCCGCCTTGTCTAGAGACGCCAACCAACAACTACAACAACAACAATAAGAGATCACGAGAAATACAGGAGAATGCATAAGTAATGTTCTACATTAAAACTGATGGATGTTTCTAACTTGAATTTGATCATATTAATTTATAATCGTAATTGTAATACACTCTAGTTTGTAGTGCAAATTTTTACTGTTTTTACTGCATGTTATTGTTCTAGTTATTCATATAGCGGCTAATGAAGCGGAAGTCCTGCACATTCACAGGAAACAGCTGTGAAACATAAGGTGGATAAAGCTATAAAAGTGATTTTTCACTTACAATTTCTCTTGTTGGTAACCTAAAGGGTCCCTAAAGCTGTAGGTGGTTGACAGCGAGATGCCGACAATAACAGCAGGCAGACCTAGACATGTTATATGAAGATGATTTATCAAAATGACTATTATAAATTACATGATTATCCTCATGCTAATTTCTCATTTTTTATCTTGAGATTAGGCTATTTTTGCTCACTGAAAGTTAATCTTTAATAATAACACTAAATGAATAATAGTTACATGCCATCTTCTGCAAATCTCACAAAGAATATCTACTCCCATACTGTTGTGAAGTCTAAATTCACATATAGCATTTAAAATTATAATTTATTTACTGTTATAGTAGTATATTAATTAAATAGCATAGAATTTTAATTTCAACATACTATAACATGAAATCAGTATCAGTCAGAATTTTACTATTAAACGTGTATTCTTTATTTACAAGTTATGCAAAGAGAATCAAACTGTCCTGACTTTTAATATCAGTGTTTTTAAATGTACCCCAGCCGACTGTCATGGCGATGGTGCGGAAAGATCGGGGCGGACCGTTGAGGGCATTTCTAATGAGGAAAAACACATGAGCTGCATACAAGATGTTCCAGGCAAACGTGGACAACAGAAAGTACTGCAGCAGGGCTGTTATGGCCGTACAAGGACCCTGATCGACCTTCTCCTGCAAATCTGAAGAAAGAATAATGTTTTGCACTGAAAAAGAAGAGTTTGAGCTCTGGACTGGGTTGTTGATCCCAAAAATGAAGAGCAGATAGGTGGTCATGCACAAACAGATGTTCACCAAGAGCATAGTGGAGTTGGCTCTTCTCTGTTTCCTAAAAAGTAAATCAAGAGGATTAACCTAAAAAAAATAAATACACTTAAATTTTGCCTGTTCCACAAACCAATTCTATGGAATTAGCATCAGCTTGCTGGACATCATATAATAGAAATACATGATCTGTAAGAAATGTTGAAAAAAAAAATCAGTATTTTTGTCTTGTTTTCCAGTAAAAATATTACAGATGCACTGATAATAAAATCTGGCCAGTATGCTGATAATTATTTTCTTTTTCTGGTCAATAACCGACACACATTAAGTTTTGATATATTTACGGTAGGAAATTTACAAAATATTTTTCATGGAACATGATCTTTACTTAATAACCTAATGATTTTTGTCAGAGAAGAAAAATCTATAATTTTGACCTATACAATGTATTTTTGGCTATTACTTCAAATATACCTGTGCAACTTAAGAATGGTTTTGTGCTCCAGGGTCACATTAGTTCTTAAATGTATCCAGTGCTTTTACCTGGTCTTAATTTGATAAATTGTGGTGAGGACCAAACCCACAATAGACAGACTGCATCCCACAATGCTGATCCAGTTTAAAGCCTCAGAATAAGTGTAGTCTGCTTTAAAGCTCTACAAAGAGAGAGAAATATCAATAATAAATATATACAGTTCACCTAGACTCACCAAACATTTAAGTCTGCTGTGTATTTTTACTAACTACCAGGTAAGTTAATATAACAAATGAAGTTAGTTTAGCACCATGCCAACGGCAGATTGTCTTGAAATCAGTTACGAGTCATGTCTCCTGTGCTCATTACGCAAGGAACATTATTTGCTGCATATATAGAGAGCTTCTGTCCACCTTATTTTTCAACGTGGAAGTAAGCCATTTTCTGTCAATGTGTGAGACTTCTGGTTCATTAGCCGCTGTAAGGAAATAACAAGAAGAATAACAAGGTGCCTTAAATGGTAAAACTGTTTGCACTACAAACCAGTGTGTTCATAATTAAGATAATACATTATAGTAATATGATAAGACACACCAGTTTGTAATATCAAGCAACAAAACAAGCTGTTTTGTACAGCTAAAAATAAATTTATTTAAAAATTAAATTTACTAATGGCTGTGCCCGCTTTTATGGGGAATGAAAGGTGGATAGGAAATGATGTTCCATTATGCTGTCTATCTAGGCAGCTCACTAGCTTTAAAAGCAGTTTCTTGAAAATATGTAAGTGAAACTAACCACAAGAACTGCAAAGTTGGTGGCGCGGTCACATTTACATTGCACTCCATTGGGATCACTCAGCCCTCTGTTCTCCAGTCTCTATCAGTGTAGTCCCAAAACACAAAAGCAAAGTCATAAGATGTCGAGCCGGATATATTCTGAAAACATATATATATATATATATGAAAAATAAAGTCTTTAAGTCTATAACTATATGCAAACAAAAATACAAAAAAACAAACAAACAAACAAAAAACATTTTGGGCCAAGTTAATGCAAAATGAGCAGGATAATATACAAACTGGTCATACCTGATCCTCATCACCTTAACAGGGTTTATTTTGTGGCAACGACTGACTGGACGTTAATTCATATGTAGGTGTTTTATTGACTAATAACACAAGTGTTATATACTATATTGCCAAAAGTATTGGGTCACCCCCTTCTAATGAACAGGTTTGACTACTTTAGTAACTTCCATGAGTACAAATCTTAATGTTTAAGCATATAATGATATTCTAGGGAATTGTGTGCTTCTAATTTTAAAGCAACAGTTTGGACAGGACCCTTTTCTATTCTAACATGACAATGCCTCTGTGTATCCAAGCTGAAAACCTCTGGTGTGACTTTAAATGCAGACCTTGAGCCAAAAACACTTTACCAAACACCAATAATTATTTAGATTAATAATATTTCTTATTTCTATTCTTAAGGTATTTTTTGTATAAATAAAAAGTGTACACAAAATATTACACAAAAATAAATGAATTTTAGCATGGTAACTATTGTTTCTGAGGCTGATTTGTCATTTTGTCACTTCAAAGTAATTTGAAAATTAAATAAAACAAATATTAAAAGAACAACAAAAAAGTAACTACTGGTAAATTTTTTGTGTAATAACATTTAATATCCATTTTTTCACAAAGAGAAAAATAATCTTCTTAGTTAAAATATTTGTGTCTAAAAAAATGTTTTGCACAAAAAGAAATAAATTTTTACCATGGTAACTACTGTTTTAACCAAAGCTTTGGTGAGTAATTTGAAAATTAAATTAAAGTAATTAAATTAAATTAAACACTATAATTAAATTACCTTTTTACATTTGTTTAAAAAATGTTTTATAATTAAACATATTTATTGATTTATTTGTAATTGCTTTACACAGAAATGTTTTGTTATTATAACACAGTGCGTTGTGTTTGTGTGGGGCAGGTATGTGTGGAGTGTAAATACCTCTCAAAAGCATCGTAAGTGTTCTCAGAGTATTGGTCTTTATCAGTGAGCATGAGCTGACTGATGGTGGCCACCACTGACTCTGCAACTGACTGTAATAAAGAGATTTCATTATTATTATTACAATATTATTACATTTCTACATATTGAGTTTGATCTAGTCACACTGTCAGACAAGCATAGTAACATTTTATTGTTTCCACATTCTTACCTCATTTAACATGGTGGCGGACAGCAGATTAGTGACAATCGTAGCAGCTGAGGTGATGTTGTGGGACGTCAGCTGCTCGGGTTTGGATGTGAGCATCTGGACACAAGGCAACGTACATATTCTCTTCCAGAGTGCCCTAAATAAAAAAATTAAAAAATCAATGCCAAAACCATTGTGCTAATCTGTTATCTAATCAAAAACACTTTAAAATACACCCAAAATGAGTTCAAACCATTGACTACATAATGACTACAGGATGCAATTGTTACATATTATACATTTTACTTTGACGTCTACTACAAATATATCAGCCAGTTTTATGGCAAAAGAAATGTATTTGCTGACAGTAGTTAAACTACTGCAAAAATGAGAAGGGTCTGAAGATACATCAGTCAAAGTTGAAGTGCTTGCAACCTGAACATAATGTACAGTGCACAGGGAAACCTGGTGAGCCCGGAGGAGAGGCCGGGGCAGGAGGCAAACCACAGCCCCCGAAATCTCCAGGCGCATGATGAAGATGGGAGCAGGAACAGCATCACCGATGTGTCAGAGGACACAAAGCACCAGACAGAGGTGGAGGGTACACAGGACAGTAGATGACCTGGATACATGTGTAGGAGTGGTCCGAAAGGAACCAGTGGACTGGCCCGCTGCAGTGGCAAAGAACGAGTGGGAGAGGTTTGATCACGATGTGGACGAGGTGCTGGAAACAGTCTTGGCAGGAGATGAGGGGAAGAAGCTCAAGACTATGGCTTCCTTTATTTGTAGCATAGGCGCTGAATGCTTTGGAAAGAAAGAGCTGAAGTTCAAAATATACATCCAACCAAAGGAAAACAGACGTATGAAGGAGATAGAAATTCTTAGAGGGGATCTGCAGAGGCTGAGGAAGGCATTTCGTGAAGCAACAGCAGATGAGAGAGCAGCAGTCACGGGCATTCGTGACAATCTGAGGGAGTGCATTAAGACCTTGAGAAGACCTGAATGTCACTGCAGGGACAGGAAGAAATGAATGAAGGAGTGGACAGATTTCACCAAGAATCCTTTCAAATATCTGTAGAAACTTCTGGGTGAAAGATCGGGGCATCTGAAAGCAACAAAGGAGGAGATGGAGGAGCACCTTTATCAGGTCCATAGTGACCCTAGAAGGGAGGACAGGACAGAGGAGATGAAGAAACTCATAAAACCAACACAACCAGCTATCCCATTCAGAGCTGAGGAACTGAGCTGGCAGGAGGTGAACACCTTTCTCGGGAAGGCCAGAGCAAAATCCGCCCAAGGGCCGAAAGGCATTCCGTACAAGGTGTAAAAATATTGTGAAAGGCTCAGGAGACAACTTTGGAAGCTACTGAGAGTGGCATGCAAGAAGGACTTCCTCGCTGACAGTTGGCTGGTCGCTAAGGGATGCTTCATCAAGCAATTCCGTACCATTTCACTCCTCAATGTCAAAGGCAAGATTTTTCTTGGGATTCTGGTGAAGAAGCTGACCAACTTTATGATGGATTATGCTGTCTTGAGCACACCAGCGTAATCACTAAGATCATCAAAGGTGTGAAGAAGAACCGTGGTGGCCTGGCGGTTCTGTGGCTGGATTTAACAAATACGTATGGGACGAAACCCCATAGGTTGGCAGATTTGATGTTGAAGACCTACCATGTCCCATAGCGTTTCCAGAAGCTCTTGCAGTGCTACTATGACAACTTCAACATGCGCTTCACCTGTGGAGACTTCACCACCGAATGGCAGAGGGTAGAGGTGGGCATTGTCACTGGCTGCACGAATTCAGTGGCCTTGCTTTCGGCAGCGATGAACCTTCTTGTTAAGTCAGCAGAGAAGTTGTGGCGGGATGCAGTGATGGTAAGTGGCATCCAGCAGGTACCTATGAGAGCATTTATGGATGACCTCACCATTACGGCACAATCAGTACCTGAAGGGAGATGGATCTTGGAGGATCTGGTTGAGCTCATCGTTTTGGGCAAGGATGGAGTTTAAACCTGAAAAGTCCAGAAGCCTCGTATTGAGGAAGCTCATTCAGAACCGGTTATGCTTCAGGATCAAAGATACCATCATCCCACCGGTCCAAGAGAGACCATTGAAGAGCTTGGGGAAGTGGTATAGGGCAGACCTCAATGATAAGCAGAGTGTGAGGGAGATGATTATCCAAGCAGACACCTGGATGACATCCTTAGAGAAGAGTGGCCTACCCGGCAAATATAAGGCCTGGAGTTACCAATATGGGGTACTCATAAATGGTCAGCCAGCAGAGCACTGATGGAAGCTGAGGATCGCCTGCAGCATGGAACAAAGCTGACCCAAAGGAATGCCGCAGCATGGTACAGAGGGAGGTCCGGAAGGCAGAGGAGGAAACCTGGCATGTCAAGTCAAGCTGGACAAGGTGGGAGGGCGTACAAGAAATGGCCCTGACGTGGCAGGACATTTGGACCATGGAAGGACGCCGGATAAAGTTCTTGATGTGTTCTGTCTATGATGTCCTGCCTACTCCATCAAACCTCCATATTTGGGGGATGGCAGAGAGCCCTAGCTGCATGCTATGTGGAAAGCAAGACAATCTTGAGCATGTCCTCTCAGCATGCCAGTCAAGTTTGGCAGATTCCGGTGGTGTCTGGGAAATTCCGGTGGCGTCATGACAAGATCCTGTCTCAGCTGGCAGATGGTGTGGCAAGGAAGAAGGTTAAACAACTTTTCGACAATCACCACTTAGTCCAGTTTGTAAGGACAGGAGAGAGCACTGCAGTTGGATGGAGCAGAGGGTTCCTGGCCTCAGCAAATTACTGGGAGATGCGGGCAGACCTGAAGAAGTGGCTCAAATTCCCAGAGGAGACAGCACACACTAGCTTCAGACCAGATATTGTCCTCTGGTCTAGAGGTAACAAGCAGTTGGTGCTCATAGAGTTAACAGTACCCTGGGAAGAGAGGATGGAGGAGGCACATGAGCACAAGTTCAAAATATATCAAGGCCTTATCCTTGAGAGCCAGCAAAATGGATACAGCGGGAGATGCAGTGGCAGAGCCAACCTGTTGAAGGACGAACAACGGCATAGAGTTGGGTGGTGGTCAGCAGGGATAGATCCAGGACACTGAATCTGCTGTCGAGCCCTCCCAAGGTGTCATGGGCTTAAATCAATGAAACACCAAGAAAGGGGGTTGCCCATCTGACAACCAGCTGTAGCTACCAACCCTTGTACAGTTGAGAGATGTAGCCAAGCCTTGACCTGACCCAGGAAGAAAGACGGTGCTTGAAAGGAGGAGAGAAGTGATGCCACTGGCTCACAGTTTGTGCAGGGCAGAGTACCTGTAAAGGTGGGCCAGTTGCGATGGTCCCATCGTATTTTGCATATGCATATGCATATTATTTACACCATTAAACTGCCATGAACTTAAAATATTAATATATAAATAATTATATTTTATGCAAGAAATGTATAGTATAGGCAGCAATTTTAACGTTAAAAATTGATAATATAATAAAAAAATAATAGAGCTAAATGCAAAAATGAAAATGAAATAAAAACTCACTCGCATTAATTTTTTATCATTCAAAATGAATGTAAATTTATTCTAAGTTGTCAACCATTGCCCCCTATTAAATTTCAAAGATGTAAATACAGACATTGACTTTGCCTTCGAACACCTCCAGATTCAAGCCACAGTCCAGAAGTTTAAGTTCACCAAATGCGTGGAAAGTTGTTAAATTCAAACACTGAGCTGAGGCCATAGGAAAACCAGCTAAAGAAGACATAAAAGACACACAAGACCAGTTAATCATGTTAATTTACGAAACACAAATCAAAAAAAAAAAAAAAAAAAAATGACACCCAACTCAAGTAGTTTGTGTTTCACATATTTTGATATGTGCTTCTGATACAAACTATTTATGACACAAATAAAGTTAAATTACTGCTAAATTTCTTTTTTTTTTTTTTTTGTATAGTTTGTCAAGATAAAGTATCTATTTTTTTTTACAACCTAGTTCCTCCCATTAATGCTTATATATCATGTTTTTGTATTTATGAATGTTTAATTTGCAATACTACATGCCACTGGCTGTTCCTGGAGGGCAAAGCTGTGTTGAATAACTAATCTGACTGATCATGGTGAGTGGGAAGGTTAAACCATTGAGTGTTTCCTCTGAACAGGTATTACCTGCAACAAAACCATTTTGGGAACCGTCATATCAGCAAGTCATCCTGGACCAAATCATAAACTGTTTTTACTAATATTACAAACTGGAATTTAAGAGAACTCTTCTGCAATGCCTACCTGTAGGTTGAGAAGTTGTTAAAAGCAGGTTTGGGCTGGTAGTTGATGTTGACTTAGTAGTCAAAGCACTTAATGTAGTAGTAGTAGGGGTAGTAGTGGAATTGGTAGTAGTGGTAATAGGGGTGGTAGTAGAATTGGTAGTAGTGATAATAGGGGTGGTAGTAGAATCAGTGTTGGGCACGTTACTTTAAAAAAAAGTAATTAGTTATAGTTACTAGTTACTTCTCACAAATAGTAACTGAGTTAGTAACTGAGTTACATCATTATAAAAGTAACTAATTACCAGGGAAAGTAACTATTGCGTTACTTTAAAAAAAAAATAAAAATAAAAAGTTCAAATGTCAAATAACTTGGATGCGCCCAATATTAAATATGTTAAATTAACTAAATAGAATAAAATATTATTATAAAACATTGTACATTAATCTACACTATTTATCTACTGACACTTAGCATCAGTCAGTCAAGCATTATAATGTGATATTATGATAATTTAGCATTATATGATGATAGAACTTTAGTAATTAGAATAACCAAGTATGAATACATATTTGTCATGTTGACTGAACTTAGGACTGGTGGTGGTGCTTATTTAGTGTTTGTCATTTAGTGTTTCTATAAAGCTGGGGGGGGGGGGGGGGAATAAGATAACAAAACTACTACGAATTCTGCTACTAACAACATTATAAAACACACTAAAATTAATAAGATGCTGGGTTCATGAATATTAATCACGTTGTCTGCGTTCGCTCAAATTGATTTGTTGAAATCAAAACAGGGACGATAATAGGTGAGCGCCAGCCAATGAGATTGTTGTTTGCACATTACTTCCGCCCACTACCAGGGAACCTGGCAGTTCTTAAAAGCTGAAGAATTCCAAAGGAACTCCATTATTTTGACAGGAAAATACAACAAAGAATATCGTTTACATGTAGCGCGTCAATCCTGCATGTTATGTAAGACTCTCTTGCTCTGTATCTTTCTTTGCGCGTGTGAGACAAAGCGACGGCGAGATGTGCGCCTTCACACTAGAGTTTACGGTACGTCAAATACAGCTACACTGCGCATCCATTCAGATGAACTGAAAAATACAATTCTAGTAATATTATAATAAATTATAGTAACACCCCATTTTATTGTCAGTAACGGTAACGGCGTTGTAAAGGGAGAAACAGTAATTTGTTTGATTACTCGTTACTGAAAAAAATAACGCCGTTAGTAACGCCGTTTATTTATAATGCCGTTATTCCCATCACTGAGTAGAATTGGTAGTAGTGGTAATAGGGGTGGTAATAGAATTGGTAGTAGTGATAATAGGGGTGGTAGTAGAATTGGTAGTAGTGATAATAGGGGTGGTAGTAGAATTGGTAGTAGTGGTAATATGGGTGGTAGTAGAATTGGTAGTAGTGATAATATGGGTGGTAACAGAATTGGTAGTAGTGATAATAGGGATGGTAGTAGAATTGGTAGTAGTGATAATAGGGGTAGTAGTAGAATTGGTAGTAGTGGTAATATGGGTGGTAGTGGAATTGGTAGTAGTGATAATAGGGGTGGTAATAGAACTGGTAGTAGTGATAATAGGGGTGGTAGTAGAATTGGTAGTAGTGGTAATAGGGGTGGTAGTAGAATTGGTAGTAGTGATAATAGGAGTGGTACTAGAATTGCTAGTAGTGATAATAGGGGTGGTAGTGGAATTGGTAGTAGTGGTAATAGGGGTGGTAGTAGAATTGCTAGTAGTGATAATAGGGGTGGTAGTAGAATTGCTAGTAGTGGTAATAGGGGTGGTAGTGGAATTGGTAGTAGTGATAATAGGGGTGTTAGTAGAATTGGTAATAGTGGTAATATGGGTGGTAGTAGAACTGGTAGTAGTGATAATATGGGTGGTAGTAGAATTGGTAGTAGTGGTAATATGCGTGGTAATAGAACTGGTAGTAGTGATAATAGGGGTGGTAGTAGAATTGGTAGTAGTGGTAATAGGGGTGGTAGTAGAATTGGTAGTAGTGGTAATAGGGGTGGTAGTAGAATTGGTAGTAGTGGTAATATGGGTGGTAGTAGAAAGTTATGTATTAATATATATCATATTTATATATGATTTGATTTGATTTTAAGTTTATTGCCACATCAGCTTCATAGGCTATTTCATGGCAAACAAAGATTAAACATTTAAAAAATACAGTAGTACACAATACAAAAAATGTAAATAAAGCAATTATAAAACAAAGTGTACATAAAATAATTCTTTAAATTTACTTTTGAAAGAAATTGTAAAAGTTTTTCTGGGTCCATCTTATAAAACAAGTCCTGATAAAGAGTTTGCCCTGATAATAACCTTTGTCTCAAAACATTAAATATTGGACCAAAAACACACGCTTCAGCATCAAATGAGTCCCACAATATTGACATTTTGGTGATTCTTCACCAATCAATAAATGTCCATGAGTTAATCTAGTACGTCCAATACGACACCTTGTATACACAACTTGTTCATGCCTAGATTTAAAAGAATAAATATATCTTGTTCCTACAGCAGAATTTATTTCAAAAAGTTTATTATTTTGACATTCTTCCCATTTGCTAGCCATTTCTCCAATATGTATCTGTTGATTACTGGCTTCACATCAGAAGGCGGTATTTGGCATTCATTTACATTTTCTGTAAGAGCTTGTTTTGCAGCTATGTCAGCTTGTTCGTTTACAATAATTCCACAATGTCCTGGAATCCAGCAGAAAACAATATCATAATTGAGCCTCAGCAACTGATTTGCTTTTATAAATATGCCAACAATTATTGGATGATTTGTTTTCAAAGACTCCAGTGCTTGAGTTTCTTTCTTGTGAATTTTCAATATGATCCAGAGCAAGTAATAGAGCTTGGGCTTCTGCTGTAAAGATGGAATAATGATAATGATAATGACCACTTATTAATGCTGCAGATACAAGGTTATCCATTTTTGAACCATCAGTGTATATAGGATTATGACTGGGAAAAAGGCTTCTTATGTCAAAAACATTTTGACTATATATATATATATATATATATATATATATATATATATATGGGTAGGTTTCACTCTTCTTTTTGCAGGTCAATTCCAAATTGATATATAACTTTTCCATACCCCAAGGTGGAACTGGACAAAGGAGATTCTGGTTTATTAGTTTTCTATATGTGGACTAATGCGCATTCCAAAAGGTCTAATATAGCTAGGTCTGGCTTCATACAGATGCATATATTGTGGGGAAAAGACTGAATTATAAAATGGATTGAGTAAATTTGTCTTAATCTTAATTGCATATTGGAGTGATAATTTCAAACGTCTGAACTGGAGAGAGGGTTCATCTGTTTCTGTGTATAGGCTTTGTACTGGAGAGGTCCTAAAAGCTCCTAAGGCAAGTCTCAATCCTTGATGGTGCACCGTGTCCAACATTTGCAAGTATGATTTTCTAGCAGAACCATAAACCATACATCCATAATCCAGCCGGGATCAAACCAACAGTCTATAAAGTCGTAACAGGACTTTACATTTTGTTTTTGCTATAACCTCTATAATGTTCAAGGCTTTTAAACATTTGTTTCTTAGAGATTTTATATGGGGAATGAACGTCATTTTATTATTCCAGTGTAAACCTAAAAATTTAGTTTCTTTAACAACTTTAATGGGCTCTCTATCAATATACAACTCAGGATCATGATGCAAATTCCGTAATAAACAGAAGTGCATACACACAGTTTTGGTCTCAGAGAATCTAAAACCATTTTCAACTGACCACTCATTTACTTTGTTTATACATAACTGCAATTGTCTTTCAATTATATTCATATTGTTTCCCCTATAACAAATACAAATATCATCAACATAGAGACTACACAATAGATTTGGAGCAATAACTTTTACAATACTATTTATTTTAATCATAAACAGGATAACAGAAAGAATACTACCCTGATGAACTCCTTGTTCTTGTGTATAGACATTTGACATAATATTTCCTATTTGAACTCTTAACCTTCTGTTTGATTAAAAAAAACCTTGAAATAAAAAATTGGCAAATTACCTCTAAACCCCATTTTATGCAAGTCTTATTCCATATTTCCATGTGGTGTCATAAGCTTTTTCCAAGTCAAACATCACGTTCCTTTTTAATGAAACCATCACAAACATATTACTCCAATCTAATAAGGTGGTCAAATGTACTCCTTCCTCTTCTAAAACCACACTGGAAGTTACTTAATTGATGATCAAACTCCAACTACCATACAAGGCGATTGTTTACCATCCTCTCCATGGTTTTACACATACAACTTGTCAATGCTATTGGTCGATAACTATTGGGATCAGTCTGATCCTTGTTTGGGTACAGGTATGACTGTTGCTTCTTGCCAAGATTCTGGAATATTACCAGTCCTCCAAATGTCATTAAAGTTTTCCAGTAGAACAGATAAGACATTTTGGGGTAAGTGCTTCAAGAATTGATAATGAACCTTGTCCGGGCCTACTGCAGTATTATGACAGTTCCTTAAGGAATTCAAGAGTTCCTCCATAATGAAAGGTTTGTTATATGTCTCAGCATTTTTAGTATGGAAATTTAATTCACTCTTTTCTTGTTTCACCCGAATTCTTTGAAACTTTGGATGGTAATTTTTCACTGAAGAATTTCTTTCAAATATTTTTGCTAATATATTTGCAATTTCATGTTTCTGAGTTAGTAGAACGCCTTGGTCATTTATATGTTTAACTTGTAATCCACCTCCTTTACCTTCCATTCTCCGAATCACATTCCATATTTTCTTTGATGATGCGTTTACTGTCAAACTTGACACAAACTGATTCCAGCTCCGTCTCTTTGCCTCATTTATGTATCTCCGTGCCTGTGCTCTGCAGATTTTTACTTTAATAAGATTTTCAGCAGTTGGTTATTTATTAAATATTCTTACAGCTTTTTTCTGTCCCTCAATAAGATTTTTACACTAATCATCAAAACATGGATTTTGTCTTTTGAAGTGTTTTGTAGACATTTTTGGTATAGTCTCCTCAGCTACTGAAATTAATGTTTTTGTAAAACATTTTATAGAATGTTCTTGATATTGAGTTTTATTGTTGAATCTCTCATAGCAGAGGGCTTGGAAAGCATTCTAGTTTGCTTTCTGAAGTTTCCATCTTTGAGGTCTTTGCTGTGTTTCTTCTATTCTTATATAGAAGAATATATTCTATATTCTTATATAGAAGAGCTACACTCTCAAAAATAAAGTTGTTGTTGTTTTGTTTTGTTTTTTTTAATTGGCATTGATGGTTCTATGAAGAGCCTTTAACGTCCATTAAATCTTTTAGTTTCACAAGAGGTCCTTTATACTGGAAAAAGGTTCCAAAATGCGGTTTTCATAAAACAACCTTTTTAATTGTGAGGAGCATCTAAAGAATACAAAAAAGAGCATCATTCCGCTATAAAGAATACTCTTAAAATTAAAGTTTCCAAAAGGGATTTTTTGAACCATTTTGTTGTTCCCCAAAGAACCTTCAAGTGAACAGTTCTTAAAAGAACCATTTTTTTTTCTTAGTGTGAGGAACATTTTAATAATCTAAAGAACCTTTTACCACTTTAAAGAACCTTTTGTGCAATGGAAAGATTCCATGGATGTTGAAGGTTCTTTATTGAAACAAAAATACCAATAAAGACCATAAATTTTTAAGACTGTAGATTCTAAAGCATCCTTTACACTAAAAAAGAAAAAAAAAAGAAAAAAAGAAAGAAAAAAAAATTATTTTAAGAGCTGTTCACTGGAGGGTTCTTTGGGGAACCAAAATAGTCCTTCTACGGGGTGTAGTGTGTTTATTTATGCACCCAAAACAGGACCAAGACAGTATATTTTTATGGGTGGGCCTCCTATTCCCTGGCCTAATAAGTATGGTATATCATAGACCACCCAATGACAGCTCTGCACTTAGACATCATTTGTAAGTGAAACTCTAGCACATAATTCTTTAAATCCCTGTGATGTGCAAATAAGTCTAAACTGGAGAATAGGGGTCAGCAACCTATGGTATGCGTACCAACAGTGGCATGCAGAGGGATAATCGCTGGCAAGCGAGCAATAGAGAAAACTCCATACCGACGTACATTTTGAGGTAATAATTTCTCATAAGGTGCGTTTCCATTACAGATTTGCTCAAAACTTTGGCGATATTTTATAAATGTCGATAAAAAAGTATTTTGAAATGACGGCGTTTCCATTAACCAATGTTATGCGACTAAAATGTAACCTTTTGCTTCTCGCGATAAGTCATGGCAACGGATTTTGGTGAGATTTGACGGATTTTGGATGTATTTATTCAAAGGAGGCGTAAGCATGTATCTTTACAGAAGCACCACGGAAAGCCACTTCAGAAACACGCGTGGCGTGGCTGGAATAAACAGAAGCATTGACTAGAGTGGCCACAATCAGCTTCAGTGGCCCTATCAGAGCCACACTGCACCGCAGACGTGTGCAGTGTAAACTGTCTAAGCATTAATGGCAGGGAAAGCCCCTTATATTCGAGAGCGACCACGTATGAAGTGTTTATTGGAGGTTATAGTACACTGAAGGATGATTATATGGCTTTTTACATACGCCATGTGACCTGTAAATGCAAAAAAAAAAAAACGTTTCCATTGCAGTTTTGCGAAATATTCCTTTTGCGAATTGCCTGAAAAACCACTTCATGTGAGCGTAAAAACTTTTTTGCGATATATGGGAGTTTTTGCGAAATTGACGCGTTTCCATTAAGCGTATTTTCAATTCGCAATTTTAATTTGCGCAATTTGAAGGGTAATGGAAACACGCCTACAGTCACACAGCCTGTTAGGAGCTATAAATACTATTAAAGTAGGAGAATTGACTTGCGCTAGTCTACAGATTCGCGTAGCTCCAGCAAACCATTTGCGCAACCGCTGCACGTATGAGGTGCTTCAGATCAATGCCTCAGTGGTCTAAAAGTGCTCATCAATGTCAAAATAATTGAGATGGCCAATGAAATCAAAGTAGGTGGGGTTTACTGTTCACAGAAGCAGAGCGCAAATTCCAGCACAAAGTGTCAGTTTAACGTTGAAAGAGGGCGAGGTAAGATGAAGCCGCAAATCATTTAATATTAGTCAACTGTTTTACGATAGAAATATTTAATTGACCAAAAGCTACAGTATATCTGTCACGGACGCTGGAGCCAGGAACGAGGAGACACGGCAAATACACAAACTGAGAGTCTTTAATAAAACATATAGGGAACAGAGCATCTGAAGACATTCAAAGACCGACAAACACTAACTGAAAGGACTGGGGCTTTTAAAGACGGGACAATCAAAGAACTAAGGAGACACACCTGGAGCAAATTAATACAATCAGACAGGGGAGAAACTGGGTCACAAGGAACACATGGGGAGCAAAAACTACAACAAAACAGTCCAGGGGCGTGACATTACTCCCCCCTCCCGGAAGGTGCGTCCTCGCACCGTGGAACAACAGAGGGGGGGGAACGGGTGGGAACAATGGCGGCGGCTCAGGAGGAGGACGGACAACCGGGAGGGGGCCGGCAGACAGAGACCAGGGAAGTGACGAAGGAGGGAGGAGCCAGGGAGGAGACAGGAGGGACTCGGAGCAGGAGGAGCCTGGCAGGACCCAGGCCACAGCCATGATGATGGCCCATGGTGGAGCCGACGGAGGGAGGAGCCATGGAGGAGGAATGGCCGCCGACTCCAGGGGGCCGACCAACGGAGGCGGAGCAGGTGGAGGAGGAGCCCGAGGTGGAGACGGAGAGCCGACGAGCCAGGGTGACGCCGAGGATCCGGGGGGCCAGGGTGGAGCCGAGAGCTCTGGCGACCGAGGCAGAGGCGGAGCTCCGGAGATCCGCGGCGGAGCCAGAGCGACTGAGGACCAAGGTGGAGCTGGAGGGAGGAAGGAGCCCAACGGAGCCGGTGGGATGGAGTGACGAGGCGCAGCCAGAGGAGAGGAGTCCCGAGGCGATGGCGGGTCGACGCCCGACCAAGGCGGAGCCGGAGGGACGAGGGAGCCTGGTGGAGCTGGTGGATCGATGGATGACGGTGGAGGCGAGGGAGCTAGGAGCCGAGGTGGAGCCGCTGGGTCTACGGGCCGAGGTGGAGTCTGGGCCTCGGAGGCTGGAGGTGGAGGTGAGGGATTCTCCAGCCACGGCGATGGAGGATGGCAGACCCGCGGAGCTCGCACCGCATTGATGGAGGGCTGAGGGCGAGCAGAGGGGCTGCCAGACGACAGCGGTGGAGGAGGCAGGAGCGGGTGGGAGGGTGGGCATTTGAGATCCTCCGGGCTTCCAGGGGTTAACTCAGGAATGGGAGCTGATACTGTGGGGCGCTCTGGAGGCGCGGGTTCTGGAGGACGCTTTCGGGAAGCGGGCACAGGGGGGCGCTCGGGAGGAGCGGAGCTGGCTGGAACCAGCGGAGACGGAGAGAGGATAGGGGAAGCGTCGACCTCCAGATCATGTTCCCAGTCCAACAGATCCCCTTCAAAGTCTAGCAGCCCCAGATGTATCATCAGCTCACCCTCAGCCGCGGTGCAGGGGGCGGAGCTCCACTCCGCGCTCACACCGTCCACGGCTGGCTCCCACGTGATCAGCTCTCGCACCTGATCTGACGTGTTGGGCTCAACTTCCAGGACGATCTTCCGCTCAGTCGCTCGGCTTGGCGCTGGCTCGTGGATCGTAGCGGGAAATGGCTCTCCGTCATCGGTGGGCTCGTGCTGGTGCTCCGCACTGCGGGGAGTTGGTGGGCTGGGCTCTGGGTCAGGAGTGTCCACTCCACGAAGGCGGCGAAATCCTCTCGAGGACCATCCTCGGACGACAGCGCTCTGCACGCGGTGTTCAAGCTTGCATTATAGAATGTGCAGAGCGCGCCGTCCGGGTAGCTGGTGGCGTTAGCTAACATCAGGAACAGTTGTGTATGGTCCTCGAGAGATCGGTCCTCTTGCTCCAGCAGGAGGAGGAGGAATTCGGGCCGGACGTAGGGATCCATGGGGCAACACAACGGAAACAAAAACACTGATAGAAAACGGAAAACAAAACGGAGGGTGGACACGGAGGTAACTGTTTCGGTCGGTCTTTCTGTCACGGTCGCTGGAGCCAGGAACGAGGAGACACGGCAAATACACAAACTGAGAGTCTTTAATAAAACATATAGGGAACAGAGCATCTGAAGACATTCAAAGACCGACAAACACTAACTGAAAGGACTGGGGCTTTTAAAGACGGGACAATCAAAGAACTAAGGAGACACACCTGGAGCAAATTAATACAATCAGACAGGGGAGAAACTGGGTCACAAGGAACACATGGGGAGCAAAAACTACAACAAAACAGTCCAGGGGCGTGACAATATCCAGAGATGCAAAGTACTTGACTTTTCTTCTCAAATATGGCCATTTTGAGAGAGAGAGAGAGAGAGAGAGAGAGAGAGAGAGATTGAAGTTGCTAGTGTGAATTGCCTATGTCTGTCTCTCTGTAAAAACAATGAGGCAGAGTTTAGTTACTTAAAAAAAAAAAAAAAAAAAACAATTTTACTCCCCTCCTTGCTGAGAAATATAATGTAGAGATTCAGTATTGATTAATAAAAGTCGTGCTGCGGGCAGCGTTGACAATAAGTTTATGAGCTCCTGAATGTTTCGGTTTGCACAGCACATTCTCCGATCTCTGTGTGAGAGTGATGTGCGTGTTTGTGAGTGCACGTGTCAATTAAAGCAGTGCATTAATATAGAATGGTGACTAAACTGAACGGTTTTAATAGGGGACTTGCTGAAACTGTATAAAAATATAGATTTAAACAATAAAAAGAAAAAAAAAACTGTCCTACATCTATTTTTTCTGAAAATTAATCTGTAATGTTTCAAGAATCCCTTACCTGAAAGATGAATTATATAGGATATAGCCTACACATTATTGATTCAATATACTTTTTACACTCAATATAACTTTTTTTAAATTGTATCAAAATATATTATAAAAATCATATTATTGTTGACATCAACCACAAAAAAATGTAAAAAAAAACATTACAAATATTTAACGCAATTAACACAGGGGTGGAGCTAGTGTTGGCCATCCCACTCACAACTGCTGCTTTTGTCTCTTTTTTTCTTGACAAGAATTGTGATTATTTAGATGCAGAACATCTTTACGACCACATCAAATGGGATACGTATCAGACGCACACTCCACTTCACCTCAGCGACAGGCCCAAGTCAAGCACAGAAACGGTACTGTGGTCGTAGCGCGTGCTCCTCAATTGCATGCACAAATGTGCCGGAGCAGGCTGTAGCCTGTATCATTTCATATCAAAACATGAAAGAAACTATGAGCATGCAATGTAGTGTGTCAGTTTACATTTCCAAACATTATTTTTGCCATTAATTGTAATAATCCACAGTGAGATTTTTGTTTGCAGAAGGAGTCTGACAACAGCCAGTGCTCCACACAGAGATCTGATCTGATCATCATCCAGTCTGTCTGGAACGACATGAAGAAACAGAACAAACTGAGACAGACTAAATCCAGAAGAACTGTGGCAACACTTGTGAATTAACTAAATTAAATCAACATTTGGTGTGACCATCCTTTGCGTTTAAAGCAGCTTTTGCCCTAGGTGCACTTGCACATAGTTTTTCAGGTAGGTCTCTTGAAGCATCTTGGAGACGTTGTTCTCCGCAGTTCTTCTGGATTTAGTGTGTCTCAGTTTGTTCTGTTTCTTCATGTCATTCCAGACAGACTGGATGATGATCAGATCAGATCTCTGTGTGGAGCACTGGCTGTTGTCAGACTCCTTCTGCAAACAAAAATCTCACTGAATTATTACAATTAATGGCAAAATGAACGTTTGGAAATGTAAACTATTTCCTACTGACACACTATTGCAAAAGATAGAAACAACTGACTTAAAACCATTTTTTAGCTGGTGAAAGTACTAGTGGCCTAAAACTTTTGCACAGTACTGTATATGAAAATTAATTGAAAAACAAAAATAATAAAAATAATAATAATTAAAAATTCACAAACATGGTTTTTTATTGATTCAATATAATTTTTTACACTCAATATAACTTTTTTAAATCGCACCCAAATATATTATAACAATCATAATATTGTCGATATAAACCACAAAAAAAAAAAAAATATATATATATATATAAATATATATATATATATATATATATATATATATATACATATATATATATATATATATATATATATATATATATATATATATAAGTAATGAAATAAAATAAATAGAGATTTTTGTAGTAGTGTTAGGAATTGCTGAAGGTCTTGTCGCTGGAACTGTATAAAAGCATAGATTTAAAAAAAAAAAAGAAAGAAAAAGAAAAAGAAACCCTGCCCTAGATCTGTTTTTCTTAAAGTTAATCTGTAATAAACCCTTACCTGAAAGAAATATGAGCAGCAGCATAAAGCGATCCATCATCATCCCATTAATGATCCAGATCTGGTTCTCAAAAATGTCTGGTTATGACTTATGTATGATCTCAAATGTTGAGTTTGACATGATATATTTGCATTTTTAAGGGGGGAAAAGAGCTATGGACACGGTAATGTGCAATGTTTTGCAAAAACCAAAAATGACAAGAAACATGTTGGGTCAGGCAGGTCATATAATTTTCCTACTTGATAAGTACACATCTAGGCTTTAGTAAATAGTCTATATAAAAGTGCAGTCATAATTATGAAAATATAGGCTATTTTAAATGGATAATCCACCTCAAAATTTAAATTCTCTCATCATTTACTCAAACTGTTTGTACATGACATGAGAATGAGTAGCTTAAATTATTTTCATTTTTTTTGGTGATCTAATAATAATAATAAAGAAAATACTTCAAGTCCAAATAAACACTCCATTGTGTAAAAGATTGGCGTGTGTCACACATTTAAAGATAAATTACTTTTTTCTCAGCTTCATTTTGGTATTCAAAGCGAGCCTTGTATTAGATGCAAATCGCTGTCATTCACACATTAGATACACCATTGGACAACAGGCAAATCGACACATCTCTACACTGGTAACGCAAACTAATGGACAAAAGCCCAAACCCCAACAAGCAGAAAACCATTATGATAAAGAAACACTTCTTCCTTTATAGTATATTAATATTTAGTAGCCTATATGCAGCAGTGCATGTGTTGGACACCTGTTTACAATACATGAACAGTCAGACAGCAATACGAGAATTTCCATGCCGGCAGGTCAGTGGGTTTTTCCTCCTGTCAGACCTACTTAAGTCTACAAATGAAGCGTCAATTTCTCAATTTTTTGTTGCAACTTAGCAGTAAACACGGATATACACTGATGCTACCAACATCAAATGTTGATGATGGTTTAACGTTGAAAATGCACTGAAATTATTACTGATTTGGAATGAAGACAGAAACGTGCTGCACAAGAACTTCCATAGGAAAGGAATAAGTCTGAATGAGGTGCAAAGGTTAAACACGTTAATCTGTGTAAGCTAATAAAGCTTTGGAATCTGTGCATCCATGAGAGTGATGGAGGATATACACTTACCTAGAAACCTCCACATCAACTCTGCTGCCTTCTTGACTACTCATATACTAGACATTTGTGTACTGGCAAGACCTAAAAAAAAAATGTAGAACTACTGTATGTAATACACTTTTTTATGAGTTTCTTCTTTGTATTAATGATTTTCTTGAAATGAGTACATTACAGTGTTAAGAAGTGACTTAATGATTCTCCTACATAAGGAAGCACAAATTATGTCGTCTTATATAAAAAAAAAAAAATTAAAAAAAATTACATCAAGCAAATCCATGGTAAAACCTGATGTCAGCCCTTAAAGGGATAGTTCACCTAAATATGAAAATGTTGTCATCATTTATTCACCCTCATGTTGTTCCAAACCTGTATGAATTTCTCTCTTCTGTTGAACACAAAATAAGATATTTTGAAGAATTTTGGTAACTAAACAGTTGCTGGTAGCCATTGACTTCCAATACTATGTGTCAATGGCTACCATCAACTGTTTGGTTCCAACATTTTCGGTAACACTTTATTTTAAGGTGTTCTTGTTACGTTACGTGTACTTACTATTAAAATAACAATAAATTATGCACAACTACATGCAAGTAACCCTTAGCCAAACCCTAATCCTAACCATATAGTAAGTACATGTAGTTCATTAATATTACTCCGTACTTAAATGTATAATTACACTGTAACAAGGACACCTTAAAATAAAGTGTAACCAGATTTTCTTCTTTTGTGTTCAACAGTAGAAACTCATACATGTTTAGAAAGAATTTTCATTTTTGGGTGAACTGTTGCTTTAAACAACTCGCCAACCTTAGTTAATTATCTGCTGAGCATTTCTATAAAACAATACCCTTTGGTTGTTTCATTCAGAGAAAGAAAAGGGAGGGGCATTATTACAAGCTTTAAAAAACTGTAATACTCATTAACTTTTTTTTTTTTTTTTAAATATTCTTTATATAAAGCCAAACCAGAGAACTAATCCAGAGCAAATACAAAGTTACCATCTAGCAGCCCACAAACTACAACGTTACAACATATTAATTTCCTTTTTTATTCTTATTACTTAAAAATTAGATGTTAAATGTTACATATTACAACCTCAAACAAAAGCATTTGATGATTTCAGTCTACTTATTCAAAAATGACAAAATAATTTCAGATAATTTTATTGAAAGCTGATTAGTGGAAAAGAACAGAGTATCTGACATACACTATTTTAGTAAATGGCCTTTTGCTCTGGTTCTTCACATACCGTCCTCATCATTTCAGATGTATGCCTAGATCCCAAATAAATCCTTTACGAATACAACCTGAGGTCTCTGTTAAACAGCATGTTGAATTGTGGTGGAAACAGAGAGAGATTACAAAGCCAGCAGTTCAAACCTAAGCAGAAACGGACATCAGTGACGTCTTGATCTGGGCCGAGAGCCAGTGGATGAGAAGCTTGACACTGAACATCCTTTAACGAACCTGATCTCCTCATAGGCTCAAATTACTTAGGTAATCATAAAAACGTATGTGATCGAAGAGCCATCAGGAAGAGAAAATAAAGACACAAATAAGCAGATGACAAACTATTATTCTCCAGCAGTCTCTTATTTTTTCTTTTTATCTTGCGTGTTGGTGAACCAGGCATCCAGCAGCTTTTTGCTATAGTAGATCTGCCAGCCATGTACTTGAAGTGAAATAATCAAAACTAAGTACATTATAGAGACAGCAGAGAAGCCAAAGATGAACCTATAAGCTTTGCCGTGCCGATAAAGCTGCTGAGCCACAGGAAACATCTCCATCCCTCCATAAAGAATAGGACCGACACAAAAAAGCCCAGCGCTGATCATTGAGATGACCAGGTAACTGATGTTGTTTTTTGGCAAAGCCATGAAACTGAAGCCGGTAGGTATGATGCTCAGTAGATATGGGTATTCCCACTGGTACGGAGAGGCCACCACTTTATGGGATACCAAGTTCAGCTGACTGACCACCACCTGTGCTGCTACAAGCAACCAGACCACTGCATGAGCGATGTTCAGCTTCTTGATCTCAGACTTCAGGGCCACACTGAGGGGATTGAGAAGGGTCAGTTTGACAGGATCAGAGTTACTGCAATTTTTAAGTATTTTTAGGGGGTTGTTCAACACACACACACATATACATATATATATATATATATGTATATATATATTTATTTATTTTTTTTATTTATTTTTTTTTTTGACATGATGTGGTGTCATATATATATATATATATATGACACCCCATCATGTCAAAAAAAAAAATATATATATATATAATATATATATATATATATATATATATATATATATACACACAAAGTCAATACAAGACACACAACACACACGTACCTCATCTGATAGTGTGACGCCACGCGCTCGCGGTGCTGAAAGTCGCTTCCGTCACTTCCTGTAGCGCGCGGTCCTGATCGTGATGCCATGGCAACCCACCACCGTCGACAAGCTGAGGTAAAAGTAACGTCGAAATTTACCGCACTTCTTCGGTAGATGTTCACACATGAGGCGAACGGCGCACTCGCGTTACGGTTTAACAAGCCTATATGATGTAAGTATACAAATTATAGCCAACCGCGGGAAAGTAGAAGAGTTATCCTAAAACGGAAATTATGTTACTGTCATTCAAACATCTCCTTTGTGTTCTACGAAAAAAAAGACATTATTAAATATAAACTTACGTAAACTAAAAAATAAAAAAATGGGCAGTTACCACAGTACATTGCAAACTATTTCTACCATGATACGTTACAATATTTGTTGTTTTTGACCAAATAGTTGCACATATTAATAAATATGAATAGCGTACAATAACACAAAGCGTGCAAATAATGTAGACCAATCTTATACACTTCCGTAAATAACGTTACTCTCCATTTTGTCTAATATATTGACTTCATCCAAAGTATACTAAGCAAAACTGTGAAGCCTCCATTCCGCAAGCGAACTAGCCTACTGTAGTTAAATAGAAAAACTTTTTAAAATGTTAAACTTCGCTGTAGTTTTTGTTTGTTCACGACCTTGTACTGAAGTGTAAAACAGCTGGTTGATGCTATATTTACCCACCCGTAGCATGATTTAACTATTTACTTTTTATTGACAATGCATTTTTGATTGTAATACAATGAATTTTCAGATCACAATTATTAGTCACTCAATCCAACTTCTACGGCTTGTGCTGACGCTTCCTAAACGTAACGTGATTTCTACGAGACACAATACACGTTCAATCACAGTCGGTGTTACAGATACGCGCATCATTATGTATCATACTTATGAATACCCATACTATATACCTACCTTATTTCAACATGAACCAGCAAGCAACTTCATACACATAGAAACGTGAGCAAAAGTAGCTTTTCTTCTACATATGCGTTCGCGTGGAGATAATGCAATATCGCCCTCATTGGCGCGGAGTGGGAACAATTAATGATTTGGAAACGAGTTCCTAGAGATTTGCATTGATTGATACAACAACGGATACACATACTTGGTTATTAAATTATGTATTATTTTGATTAAACCATTGGAAAATTATTGATTACCTTGAAGCTCTTTGTTGGTTCGTTTGAAGACTATAATATTTGAGAGAGCAGAAGGTACATTTGTTGTGTAGATTACAAAGTATCGTTCAATTATTATTATTATCATTATTATTAATCATTCATTGCTGAGGTTTTCAGAAATTACACACTATGTAAAAGCAGCAGCTCATTGTCTGGCTAAGTGTAGGCTATAACATCCAAAATTCAATAAATAATGGTCAACATGAAGATTGAAAGCAGGGATTCTTTATTTATTTATTTATTTATTTATTTTTGTGGAATTCCCTAGTTACAAATCCACACAATTTTAGACAATTCAATTTATTAGAAAAAAAAACAACAATAATGATATTAAATCTTTACTCCATACTTGTTTAACAGTTCAGCACCATTGTCAAAAAATAACCTTCCTTTTTTGTGCCCCACCATCTTTTTGCACATATACAAATTTAGTCATTCAGTAGTAAAACTAAAAATAAATTACAGAGAGGTTCCTAAGACTATTTGAATTTAACTTAGAGTGTCCATGTGGCCTTATCAACTTGTATACAGTATACTATTGTACTTATTAACAATTGTTCAGTACCTTTGAGTTTGGGTATGAAAGAACCTAAATGTAAGGTTCAGGACATTTCAGATATGTATTTTACTGATGTTTTTAGTTAATAAGATCACTGAAAAGCAAAAAACATAACACTTATGTGATCACATACTTTCTTGAAGTACAATAAGAATCTAAGACAGCAGAAAAATAGTGCATATCCAACAATCTGAACATTCTTCATAATGTCAATATCACATCATTTTTTACATTGATATGTAGTCAGTGTGACCCCATCTATATACAATCAATATACTGTCAAACAATAGGAAATATGCAAATAAATAATGTGATAAGAGTTCTAACAAAGTGCTAACCATATGGATGAATGGATAACGTAAGATGCTGTAAGACCGTTTCAAATAATGTAATTATGTGTATGCACAAAACATACAAACATCCTTTTCTATTCAAATATAACAAGTGGCTCTGTACTGATGGCACATACAGTATACTTTAGAAAAATGTAGCATTGATTTTATATGAGTGACTTTTTTTGACAAATTCACATGGGATATAACAAATATCCAGAGAATGATGAGTGGACATATGGACCAGCATAAAGTCCTGCAGCTTGGTCTGATGGTAACTGGATATGAACAGTGTCTCCAACTTGTAAGGGCAGCACCGCACTCCCTGATGCCTGATCTAGGTAACTTTTTTTGTATTCATCATATGTATACATAACTGGCTCATTGTTCCTGTACAATGCCACCCATACATTGTTTCCTTTGCAGTTAACATGGTAGACAAAGTAATAAATTCCAGGTATTTTGCAAGTGAAGATGCCAGTTTGAGAGTTGTAATTCTGGTTGCCATTATATAAAATCTTGTTGAAGACAACAGGTTGCCCAACTGGAGGAAATGGTGTTGTCAGCTGAGCTGTAAAAGCAGGCATCTCTACGCCATTCCTACCAATAATGGCTCCTCCAGGCTTTTCTTTCTTATAACCACCTTTTGCCCCATCTAGCCCAGGACCTGTCTCAGGAAGGATTTGCCCGATAAATGGAGATTGAGCCGGAGGTCCTGGTAGGCCAGGTGGGCCAGGAGTACCAGGTATTCCAGGTTGACCTGGAGGCCCACCATGTCCAGGTATACCAGGTGGCCCTATTGGGCCTGGAAGCCCAGGTTTTCCCTCACCTGGCATTCCAGGTTTTCCTGGTGGTCCATATTCCCCTTTTGGGCCTGGTAGACCAGGTGGGCCTATTGGTCCTGTTGGACCCATTAATCCTGGGATTCCCATTGGCCCTGGATGACCTTTCTCTCCTGGGAATCCAACTTCTCCTTTTGCGCCAGGCTTTCCAGGGGCTCCAGGTAGGCCAGGTAAGCCTTTATGTCCATTTTCACCTTTAGGACCTATGGGACCTGATAAGCCTCTATGTCCTGGTTGCCCCAATTCTCCTGGGAATCCTGGCTTGCCAGGAAGTCCTGGAGGCCCTGGTTCACCATTTGGACCAAGGTGTCCCTTAGGTCCTACTGCACCACCCTCTCCTTTTGGACCAGGGAAACCAATGCCTCCAGGTGGTCCCAAGTGACCTGGAGGGCCTGGAAGGCCACTTGGTCCTGGTGGTCCAAACATTCCAGGAAGACCACCGTGACCCTTTTCACCTTTTGGGCCATGGGGGCCAGGCAAACCACCATGCCCTTTTTCACCTTTAGGGCCAGGATATCCAGGTTTGCCAAAACCAGGCAAGCCTGGGTTGCCAGGTAAACCAGAGGGACCTGGCTCGCCCCTTCCACCTGGAAGACCTGGTTTCCCTGGTAAGCCATCCAAACCGGGTTTGCCAAAGCCTGGTAGTCCTGGCAGTCCTGGTGGTCCTCTCTCCCCTGGGACTCCAGCCAATCCTGGTTCTCCAGGTGCACCATATTTACCTTGGCCTCCAGGAGCCCCAGGTAGTCCATTCAGTCCCGGTTTGCCAACTCCTGGTAGTCCTACTTGTCCTGGTGGTCCTGGAGGTCCAGGAGGTCCCTTTACTCCTGGCAGTCCTGGGAGGCCATTCCCATTCTCACCTTTTGGCCCTTGGACACCAGGGATCCCAGGAAAGCCCTTCTGTCCAGGTTCTCCGCGAGGTCCAAATTGTCCTGGAAGTCCTTGTGCACCTGGTTTTGACACACCTGGTAAGCCATGTGGCCCAGGAAGACCTGGAGGTCCTGGCATTCCTATTGGCCCTTCACCACCAATTGGTCCCAACTCACCCTTCGGTCCTGGTAAACCTATACCTCCAGGTTTTCCTGGTAAACCTGTCATTCCTGGCTTTCCAATTCCCGGGAGTCCTGGTGGACCCTGAGGACCAGGTTTACCTGTAGGTCCAGGGATACCATGACCAGGAAATCCTGGAGGGCCCTGAGGCCCTGGAAGTCCCATTGGACCAGGCTCACCAGGAGGACCTTTCTCTCCTCTTGGAATGGTTTCACCTGAAAAAAAAGTAACAGTCATGGTCACGGTAACGTCAACACTTGTTCATAAATTACACATTATTTGCATGTCTGAAAGTTGAAATGAATGGATAAAAAGTAAATTAATGTATTTCTAGATTCTTGGACCAAAATATATTCAATATGAATCAATTGTATGAATTTAACCTATTGAGTGAATACAACAGAGCTAAAATGAGATTAAACAAAAATTAACTCTGAATAAACCACACACACACACACAGACACACACACACACACACACACACAGACACACACACACACACACACACACACACACACAAAAACACCCTCCCAAACCTCATTAAAATCTGGTGGCCTTTGTTTTCAAGAGGTTAACCTATCAGAAATATTAAAAATGCTTTCTATCAGCTAGCTTTTGTCAACATTGCAGATTTAAGTCCAAAGTATACTTTGGCCACCCGCATTCCGCAACAGTCTTCCGCAACAACTGTCCATGTGATGCAATTTCCATTATCAGAAGTGTCTGCGGATGTCTGCACGCACTGTACTTGTCCAGCCCAATTTTTGTGATCGCATGGACGGTCCGCATACAGCAGCACAGACGTGAGCTGAATGTTAAGATATAACGAGTGGTACAGTGCATGTGTCGAACTTGTCCATCCATGCTCATCTGTGGTTGAGTATACTTTGAAAGCTGTGCAGACACAGAACGCGGAAAAGTGAAGTATACCTGGGCCTTTACTATTCATTTTAAATGATCCTGTGGAGTGAATTTTGCAAGCAAAGTAATTATCAAGTGATTTGCTGAATAACAAACCTTTTCCTGCAATAGGTTTACCCATGTGCATGGGTATCTGTGGACGTTCTTTTGCATACTGTGGAAGCAAAGGCATCTCATTTCCATATGGTAAGTGTGCCGTTTCCTTTCCATGGTAATGGTGTTGGGTTATTTGTTGGGGTATGCCCTCATTGCCATGTGACAGAAGAGGTAACTGTGGCAGAGGCTGGTGCTGTTGGGGCAGTGGCTTGTGACCATAAAATGCCCCTGCATGGATATGATGTAGCAGACAGAGGTGCTCCACCAGTACAAACAAGCGGGCAGAGAGGAGAGGCCCAGCCATATCCTGTGGAAAGAAGCACAGGAAAGATGATTAGTTGTCTTGGAAAAAGACAGGAAAGCTAGCAGTACCCTTACACCAAAGTGTAGTGAAATCAATTCTATGCCTTGCACATTGGTTTAGAGAAGACAGGTTAACGAGTTGACACCCATAAGGACATTGTCCATTCCATGACTGACCAATCTATGGGTTCTCATTGCTGAATAATTTTATTGATTCTAGAGTGCTTAAAATGTCAATACACCCTATCGTCAATGCTTAATTCAGGAAAATTTCTGTTACTACATGGTTGTATAATAGTGTTAAGAATAAAATTCTAAATATGCCTTTTCAGAAAATCAAAAACAACCATGAATTAGGAATGTTACACCATTTTCTAATGCTAGTATCTTCAAATTAACAAAGAACAGAGCAAGGTTTGGTGAACTTGTTTATATATTTGTTTAGTACTAATAGCATCTGTTCTACTTCTAGTCACTACTGACTAGTCAGCAGAAGTTTCCAAACAACTATTAGGTGTTGTTAACAAAATAAAATTGGGCAGTGATGTATTAATCTGTTTCAAATCAAGTTATGGAAGAACAAGCTGTTTTTGCAGCTGTGTTTCAATAAATGGTATTTTTTGAACTGCCGTGGACACCTAAACATCTAAAAGATATATGTTTTATAGTAAATAAAGTTTCATAACAATTGATTATTTATGAAAACAAGAAAAGTTTTATTATTCATTACATGACTCCCTTTACAATGCTCTTCCAACTAAATCTTTTTTTGCTGAATCTTTTTCAAGTTATTTTATTTCCTTCGGCTTTTATGTGACCCTGGTCCACAAAACCAGTCATAAGGGTAAATTGAGATTTATACATCATCCGAAAGCTGAATAAATAAGCTTTCCATTGATGTATGGTTTGTTAGGATAGGACAGTATTTGGCCGAGATACAACTATTTGAAAATCTGGAATCTGAGGCTGCAAAAAAATCTAAATATTGAGAAAATCGCCTTTAAATTTGTCCAAATGAAGTTCTTAGCAATGCATATCACTAATCTAAAATTAAGTTTCGATATATTTACGGTAGTAAATTTATAAAATATCTTAATGGAACATGATCTTTCCTTAATATCCTAATGGTTTTTGGCATAAAAGAAAAATCAATAATTTTGACCCATACAGTGTATTTTTGGCGATTGCTACAAATATACCTGTGCAACTTAAGACTGGTTTTGTGGTCCAGGGTCACATATATGTTGCCCATACAAAGTAAGCATTGTCCCTTCAATTAACAGCAGAACAAGGAAAGGTCTCAATATTTTTGAACTGAATAAGTAAAGTATGAAAAAACCCAGCACCATCATCATGTACAGAACTAGAAATATTAGTGCCGAATGGTTTTATTTTATTAAAAACGCTTGTCAAATGTTTTTTGTCTAGTCACTGACAGAAGAAATGACCCTCAAAATTCAAATCAGCATCACATGTACCGCATTACAACCTTCTTACAGTATATGTACTATATTACGTCTTCTTAGAACAACAAGAAATAAATATATTCATTTACTGATGACTTGAAATATCCATGAGGTCTAGACAGCATCTTTTCGTAATGACCAACTGATTGCACATTACCCCATATTTTATGCAAAACTCTCAGTAAAAAAGTTAATAATATTTGAAGCTTCTTAAATCAATTACGCATTAAAAAGCTTGAACTTTGTTTGCACTAACATAGACCTATTACATAAGTAATACTTTTGTTATACTTAAACATGACCATTAGAGGTCAGTACCTGTTCACATATGAATACTGTTTGGAAGTTTGTGTGTGTGGATCAAGGGATCTTAACTACACGTACACCATCTGACTGCAAATAATCCTGAGCAACTGCCTTTGAAATCAGTGGGAATGCTAACAGTTTGCTTTCTCCAAAACAGAATTGAAGGCAAACTGTTAGCATTGTTTCTTATCCCATTATTGAACGTTTTGTATTCAGTGATTTGTGCATCAGACATAATCCTTAAAAACCATCAGCCAATAATAGCAATGAATTACAAAAATGTAGACTGCCACCAATTGATGCAATCTTTACAAAACTTTACAGTGCAAGTAACACAAAGGCAAAAAAGGTCCACAAATTATCTTAACACTATGGCACAAACAAATCTATTTCTTACTTTTTTGCTCATTCTCTCTGTTGTCTTGAGAGCCACGTCCTCTCAGATCTGTCCTGAAACTGTGGTGAATGGGAAACCCAGCCACTCAGTTACAAAGCATTGGCATTTTAGCACCCAACCGACAGCTGCACTAAAATCCAAAACGTGAGCCTAAACCAAAGCCGACCCCAGAATGGAGGGGGCATCCTGCTTTGATTGAGCGTGGAAAAATCTTAAAAGCTGGAATGCTTTTTAGGGAGTCTGTTTTTGATTCTAATACATGCAGACATATTGGGATCAGTGTGTGGGTGGGATGCCAGAGCTTTGATTTCCTTTTGTGAGCTACTGTAAACGGAGTTCTTGACTGATCTAGCATGAATAGAACAAAAAGACAAAGTAACACATAAACCATTTTTCTTGGGATGCTGCCAGCTAGGTTGACTGTGACTCCAAAGATACTTTCCACCTCTTTCACATCTCTAAACCTACTCCAGTATCATCTGTTCAAACCTTATTCTGTATTCAGTTTCTCTAAGGGAGAGTGTAGACCTTTTTAAGATATTAATTTATGCATTTAATAATAATAATAAATTTAAAACAAAAAATATATATATATATATATATATATATATATATATATATATATATATACGCTATCGGTACGCTACAGTTTTTTTTTTTTAAATGCAATTTATGAAAAATGCATTTATTAATGTATTATTTATTGCTAAATTTTAAACATTTTAACTTAACAGTTCTACATGTATAAGTATTTGTCATTAGTGATTATTTACATTTTTATTTTTGTAATGATAAATAAATTAATTTATTCAATAGATAGTTATTTTTAAGGGGCATTCCTAGTTTCTATAGGCTACATCACATTCTTTGACATTCATTCATTCATTAATTCCCTTATTCAGTGGGCACCGAACACAAACCAAACATTTCATTCCTCAGAAATGATTTTCATTCCTCAGGCGTCCCTAATTTATAACTCCACCCAGTGATTTGTTTTCAGAGGATCTTGTGTCATTCTTAGTGCTGACTACATTCAGCCTAGAACTCTAACTTTGGAAAAACAACTCTTTCTCTGTGTTCGACGAGACTGGCAAGCCAAAGTGAATGTCCATCCGATGTTCTATATCCAAAAATGTTGTGGGCATCAAAACAGCCTAATTCATTGGAACATTTCTCAGTTACTGCTGGCCATGTATGAAAAATATTAAGTGATATAGAATACCACAATCAAGTGCTCTTATTTGCAACCATGGTACACACCCAGCATAAATCACCAAGGAGATGCCAAAACAGTCTCAAGAAAAGCAGTTCAGGAGAGGTCATGGGAAAAAAAGCATGGCTCCTAAAAGCTTCCGTTCATTCTGAACCCAACAACTCATAACCTGGCCTGGTTGAATTTCCATGCTTATTTATCAAATTCACAAGGCTAAAACAAGCTTCTCACATTGTTCCCTCCGGCCTACATTTGGGTGTTCAAGCATACCAGAAAGAAAATCGTAGTGCAGATTTTGGTACTGAAGCCAAAGGTCAAATGAGAAATATGTTAACAGGCGAGGGTCAAAACCACAAGGACAAGCAACCGGCACAACAGCAACCCTACACGTCCACTGCAGAGAGCAGGAACCAATGTTTTCCTCCTGTCTTTTGGCCAAAATTTACAACCGCAGCGTTTGTCTGCTTGGTTTCATGCCACAGCTCTGTTATCGCACTGCCCCGATTCTAATATAATCAAATTTCCATTCCTGCTTTTCTGACTGCTTCCAGATGTTTCACTTCAATTCACAATAAACAAACAAAGAAGAGCATGCTGGGTGTCAACCATATAATCAATGCTGGCATAATAAGGTTATATGCTCAGCAGCCCTACATTATTTTGGAGCTTTTTCTATTTATTTAAAGAAAACATTAATTATAATACTTATTGTTTTTTTTTAAATAATTTGCCTAATTTGTTTCCAAATGCTATTTGGTTAGATTTGTCATGTATTTGTGTAACTTAAATTGTCCAAAGTTTGTGTCCAAAAGTCAAACATCAATCGGGGGTTCGTCCGGTATCTGAACCCAGTACTTTTTACATTGAGACACTTTCAGGGTTTCCATGTTCAAAAAAACTGTAAACATAAGAATATGAAAACATATCAAGTCTGGTAAATTAATGAATAAATTAATTAATAAAACTTCATATATCGTGAATGTGTCTATAGAACATACATTAATCTACTTGCCATGCTCTAAAATATTGAATCGGCTAAATATTGCTTATTGTAAAATGTGAAGAGTCTCAAACCCAAAAGCAAGCCAGCATTCATTGTTTGCAACTGCCTGTATGACTCACTGGGCTGAAAATGTTTCTAGCTAATAACTGGAGGATAAAAGAAGTTGAACTGTCCAATCAGGCCTATTTCAATATCAAGATGTTTGTCATATTTTTGAAGAGAAAAGTATAATTAAGTTTAAACTGACATACAATTGGAAATCACTTTAAAATGATCCAGTAAATTACAAATGAATAGAAAGGCCATTGAAAAGTCATGTAAAATCATGCCAAAAGGGAACCCTGCACTTTTTCCCCAGGTTGCTCAGGGGTGGTAGTCAATGTAATAAAATTACCAGAAGACACTTTGGATAAAAAGCATCTGTAACATGCCAAGTAAAACCCAATGAGGTGGAACGGACACAAAAGAGGCTTCTTTTTTTAAAATAGTAATGATAATTTTGTACAGATGCATTCCTGTAGTTCAAACTGTAGATCATTGCAGAAGCAAAACAAAGGTCATGGGTTTGATTCCCAGGGAATTCATGAACTGATAAAATGTATACCCTGAATGCAATGCAAGTTACTTTCAATAAAAGTATTTGCAAAATGAATAAATGGTTACAAAATAGAGAGACAGTGTCAGCTTAGGGTGTTGCTTTTTCAGCAATGCTGACAAATGGATTCATGATGCAGTATTTTGGAGCTGCTGTTTCGGATTTGGCTACTGAATTTGAAGAACTTTACGGTTCTTTACAGTCAGCATGACGGTGATAATGACATGCCGACAGTAAACAGCAGAAGATGCCAAAAGACACACACACACACCGCTCGGTGTTCCCACCCTACCAATTACTACAGGTCATGCTTTCTCTGGAAATGGGAAGAGTAAGAGAAAATTTCAAGACTTTTCTCCCATGAAACAGATACAATTCTCTCACACACACACTTACATACACTCTTGAAAATAAAGGTTCTTTGTATCCTTGATTCCATGAACTTTTAAGATCTATAGAAGTTTTCAAATGCACAAAAGGTTCTATAAAGTGAAACAAGGTTCTTTAGATTATTAAAATGTTCTTTAGACAGAAAAAAATGGTTCTTTTAAGAACTGTTCACTGAAAGGATTTTAATGGCACAAAAATGGTTTTTCTATGGCATCGCTGTGAAAAGCCCTTTCCAGAACCTTCACCCTCTCTTTTCCTCTCTGGTGGAATGAGCTGTCAATCTCCACCTGAAGTGCTGAGACCATCATTCAAAAAAGCAGCTGAAGACACAATTCACCAACAAAAAAAACACTCTATATTTCTGCTCTTCCCTAGCTTGTTTCCTAATCTAGTCGTCAAATAAACTGGCATTGTATATAATGAATATTGTCAAGTGGCTTTGGATAAAAGCGTCTTCTAAATGCACAAATGTAAATGTTTTGGAATTCAGTGCGGTGGCGTTCTTGTTGGTGTGATATTGCTGAAATACACTGAGGTTGAGTTGCAGTTATTCCACAGGACAGTGGAATGCAGAATCAGCTGACAGAACGGACCATGAGCCAGAACTGCTGCCTGCTGTAAAACACATTCTCTCGTTCACTCAGTAACTCATACACTCGCTTTTCTCTCTCAGGTAGAAGGGAAGTTTTTCATGTAACCATATGTTTTTGTCTATGGGGAATAAGACATTTTGGGCAGTATATAAACCATGATGAGGTAGCAGAAAGCCTCTGTTTCCTGTATAAGAATGAAATGGGTACCATTTGTGCCTGAAAAGGTCAGGAAAAAATACTTAAGTTTTTAAACTTTTTCATTTGGAAAGGTTATTGCTGACTTTTCAAGAAAATCCTATTTTTCCATCTCAGCCACTTGTGGTACTAAAACTTATTTCCATACAAGACAGACTCTGGTAGTATCTATAAGATTCTTGTGTGCCTTGTGATAAATCAAACACTAAAATAAAATAAAATCTACTGTATAATAGTGTTGTTTGGGTATCAATAATACAATACTATAGCTTTTATTAATATGGTTTTATTAATAATATGGTTAATAAGTTTTTGTTTTTATATCTTCCATTTTCATTTTAAATTCTAATTACATTTTTGTTTTTATTAGCTTTTTAATATGCCTATTTATTTGTTATAAATTTTATTTTCATTATTTGATATTTTATTGTATACAGTGGAGATCAAAATTAGAGAACAACCTACAATTTCCCAAATTTCAACGTCACTGCTTAGTCCTATTTGAAGTTATCCTAACAGGAGTAGAAGGGCAGTTTAAGCATATTTCATAAATTAATTGTATTCTGAAGCACAGTATAAAAAACTTAAATGAGACATTTGAAAAAGAACTCTGATCAAATTTAAAGAACACTTACAGATACCTCCCAGTTATTGGTGTTAGTCTGGTACCTGGTGCTAATTTCCTTAATTATATGACAAATCCTATTTAACTGGCAGCATTCCTCCAATTTTCACTGAGATTGCAAGATGCTGGGCCACTGTAAATTGACTGAAACCCTGTGACAGGAGGTTGTCCAGATGAAGGGCAAAGAGATGACACTTTTAGCTATTGCAAGTTGGTTGGTCCAAATCTGTGACTTCTCGAATATTGCAGGTTTGCAATGACACTAATTCGTTCAAGTCCCCCAAAAAGGCTGGTCGTCCACGTAAGACAAATGCACAAGAGGACAGCATGATGCAGAGACTCTCAGTGGGGAATCGGTTCAACACTGCAGCTGGAATTGCTCACTAGACTGAAAGTGCATGTGTATAATAAAATGAAACATATATAACTTTTCCAAATAAAATTATATATATATATATATGTGTGTGTGTGTGTGTGTGTGTGCGTGCGTGCACGTGTATATATATATATTTTTTTTTTTCAGTTTGCATTTGTTTCAAGTAACTTTTCTTCTTTCCCCTGTATTTTCTCAGAAAATGTAAAAATTAAAATAAAAATAAAAAAAAACAGTAAAAGAATATAAAAGAAAAAAAATGCTTAAAAAAAAAAATATTTAGCAGTTGGTTTTTACAGGTGTTTTGTTGTAGTTTTTGTTTAAAACATAAATTAAACAAATAAAATTCAAATTCAAATTAAATATTAGTTTGCTCTCAAAGGGGAACAAATCCAGGGAATGGGTTACTGCACTCCATTTCGTTGTTCATAAAAAACAAAGCCAAATATGCACCAATGAAATATGTCCAGTCCTTTATGTCCAATCAATTTCCTAATCTCTAATTATTCTCTGAATACTTTATCAGTACTAATAGATGGCCTCAGATGACTCTCATTGTTCCAGCTGGACACTGATGCTGCTGATTTATATCACTGCAAACACAGGCCAGGACCAGAGGTGCGCTGGTGTGCTTGTGAGCGTATGTGTCAGATTCCAAGCCCACGTCCTCTAGTTCTGCATGCGCTCAGAAACAAGTGGCTTTCAGCCTTCACAGCATCCCTATACTTTGATTCTGTGATAAAACTCTGGGCTTTTCCAGAGAAACTCCACATAATAAATGCATAAATTTTTGATCAGAGTCTTGTCAGCCTTTCAGATATCTGGCGTCTTTGAATCTAAGCTGTGAGCCAAACCTCTCTTTAAACAGAGGATCATTGGTCCGCCACAGTTTGGTGTTCTCGTTTCAGTACGATGCTGATTTGACATGAGAAACTACTGCCAGGGAAGACCTGTAATTCTATAGTCTACGATGAGAAGATTTGTACGGTACACAGCGTTTGGCCTTCAGATAGAGGTCAGGACAATAGCTGCATTCAGGATCCAAACTACAGTACGTGCTATTAAATTAAAAATGTTTACTTTTTCCAAATAGTACGTGTGTCAAAACATTTCTAGGGAACGAAGCAAGCCAATCCACCCGGAATCCTACAAAAGCTCAAACAAGACTCGCCTTCCTTTCGATTTCCTTTGTTTTCTATTTGTGTAAGAGTGCATGGGTTTCATTCAGTTCAAAAACACCGTTATAAAACACCAATCTGTTAATAGCTGGAGGGAGGTGGAGGAGGAACATTCACAGGTCAGGCTGTGTCTGTGACTGTTTAATGAATCAAGCTGTTCAGGAAAGATACAAATAATGGAAGAAAGAGAGACAGCAGGGTTGCCAGGTTCATAAGGTTGTTGCATGGAGATAAAAGATGCTCCACAGCTAAACAACTCTGAGAACAGAGAACTAGTTCTAACTCTGAACTGGTTCCTCTTGGTTTTAAATGGAACATAACATTAAAAAAACAGAACTGAATGCATGGGTCTAATGATTTATTGACTGACTGAATCAGAATCGGTTAGAATGATTCTTCACTGTAATTCAGAATGTATCAAATTGTGTTATGTGTGGCCTGATAGGCTTATTTACCTTGTTGGAAAGACCTTCGTAGAAAGTTTTCGTAGAAGAACAACCCCGATGTGTAATGACCTGATAAAGGGTATTTGTCATTTCTGGGATGGTTCATCAAGTGGTTTATTCTTACTAATTATGTTAGATGTTATTGTTTTTAATCTTTGTATATGCTTTCTTTTAAATTGTGAAGCACTTTGGGCAACAAAATTGCGTTAAAATGTGCTATACAAATAAATAAAAGTTGAAATTGAAGTAAATGTACATCTTCAGAACAGTTTCCTTATAACAAATGGTACTTTAATTTAAAAATGCAACATTTAATAATAAAATTTAGTTTAATAATTTTAGTGTACTCTTTTATTATTTTTTTAAATACCCTAGCTTTTTCCAGGCCTTGAAATTGCAATTTTAAGATATTTAATAGAACAATTATGCAATTTATCTTTGTGTGTGTGTGTGTGTGTGTGTGTGTGTGTGTGTACTGGTATATATGGTTTATGAGGACACAAATGTGTATAATGACATGGGTACTACAACATAAACATGGTTTATGAGGACACTTCCTGTGTCCCCGTAAAACAAAAGGCTTAAAAAACATACAAAATGGTGTTTTATGAAATTCAAAAATTGCGAGTAGTTTCCTGTGAGGCCTAAGTTTAGGTGTAGGGCAATAGAAAATACAGTTTGTACAGTATAAAAACCATTACACCTATGGAGAGTCCCAGTAAACCACAAATTCAAGTGTGTGTGTGTATGTGTTTTGTTTAGTATATCAAGTATATAGTTAGGACCAATTATTGTTCAAATACTAAAAGAATCAGTAATGGAATCATTAAGGATCCAGAACTGGAATTGCAATATGAAACAGAATCATTAATTTCCTCAATATTATTAAAAAGTTTGGAAGAAAAAAAAAAGTAAAGTGAACCTAATATTGAAATTATCTCCAAAGGAGAGTTTGAGGAATATCAATACAATGCTATCTTGAAAGTACTGTAATAATTATTATCAATAATAATCATTATTACAAACACAACCTTTTCAGATACCAAAAAAAAAAAATCACCAAAACTTCAATGGTCAAACTGCATTGAAAATGTAATCAATTTAGTTATCAATGTCAGGACCGAAGTGGAAAGACCTGCATTTTTTCAATGCATCTGGACTAGAGAAATGGATCAAGAGGGGAAAGGAAAGATGAGAGGATGCCAAGCACCACAGCTTTGCCTCAGTGTCCAGAGCTGGTCGTGTGCCCACAGGACTGGATCCTCTGAACCCTGGAGACAAAACATCCAGCCCTGAACGCTGTAGGAAGCTGGGAAAATCACGTACAGCCGCCCTCTGGCTCACAGCGATGCCCAGTGCCAGGAAAATCAAAGTGAAACTAAAGTGAATGTGGCTGTAGAAATATACAAAGCGAGCTGGATAAAGAGCTGGATAAAGACTCTTGCACAACAGCAGCAGGTGTGGGAAACAGCAGGATATGAATCGGCATATCCAAAAATTGTTTAAAGGATTGGACAACGAGTTTATTATAGCATATTACAATGAATGAGGAATATATATATATATAAATTCTTAATGTATAATGTATGTTTATAATGCTGCATATAAAATCCTAAATATTTGTTTTTAAATAAAATATCTATAATAACTAACTATCTAGTGTCACAACCTTTTGACTATTGAATTTCCATGAATTTTACCAAACTTTTTTTGTGACTGGAAAAATAATTGTAGTGTATTCCCAAGAACTATTGCCGATAAAATATTTTACACCCAAGGATAACTAGAAAAATAGTTATAGTCCATGATTCTTTATATTTTATTAAATACTTAAGCTTTAAACTTCTTCCAGGCATGGAAATCACAAATTTTAAGTTATTTGATTAAAAAGTGTAGCACTAATTTACAAAAATGTGTACTGTGTACTGAAAAAAATCACAATAAAAGTTTTGATAATATCTTATTGCAAACCCTATGCTTTATCACAGTTTTAAGATATTTAATTAAAAAAGTTATGTAACATCAATTTACCAAAAATGTGATTGTTTTTGTTTAGTATATTTATTTAGTATAAAGTTAATGTTAATATATTTAAAGAATCAGCAATGAAATCATTAAGGAACTAGAGTTGGAATTGGAATATGAAACAGAATAATAAATAATAAAAATTTCAACAATGAAAGTACTACTACAACCTAATATTGAAATCATCTCCAAAACATAGGAGGAGAATCAAAATATTTCTCACTCCAACATTGCTGCTGAAAAAAAGTTCACAATAGAAATTACCATCATTTTTAATATTTTATTAAATACCATATATTTTTTCAGGGCTGGAAATTACATTTTAAAAATTCCTTAATATTTACATGTTTTTTTTTTTTTTTTTTTTCAGATAATGGGAACCCTGAAACCACGTACACCTACTCTACAATACGGGCAAAAAATAATAAAATAAAATAAAAATAAAGAAATAAATAAAGAGACTTCATCAAGGAACATGATCAGACAGGAAACATCTATCATGAACTCGCATGATTTTCCTTTGCATGTACACTCCCATTCAGATCAATATCAATACTTAAAGCAATATTTCAAGTCATTCATCATCTTATTTCTTTTTTCCCCCTGCAGCATGCATTATATATGTACAGCACTCACCTCTCTCTCTCCTAGCCTCTCTGTCTCTGTCTTTGGTTTATCTCTTTCTGAGTGAGAAGTGAGGAAAGAAGATCCAGAAGACAGAAGGAGAAATGTAGTTAAAGGCTTCAGGCAGCATGGTTTCCACTTTTATGGGTGGGTAGGAGGGGCAAGGCAACTTCTCAAAGGAGGTGGGCAGAAGGAAAAGAAAGAGAGAGAGAGAAAAGCGATCACATAAGCCTCCACCCAGGGTGTTGATGCAATAGCTGTTAGGTTCCGTTATGACAGTTACCCGCAGTAGCTTACATTGAATTATTCAAGCCATTTAAAAACTACGTTAAATAAATTAAAATAACTTGACCAACAAGGACTGTTATTGACATTTAACTTATGTCAGTTTGTTTACTACCATAATTACCAAAATAACAGACTAAAATATTTATAAAAATATTTATAATATTAAAAAAATAGACTAAAAACTTCAATAGACCTTAGTCAGGTTAGAAGCCATACAAAAATGTAAGTGCTGTCATCATTTACTCACCCACAGGTTGTTCCAAACCTGTATGAGTTTCTTTCTTCTGCTGAACACAAAAGAAGATATTTGGTAGTATTTTTTTTTTTTTTTTCATACTATGGAAGTCAGTGGCTACCAACAACTCTTTGGCTCGATTCTATGCAACAGACAGTTGTATGTAGAACTTTTTAGACACGGCATTGTTTGTTAATTTGTCTACTTTTTCTCTGTAAGTAACAGTAATACGCAAGTGGTGTTGTTTTGTTCCTGAATGAATTTAGTCTTTTGGACAAATCGTTTGAGTAAATGATTCAACGACTCACTCTTACTCTCTGAATGATTCTATTGGTGCGTCCGAAATCGCGCACTAAGTATTACATTTGAATTTTAACTCACTTCGTGACTGTTAAAAAAGTATGTTCTATATAGTATGAACAGTGTTGGGGAGTAACGGAATGCATGTAACTTAGTTACATATTTAAAATACAAAATATGAGTAATTGTGTTTCATTACATCTACATTTTAAATTACCAAATTAATTATGTAAACTGTATCAGGCAATAAATGTAAACAGCAATTGGTGATTTTCTAACTCTGACACTCTGCAAAATCATCCTAAGCTACAGTTCTGTTCTCCTCCAGATTGTGCACATTCTTCGGTTTTCCAGCATCTTCTGCATATTTGAACCATTTCTAATAATGACTGTATGATTTTGAGATCCATCCATTCACACTAAGGACAACTGAGGGACTAATACACTACAACAAAAAGTGAAGACTGATGCTCAAGAAGGAAACACAATGCATTAAGACCAGGGGGGTGTAAACTTTTGAAGAGGACGATGTGTGAATTTTTCTTAGTATGTTTAAAGATCATACTTTTTTATTTAGTACTGTTTCCCAGAAGACAAAATAAGTACAATTTACTCTGTTCATCCAATTCAAAACTGATGTTGTTAAAAAATAATATGTAGAGGAAAAGCAAGTCCTATGTTTTGGTGGATGTCATTTTTCTCTAGAGGACCTTTTGTGTTACGTACCTTATTAGTATTCCAAAGTATTTAGATTAAGTTACAAAAATTATGTAATCTAATGAAATACATTGCATGCATTTAAAGCATGTATTTTGTAATCTGTAATGAAATAAAAAATAAAACCCAACCCTAAGTATGAATATAGTATAAATGAAATTCTGACATACTACATCCGCCATGTTGGTACTATCACATGACCTACCAGTGTGAGTTGCATCACTTCCCTGCCATTCATAAATCCTCTCCTGTGGCCTCATGGGATAGTAAAGTGTCCATCGACTACACACTTAAGTATCCAGGCGGAAGTAGTAGGTCATCCGGGTACTTTTCGCCTACTGTTTTTCGAAAACTCTGAATTTGGACATACTACTCTTTTGGCATGCTGTTTTTCTCATACTATATAATAGAGAAGTATATAATTTCAAATGCAGCAAGTGTTCATTAACTAATCGGTACAGTGAATGATTCATGACGTGGTTTATTTCAAACTAACATACTATTATGTACCAAACTATTTCTGCTACTATATCAAAGTACCGTACTATTTCTGCCATATAAAGATATAAAAGAAATAGAAAGAATAAAACAATTATGAATTATTTTTTTTTTGGTTCCTGAACGAATCAGTATTTTAATTGATTCGTTTGCATGATTGGCGACTAAAGACAGTCCTTTGTTGCCGCCTACGGGTGAAGAGATGTAACCTAAAGAAAGCATCATTACAAAATCCCCAGATCCCTATATTTGATCATTCTAATCTAGTTCTTACCTATGTGCGTAATGTAGGTCTTGCATATTCAGAGCTCCAGAAATTATTAATGTTCTGTTTCCTGCTGTGCGATGAAATGACTTTAATCTGTGAGGTTGGCAGTTGAATCCGGTGACTCACGCTAGAAGGTGAATGTTATCCTCCGGTTAGTCCTCTGTTCTTGTGCTGTTGGACAGTGTCAACCGACTGCTGTGAGGGCATCTGGACTATTTCTACCGCACAGCGGAAAAAGCAAACTTTCTAAGAGGTCAGGGACAATTTGTGTGGCAAGAAATCTTGACATTTGTTCAAAAACAACTCAAAAATATTTGACTGAAATTAAGCTTATTTATCATTGCAAGAGTTAGACTGCTGTTCATTCTGGCCGTTTTTCCCCTCCATTCCTGAGACAAGAGAACACTGTGTCAAACACCAAACCATGTGTTTTCCAAAGCGTGGCAAAAAAAATCTTCTTTTTGGCAAAACATAGTGCCAGATTTACAAGCAACAACATTCCTTTTAAGCGGCTTATTCTATTGTGTTTTGGAATGTTGCCTTGTATGGCGGGATATTATTCTGTGTTGCCGCACAACGCCATATACAGCCACCGCATTTAATCGTGTTGTTTGGATTCACAATGGTGTAAACGACGCAGTCTTGTGCAGTGCTTCCATTAATATGCGAATGAACAAGTTATGAATCATTCTTATGTGGTGGAACCATTTTATACTGACATACAGTAATTCACATTCTCAAAATTCATTTTTTGAGAGCGCTGGGAATGCGACAAAACTTTAACAGAAAAATTATACATGGAAAACCATGTCAGAAATTGTTGGAATTCAAGATACAATAGCTATGTAGGCTACTTCTGCAATAAACTCTGTCCCGCTCAGAATGTTGATTATACATTTTAGACACGTCTGTTAATTTGTCCATTTTTGCTCTGTCGGTTACGATAATATTTTCCAACTACTCATCTCCATGCAAGTGGTGTTGTTTTGTTCATTAATGAATCTAGTGTTTTCAAATCATTTGAGTAAATGAGAAAAGTTGAACAGAAATGGTTGGAATTCAAGACATGATCATTTGTATAGGCTATAAACTCTTTCCCACACAGAATGTTGATTTTTAGTGGTGGGAAGAATGATTCCTTGTAGAATTAGAATGATATCTTGTTTTTACCGGCCATACATCTCATTTGACTGTCCAAAGCTATGGGTAGTTATGTCGTCTACTAATAATGCAAACTGTTTTCATGTTTCTGACTTTTCCCTGTTGGGTCTAAACAGATGTTCACCTGCAATGGTTTAATATAGCTTAAAAAAAAAAAAAAGAGTATTACATATCAAAATTGTAAAATGAAGGAACCGTTCCTAATGAATCATCTGTGCAGGTGTTCAGGCAAAGATTGGCTGTTTATTAGAGTCTTGGAGGACCAGCTAGGAACCTCTGCCTGTGTTTTCATTCCAGTCTCAGTCACTCATTTCCTTTCCATCTTTTTATTGATGATTCTTCATTTGTACACTTTTGACTACTTGAGGTCTTGAACTTGAAAATGAACTGTTTCATCTGTTTCGGTTATCACATGGCCTGGAATACAGATCAGATCCTTGATCTACTTTCAAGTGTATTTCAAGAATTCTTCAATAAAAACTGGTTTCATAATAACATCTAATAAAGCTATGCTCTCATGATCCAAGAATTTAAATAATGGCAGTATTGGGTGTGATTCTTTATATCATAAAAATTATATATATAAAAAAATTATATATATATATATATATATATATATATATATATATATATATATATATATATATATATATATATATTTATTTATATATATATATATATAAAATATTAAAATATTTGACATTAATATATTATATAGCTGTGGAAAAGAGAGAAGCCCACAACTTTAAAACATTTTAACACTCTTAATAAAAACAGGTTAAAGTAATTACAATCATACAATAACAAAATATTATAATCTATAACTTTATAGAATTTAAAAAGAAAAACATATAAAATAATCATCCTAATTGAAGAATGACCCATCTACAGAGCCCCCTGCTGTCAACCAACAATCTTTACAATTTGGCTGACCTACTGTAGAGACACATTCAGTTTGCTTGTAAGCACTTTTTATAAATGAAAACCGATCTCTGACCATGCACAGAGGCACATATTAGTCATATTTACCAAACACAGTCTCTTTCTGCTCAAAGGTCTCAGGATCACTGTAAAAAATCCAAGTTTAAACAAATACACAAAACCAGACAGGAATAGTGTTCAGAAAACCTGTTTAAAACATTTTAATAATAAAGTATTGGGATAGGCTTTAAGATTGTAATAATTCTCATTAGCTCACTCCCAATATTTTACATTTTATCTGCATTATGAAAATAAATCCTCAATGTGGTAACCCCAAAAATCATATTATTTTCACTATAGAGCCTCATTTCGGTGTGAAAGCACAATGTGAGCCTGCTGTTGTAGTTACGCTGCAGGCCTTACTTTGGATACAGTGCAGCTGTGGAAATATTTGAGGTCATTTCCTAGTTCTAATTCTCGCAATTCTTGCTTTCTCAGCGCAAACATGGCACCTGAAGAAAGTCCAAAAAACAGGCTCAGATAAAAACACCATGACACTCTCAATTGCCTTTTCTGAAATATCGAGCCATATGTCTGAGACGGCAGTGGAGTTTTCCAAGTCTGCAAGGTATTTGAATCTTTTCAAATTGACTGTGAGAGTCACTCGTTCAAGACTTGGAGAAGTAAACAGACAGTTATGAATGAGTAAACTGCTAGCAACAACACACTATTACTCTAAACCATTTTTTCTCATACAGTCTTTTCCCACTATTTCACTGCTTTCTGTTGGGACAGACTGAAATTAAAAAGAAAAGAAAAACAAAAACACTTTGTATTGCCTGTATTCATCAAGGATCAAGGTTTGTTTAGTGTGGTCCAGTTAGTTTCTAACTAGACCTTTTTCTGAACGTGGAAGGAACGGTGCTTTACATTTCCTGTCTCTGGTGTTTCTAGTCACATTTACATATTTTAGAGCCGATAATATAATGTGAAACCTATGAAAATGGTTTAAAAAAGCACATGACTCCATAGTTTCATCACTTTACAGTGTCGCAATGACTGTCTTTTTTCAGTAAAGGACCTGTCATAGTTTAATGAGTGGGAAGATGACATGAAGCAATGCGAGGTTACCTGTATTGAAAACAGATGAGCGCACATATGCATATAAAGCTCCCGATCGGGGCAAAGTTCATGGGATTTTATCCACAGAATGATAAGAGCACACATTATTTTAACATATTTTATTATTTCACACTCAGTATTTTAACTTAAGCGCTGCAAGCCATCCATACAGCACCGAACATGGACAGATTTTCTGGTACGTAAAACAAGTATTTTAAAGGAATTACTTTAGCTTATTGCCATTACTGTGGCAGTCAACAACAGCACAGCTTAACCCTGCACACATTTTTATATTTAGTTATATTGAAAAAGTTTCAATTCAGTCAATCTTTTTTACTCCGGTATGGAAGCAGAATAATGACAATAGTTTTTGAAACATAAAGCATGCTGAATTCCACAAATCGAAAAAAAAACGATGCATTGCAATTAACAGTGCTTGCATTTTAATGCCTTGTATTTCCAGGGCTTGCATTTTTAGGTCCTGAAATTTAACATAGTTGTTTATTTAAGCTGTGAATATTTCAATTCAAAATATTTCACACATTTTCATAATTAAAGATTCAATAATTCATATTCACCTTCCAGAATTCACTTCCAAAATATTCAATCTGTTTAAAAATATGAAGTATAATATTCGACAGCAAATTTCGGTCATTTTATTTCACTTTCCAAATTCGCTGTCACAAATTCAGTGGTTAAAATTCGGCAGAAAATTCAGCGGTGCACATCCGGGAACCGCAGGAATAGCAGTAGAGCACCGATGCATGATCTCCAGCTGATGTCAGCCGCTCACCAGCAGGTGGCCCAAGCGGCTGTTGATGAAGGCCTTATGTGGATCAAGTCATTCATTCACAAAAACTAATTTGCAGAAATCGAGCAAGTGCTAAGTAGAAGTTTTGATAATCGGGGCCAGTGGAAACGCTGATTGTGTGTAGCCTATGTTTAATTCAACATCTTCGCTGTTTCCCGTAGCCTACATGTAAGCAGCTTTCTCTACCACAAAGGAGATTATAATGCTCTTTTACCCAACGCTGAAGTACAGAACTAACATTACATCTGAGGAAGACATATATTGCTTTGGGTTGCTTAGTTTCTGTAACTTTGTATCATGGCTTGTGTGACTCTGTGCTGTAATACTGGGGTTCCCCTCATACTTCACACTCCAGGATTCCCCAACGACCGCCTCAGTGAACTAATACAGTGATATAAGACCTCAGATCCCAGAATACACTTTACTGATGATTATGCGAGCTATATCGACAGTTAAGCAGATGTAGAATATGAACGCGCAAGGTTTCACGCTGTTTCCCTCAGAAATTGGTTAAAGAAAATGCAGTAGTGCACTAACGCAATGACAGCTATCAGGCTTGTTTGAGATGCTCCTCGTCTGAAATGTAGGTGAGAGTAGGCGGCTACAGTGAGGGGAGGAGTGAAATAAACACAGTCAAGACAGACAGTTCTGACCTCTCGAAGTGGAGCAGATACCTACGAGATCAAAAGCGGATATCGTGTTATTCACACTAATGTGCTGTGCTGCTGATAAACGTGATATAATTTCAGTTCTGTTGCTTTTATATGAATATAAATATGATGAACAAGACACTCAAAGTGCTTGCTATTTAATCCCATAAGAAAGGCATATTTATCATCCAGTTCTACTTTAATACCAACATGTATTTTAGATTTTTATAGAAACATGACAACAATCACATATCTAACACAGAGATCGCACTGTCATAGTGTTTGGGAATATTCAAGCATAATTTAAATAAAACATTTTAGCAGAGAACGCAGCATCACAGTTGTCTAAACCATGAAGCTGTGTCGAAGTGACCAACATTTGCTTTCTTTAAGCACTAAAATGTAATATTCAACAATCTGAAAATGGAGCCTCAATGAGGTCCCCATATCTCTGGGACTGAACAATGTAGGGCCTTGAAAATGAAGATTCCAAAAGAAAAGTTTATTAAGAACTAGAATCTAAAATCATTTTGCGATATTTTTAATACTTCTTGAATTGTAGGCATGCAAACTTTGGAAAAATAATATTTATGGCGCTCAGACAGGTATGTTCAATGCAGTTACTTTGACAGAAGTAAAAAAGATACATCTCTAGTTTCAACATTATTTGTTCTTCAGACATTCCTCTTTAAAAGAAAAGTATCATATTTTTGCAGATTGACCCACATTTGGTTTTTGACCACTGAAAATATGTACATTTTAACAATTTACTCTTGGATCCATATTTAAATTCCAATATCTCTGGAACCGAACCATATAAGGCCTTAAAACGAAGAGGCGAAAAGGAAAGTTTGATAAGATCCAGTATTTAAAAGGGCATTAAGATATATTTAATACTTTTTGAGTTACAAGCATACAAACTTTGAAGAAAAAAATTGAAAAGTGCTGTTTCCCCATTTTTGAATGGTCACTATTGGCATATAATGCAACAAAGATTAAGGTAAAAAAAAAAAGTCAGCATATTTCACTATCATCACTATGTTTATCTTTCTTCAGAAAAAAAAAAAAAAAATTAGCAAAATCAAAAATTTGAGCCAGGGACATTTCTGAAATTTGGTTGATTTGAGATGGAATGACCCATTTGCAGAAAGAACGTACTTTGTGAGTCTAAAAATGCAAAAGAGTCTAAAATACAAAATAAGAAGCCTAATTAGGGATAGCAAATATCAATTTCCATAAACATAAAATGCTATTTGAAAAGTTGTAATTACTGTAGGCTACACCCATAGGCCTAGTTTGTAAAAATGAAAATGTTAAATATTTGTTAAATACAGTTTTCATATGTTTGCATGTTTTTATTTTTGTAATTTAATTTATTTTATTTTATTTTTTTGTAGAGCCATAATTTTGTTGCAATACTGTTTTGATTTGTTTGCTATGTGCAGTAACTATTTACTGTTTTTGTAGTGTGAGTTTTGATTGGTTGTATTAAAAACTAGGGTTAGTTTGGTCTTCAATATGGAAATATATATTGTCCCTGGTTTTTTTTTTTTTTTTTTTTTTTTTTTTAAATTGTAGATAGTCACAAGTGAGATTTCAATTATATTTTGACCACTTGTTTTCATTTCAGAATAACAAGGGAAGATCAGATCTATATTTGAAGAGACATTTAAGTGGACAAAATTGAACATATATGTGACCAACAAGTGTAGGCTAAATACATTTTTTAATGCCTTATGTCACTTAATGTAATTTATTTTTTGTTTATTTATTTTTTTACTTCTCTCAGTTTATATCTTGCATTTGCCAAGTTTTTCTGAGCAAACCTAATGCCTCTATAGCACACTCAGGGTAGCATGCTAATGTCTTCATGTGACTTGCTATGTGAAGCCAAATGTGTCACCACTTTGCAATTCTGCATTCCACCACTTTTTATTTTAATCCAGTATATATTTCACAATTAATAGCATAATGTTTTTTAAACAGCTTAAAATTATACTGCCGAAGCAAAAAAGAATGACAAAGTAGGCTGAAATGGTAGCATTACATGACAAAGTGAGCAAAAGATGTAAAACAGGTCTCCCTTTGTGAATGTGAAAAACTCATTTAGGCTTAATGTAACAAAGACAAGCTTTCATGCAGGTTTCCCTAAACAGCCCAAGTCTGCAATTCTCCGAAGGCTAGTATTCGTTTTGTGGTGTTTGCTATCACAGTCAGCCTCTGGTTTATGTCCCAGCACAGGATAAATCATGTGGAACATATTCAGGGGGTAATTTTAGTTTGAAAGGATGTGCCTGTCATCACCCTCTTACACGCGACTCACGCTATATGCTTATGATGTCATTGCAATGATTGATGGCTCTAAAAATCACACCGTGGACTACTGAACAAACATGACAGCATTGGTTCTTGATTTGGGAAAATAAATCAAATGCAAGATTTGATAGTAATTACATTTAAAACATTTATGTTTATACTTTTTTTTTTTTTTTTTTTTTTTTTTTTACAGATTTTTGTGCTACATTCCAAGTTTTGTAAAATAATTCAAGTGTGAAGAAAATCAGTTATGAATTCTAGTTATATATATATGTACATAGTTATAATAATATAGCAAATTAAATATTACGAGAAAAACTAGAATAAAACTAAATAAAACTGAAATAAAAATAAAGTTACATAGAAACACTAAAAATAAGAAAACAATGACAAAATTAATTAAAATAAAAAATAAAAACATTAATACTATATATTATATATAATACACTTACACTATATATATATATATATATATATATACACACACACACACTATATTATGTACATTATTATCTATAACACACACACATATACACACATAACACACAAGCATGTATTATTGTTAAAAATATAAAATAAAATATTACATGATAATAAAATAATAAAAAATTAAATAAAAATTTAATTTAAGTACTACAATTGCTAAAATTTAAATAAAATTACATCTAAAAAGAAATTTTAAAAGTAATAAAACTCGTAAATAAAAAAGGTAAATCAAGCCATTAATAAATACTACATATATATTATGGATTAATGTATAGAAATAATGCTACTTCACTGAATGCAAATACATATGGATGTAGATATTTTCTTTTTGAGGAACAAAATTCGTGCTCCATGCAGTGCCAAAGACTGTGAATAATCACATTCTCATGGCAGACGGATTAGTTTGTTATTTTTTTTGTTCGCTTATTTGGGTTCCAAAATACTCCTCCGAGACGAGCAATGTTGTGGTTGGACGATTTATGCTAGCAGAGCCTTAAGAATAATTCCATCTCGAATGCAAAACGACACCCCAACTCTCCTGAATACAAAACATGATGAGCAAACCTATTCTTCTCCTCCTCTCTGGGAAGTGATTCATCTCAGAAGGAGTTTAGACAGTGTAGCAGTCTTTTATCAAACCAAACACCGAACCTCCCTTGATGTCTAGAAAGAAGTTTCCACACAATCCAGTTTGTAGAGCAAGCAGAGCATTCTTGCAGTGAAAAGACAGCCAGTAAACCACTAGGGGAGTCTTGGACAAGACTCTCTGTGATGGAACAGGATTAGGGTTAGTTTGGGTTCGTCTGGGTCGGGCTGCACCTGACCGAACTTTCTTTATAAAAACACTGCTTTTTTTCGCTCTTCGGTAGAGCACACACAAATAAAGCTGCATCAGTTAACTATTGAAATTAAAGGTGTAGTATGTAAGATTGACAGCTAGTGGTTTAAATGGGTACTGCAGTCCAAGTTCAAAATATTAGAGAGAGTTGTTCTCCCGTCACCACCTCCTCAGATGCAATGCTCACATGGGTTGCCAGATCGATGACGCGCAATTGACAACGGAAGGCGACGAGCCTTACACACTGTTCGCTGATGAATTGTTTTATCCACGTTTTAATATGCCTCTGGTAATAGGGCGTATTAGATGGATGCCTGAGGCTTTTTAGGTCAGGTAGAATCTGCGATCTCTCATTCAGTTCGTTTGCTGGCTCCCATGGCTGCAGTATGCTGTGTTTTCCACCAACTGGCAACCCAGCGTGTCGAAATTCTATGGGTAAACTGGCAGTGGGCGGAGTCAAAAAGACCAAAACAAAAACAGACATTCCGACATGGAGTGCACATTTTCAAAGTAGAATAACTGGCTTTAGCATTGTTTTTCAGATAAACAAGCATGTGAATTTAGCATGTTTCCTAAATATCTACAAATATATTATGGTATTTTTATGCTTTAGTATAGTTTAAAAAAATACATACAGTACCTTTAATTATAGGGTTCTATGGTCAGGGAAGCCTGGAAATATCAGGGAAAGTTAAAGTCAGCGAAATTTCTAGACCTCAATCTGATTAGACGCTACAATGAATTTAACGCGAATGAAAATGAGGCTATAAGGGACATACTTACAGTCTTTACAATATCACGCACTGTATAAAGATCCTAGATCATGTAATTTTTACAACTTAGAACCTTCAAAACCGTTTTATAGACTTTTTGTCTACTGAAAGTTTTTTTTTTTTTTTTTAGGAAAGACGTTTTCTCAGCTAAATAATCGGCATGTTGTTGAACGCCCATTGAACACACTGTGCTTCTATCCCTCACAGCCTTGCCTTCACTTCTGTCAAAAATAAATATGGTGCTGCCCTGACTAAGCTCTATAAATGTGTTTCTTCAACTTCAAACACTTTTATGTCCCAATGATTACTTTATCAAATTATATAAAGAGTATGAAATATAACGTAATTTTTATTACAAAATGTCATTTTCATCATCATTTTGATCACAGAATATTATTAAACACCATACATCATTTTAGATGCACTGGAAATGACATTGTGGCAGGATTTTTTGTTGATTAAAAATAATAAAACAGAATTCTCCCATGATTCATAGACATATCCTATTGGATTTTGTTAGACCAAATTAAACTAGTGAGTGTGAAAAGCATGTTGTATTCAAAATTATGTTCTAAAAGTCTCATAGTTGAACAATTACCCATAAATTATGGTTATACTCAACTGTTAAATATTTCAGGTTGTCATGAAATGAAAATTCAAACTCTATATTCAGGTAAAAGTGACATACTGGTAACGATCGCAGGACTTTAACAATCAATTTGTTCACTTAAGCTCCGCCCCTGCAAACTTTTGTTTATATGCCTCCATTTTTGAATGCCACGCCCACATCTCAACATCCAATCAACAACCGATGCATAGAACCAAGTCCCCACCCAACATTTTTTTAAAATAATGCATTACACTCGGATGCACATCACAATACAGAAGAAAAGATCTATCACAACTTCGACTTCGTCGCAACTTTAATTAGCTAGAAATCGTTCCATGTGTCTGCGATTGCTATAAAATTATTTTTTCAATCAGACGACTGGAAAAGTCACATTAAAAATCCATTAAGCCCCTAAGTCCTTATGTAGCACCTTGCAAAGCAAAATTTGCATTCGAGGTATGACTGTAACTTATGTAGGACCGAACATGATAGTATTTTTTTGAGTAATGCTAGCCATGAACTTAGTTTTGCTATAAATGCTGTAAATCATTATACTAAAAAAACCCCATCCCAAATTCCCCAAGAAAACACATCTCTTTTCCAGATTTCACAGCTGTATTGAACAGATGAAGCAGCAGCTTCAGAGAACATTAAATTATGTTCAGACATCATCAAACTGCAAAAATGTAATACTTCCACACAACCACCCAGTATGAAATTGCTGTTTCAAATACATCTCTTCTGAGATCGAAGACCTGTCTGATGGCACAGACACTCTATAATTTACAGGTCAAATAAATCACAGAGGCGTTCACATATTCTGAAATCCTATAAATGCTCCCTTCCAGACGTCCACAACAAACATTAACGTGTCGGCGACAGGCCGTGTTTTTGTGAAAATGAGCCTAACTGCTTTCACAACATCCTTGTTTATTCTCCGTCGACCTGTCCGGCCTCTGAATCACTCAGAGTAATAAAAGTCATCACCACAGACCGTTTCTGCCGAACTCAAAGGGTTTAAAAACATTGCGAGATCACTGTGTTCACTTCATTGGCCACTGAAATGCCCTCGCTGCGGTGGATGAGGTTAGGATCGGTTGCAGGAAAGAATAAAACGGCATTTAAATCAAAGGAAACAGACTATTATCATGCTATCAGTGGCGAACCGTGAATCGATGGGGCCCCGCCCCCTTTCGCATACTTTGCGGCAGGCCCCGCCCACAAGTAGGAACATTAATAACAATTCTGTTATCATTTATTCTCCCTCTTATCATTCCAAACCTGTATGACTTACTGTGGAACACAAAATAATTCATACAATGACAAAACGACTTTGGACCCCATTGACTTTTATTGCATGGACAAAAACAGACACATTTTTCAAAATATCTTTTGTATATGGATATTGTATTTAGACGTTTTGGTCCTTTCATCAATATTTCTGCATTAAAGTGTCAGTTTACACAAAAATGACAATTCTGTCATCATTTGCCATTCCAAACTTTTGAGAAATTATACAATAATACAATGGAAATGAATGGTCACCAAAACTGTTTAGTTACCAACATTTCTCAAAATATCATCATTTGTGTTTTGCAAAATAAAGACATTTTTAAAAGAAACGGGTTTGGAATGAACAGCTTTGGTGAGTAAATGATGACAGAATTTCATTTTTGGGTGAACGGTCTCTTTAATGTTGCTTCTGTGCCAGTTTTTGCAAAGACGTAAATTTCCACATTTGCTGGAGCTACTTCAAATTTTAGAGTTAATTGACAGATTGACTGGTTAAACAGGTATGGCTCTGTAAAATGAATGTTTGTGCAGTAATTTGCAAAAGAAAATAAGCTTAAAACTATATGCTTGCACAGCCCTTTCCTAGTCATGTAAAGATTCCAGTGTAACTGCTTTTGGAGTCATTTCATTTTTAGCTGTATTATATCACTTACAATGAAGTACTGAGGTTTTTGGACATGTACCATTCTAAATATTATGGTATATGAATATAGTAATGTATTATGGTAGCATGGTACACAGTATCAACTACCACCTGATTTCATCATTGTATTCATCACTGTAAAGTACTTTTTGTAAGGGATAGCCATGCATCAATCCAGATATTAACATGCCAAATGTTGTGCATAACTTTACTATTGGAATTGTCTGTGTCTTGTTCCTGGGCAATGGGACGTGTAAAATCATGCTTATTTACAGAGAGAGAGTATCAAAACCAAACTGAACTCACTGAACCAAACTTTGCCAATTTTCTTGTCAGACATGCTTGAATGGCTTTTGTCGGGACTAAATGTTGGCCCGTTACCTTCTGCTGTCATCCAATGCATAGTGCTCTATTTGTAATCCAAAACAGGAAAACCTTTGGAAAACTACTGGTGACACATAATGGATTTTTAGAGAAGGTTCTTAATGGGCCATTATAAAGTGAGTTATGGAGAAAACACGTAAGTAATGCTCACAATGGCTCTGGTCCAAAACCTAGTGAGCTGCCTAAATATGGTGCCTTCTAAGGCGGCATCCTAAATAAAAATTTAAGCTTGTTCGTACCTTATGTATTATGTATATATACTGCATCCATTCACCTCAGAAGTCGGATGAGTCCAGAGATCAATAATACAGTAACTGCGTTTCCATTACCCTTCAAATTGTGCAAACTGAAATTGTGAATTGAAAATACAACCAATGGAATATTGCAAAAAAAGTTTTTACGCTCACACTGAGTTGGTTGTTCAGGCAATTTGGAAAAGGAATAGATCACAAAACTGCAATGGACACAGTTTTCTCGCATTTACAGGTCACCTGGTGTACGTAAAAGTCACATGATCATTATTTGATGTACTATAACCACGGTCACCGGAGCTGATTGCAGCCACTCTAGTCAACGCTTGTGTTTATACCAGCCGTTTTAGTTGCATAACATCACTTAATGGAAATGCCGACATTTCACAATAGTTTTTTATCGACTTTTATAAAATATTGCAAAAGTTTTGTGCAGATCTGTAATGGAAACAATTCTGTAATGGAAAGCTTGTGTGTACCACTGATTTTAGTGAAAAACAGACAAACAGAAGCGCTAATAAACAATATATTACAACTGTTTCACTTATGTTGATGTGCTGAGCAGCCATTTTGGATTCTGAAGTTGTTGCTGTTTGGAGTTTTCTAGTCGGCGATCCAAGTTGAAGTTCTTACTAGTAACTCGGAATTTCCAACTTACGAGTCCAAATGGAACGCACTAATAGAGTACATTAGTGCCTGCCCACTTTTTCAGTGGCACTGGATTAGGAAGTATTTTTTCCATTCATTTTCTCATAGGGATTTTTAAAAAGTATTTGTTAAAGCATGAACCAAGCCAACCACCTGAGTGGTGAATCACAACAGTACAAACTTTGATTTGAAATAAAAACGTTTTTGAAAATTGGACAAAAAGACAAAGGAAATACAATCCCATGAACCATTGCGAATGATTGAATTGAATTAAAAACAATGAAGAAATATTAAACTATCCATTTAAAGTTGCTGTAGAAACAATATATTTTAAAGGGATACTGATTTTGAATTTGGGTAATGTTTTTTTCTCACCAGGGATTCCGCTGTTAAACACGATTATTAAAAACGTAAGTTGAAATAATGTGAACTGATGGCGTCACCAAAGCATATACAATCGATTAACCTCGTAGCTCACAGTAGGTCTGTCTTTAAAGGTTTATAAGTTCAGTTTCCCTGTGGAAAAAATAAATTGCATTTTTACTCCCGGAAACCGACTGTTGTAACCTATAGTCTCAGACTTGATTTGGAAAATCTGTTGTTAGCATGTTTCTAAGCTAACAACACGACACTCTAATAAGCACAATTCCAGTTTCAATTCCAGTTAACTATTTCTAATCAATGTTTTGTGTTATTACATAAATTAAAATAATCAACATTTAGCTTTGTCCGGCATCTTGCATGGATTTTTCACTGAGCTCGGCACAGTGCTGCCTTCAAATGTGGCCAAAAAGGTACCTTAGAAGTTAGCACAATACAACAACCTTCAAATGCAAACATATGGAGCCTTAAAATACTCCCTACGTAGGCAGCTCACCAGGTTTTGGAACACAGACTAATTATGAGAGTACATATGTGTCTTCAAATATTTTTTTTAGTATATTTTCAGAGACTCTAAAGGACAGTCTTGATATCTTTGTGAGGTCATAGATTCATTAAAACAGACCAGTTTACCTCCACATTCACTCACCAGAACATTATAGCTTTCTGTAGGTTTTCTGTTGTATGCGTCGGTTCCAAAACACGACTCGTAGTAGAATAAATGTCAACATTCCAGTAGTTTATTTCATCAAGGATTGGAAGTTTGTGAAACAGAAGACATTTTCACTCAAGAAGAAACATTTGTGGTTTCGTTATAGCACCTGCGGGCCCTTCAAGTCGTTAAGTTAATGATAAAAGCAGACAAGGGCAGCGGGAGTGCAGGCGAATGTCAGCCGTATATGAAATACAACCAAAGCCGCAACTCGCCTGGCTTGCGGTGAATGTATGGGGGTCGTGACGAGTCTATTACCGAAATGTACTCCCCTTTGGGCCTTTATATTTGAAATGGAGTGGCAGTTTAATGGCGGAAAGTCAGCACAGATGGTGTTACGAGAGTTGAGGGCAGCATCATTCAGGTCAGCTGACAGGAAAAGACGAGGAAGGGAGATATACAGGGACAAAGATGCAGTCATGAGGTCAGACTGTTGGTTCGATGTGCTTGATCAAAGCTCAATTATTTGATTTGAGGGTTAAACTATTAATCATCAGTGTCACGTGTAAAGACAACAGCATCTGTTAATTCAATTCAATTCAAGTTTCACAATACAAATCGTTGCAAAGCAGCTTTACAGAAAATTTAAGTTTCTACATTATATTTAGGAGTAGGTTATTAGTGGTACAGTGAAAATCATGCAGTTAGTTAAATTGCATGTAATTAAACGGACGGTGAACACTCTTAACTGCAAGGATTATAGGTTGCGATTAAACTTATAGCAAAATTTGGTAGTTTTTTATGTTGTTCCAGGTTTAGCATCATTTAAGGTCCTCTGGGGGGTTGGCATCATCTCATCTCAGATCTTCGTAAGGGTCGGATCTGTTAATATGCTCAGAAACTCCCTCAGGCAGGAAGAAGCTCTTTTTTTAAAAGGATAGTTCACTCAAACATGAAATTCTGTCATCATTTACTCACCCTCATGTCGTTTCAAACATGTACTTTTTTTTTTCTTTTGTGGAACACAAAAAGAGATATTTAGCAGAATGTTCATGCTGCAAATTTCGTACTATGAAAGTGAATCTAGATTGGCACTATTAAGCACCATAATTTTAACTTGTCCACATGATTTGTCCCAAAGCCAGAAACAAAAGAGAACAGAACAGAACAAAACGCACAAATAAAAATGTGCAAAAAAAAAAAATTAAAAAAAAAAAAAGCCAAAACACTAAAAAAAAAAAAAATTATTTTGAGATATTTAGATATATTTAGCAGAATGTTTAAGCTGCAATTGTCATACAATGAAAGCAGTAGCGGCTCCTGATCATAAATTTAGGTGGGGCAGATTCTGGGTCGTAGCGCTAGTTTATAATAAACTCAAGAAAATTATAGTCTTTATAGTCTAATCGCTGAACGCATGCACACACACACTTTTGGCAGAGATCTAATGTCATTGTGTTATTCAGCCTGTGGGCGGCACGCTAATGCTGATTGACAGGCTCAAAGTACACACACACACACACACAGAAGGCTATAGAATATTGCCTTAATATTGTCTCTGAATGTTGATTTAGAACAAATTGTAGAGGAATTTATTTATTATTTATTTTTATATATTTTTTTATTTTTAGGAGTTTCACTTTTTACCACAGATTTACATTGTAAAATGTGTGGGCTGCTGTTGAGTTCAGGAGGGCACTGGCGCGACTGACCCACTTATTATCATTTTACGTGCCTGCAGAAGCTTTTGATGAATTTTAATATATCCTGCGTACTTTATGACTTAAAATTCACTAGAAGATCTGAAAAATGTTTGTCGCAGAATCCTGAACACATTTTCTTATTTATTCAGTTTATATAGAGATCTAATGCTTTGAGTGAATATTTTGGTGGAGCTCTGCCCCACCTGCCCTTACAGACGAGCCGCGCCTGAATGAAAGTTAATCAAAGATCGGAACTATCATCCTTCAAAAATGAAAACATTACCATAATTTTAACTTTAAAGTGGTCCACATGACTTGTCCAAAACAAAAACAAACAAATAAAACAAAAAACAGAACAAAACAAGACAGAAAAACAAGTATAACAAAAACAAAAAATTCTACAAAACACAAACAAAACAGAAAAACAAAACATAAAAACAAATCAAAACAAAACAGAAAATCAAAACAACAAAAAAGCTAAATTCTACAAAATGCAAAAACAAAAACACAAAACAAAATTCTAAAAAACAAAACACAAACAAAACAGAAAAAAACAAAAACTAAATTCCACAAAACAAAAAACAAAACATAAAAGCAAAAAAATTCTACAAAACTAAAACAAAACAAACAGAAAATCAAAACATAAAAACAAAAGAAAATTCTACAAAATAAAAAAAACAGAAAAACAAAACAAAAACAAAACAAAATTCTACAAAACAAAAACAAACAAAACAGAAAAAAACACAAATAAAACAAAAAACAAAACAACAGAACAAAAAAAACTTCAAAACAAACAAAAAATACTAAAATGCTAAACAAAAAATGCAATAAATAATAATAAAAACATGAAATAAAATACAACCAAATAAAATAGGGAGATGTATGAAACTATCAAGGCCCATAGGCCTGTAGTTGGAGATCCATAAAGTATTAAGAAAATCCAGTTACACTTATATGATATTCTTCGCAGAAGCCAAGTAAATAACGTCAGAATAATTCACATAATTTGACATCTAATTTATATAAATTATAAGCGTAAAATACAAGCTTTGAATGATGCACAAGCCTGAAGGTTAAATCTATACTTGAGAGCACTGCTTGGGCAATACTTCAGTTCCTCTGATTTGTGTACTTAGGAAATAATTCATGGCAAATATCATGGGAACATTGCCTTCATGTGATAATTACAGTATTTATGCCAGACTACCATGGTATCCGTCAGGACTTTTCTCTATTAAATGCCTCTTGTTTGTTTGGCTAGCACATGTAGCTCGTATCTTATTTCGCTGTGGTCTGGAAACTGCGGCGGCGTGGGGTTTTGTTGACTGAAGCCTCTTGTTCATTTAAATCAAATGAATATTTTGGAGGTGTTTGCTCCAGAACCCCATGAGGTCAACAGTCTCTGAGTCACTGTCTGGTCATTTTTGTGGCTGTCTGGCCAAATGTCTTGAAATCATTTTGACCAACAGATTCGTACAGACAGTCACTTTTAAAGAGGGAAGAAATATCATCTCCAGATTCCAGTTCTGTTGTTTTTCTCCTAAGCATGTGTCTATGGGAATGAACAAGCACTGCCACAACATTTCTGAATACAACAGGTTCTGAACTACAAGTGCGTCAGCCAGAATCTTTACAGAAAATATTTAAATTTGCAGTAAGAAGGATGTGGGATGTCCCAAATAAGCAAAGTCATTTTTTATTTCTTTTTCCTTTTTTCTTCTTAGATTACATTTTATTTCAAAGAAATTCTGTTTTTTTTCTTTCTATTCATCAAAGAATCCTAAATAAAATATCACAGTTTGCACAAAAATATTAAACAACACAATTTTTCAACTATTATATTATATTATATTATATTATATTATATTATATTATATTATATTATATTATATTATATTATAACAACTGTAAAAATTTGGGGCCTGTACATTTTTTAATAGTTATATTCAGCAAGAATACATTAAATAAAATTTTACTTCATTTTTTATTTTATATATATATATATATATATATTAAAGTAGTCCATAACAAAAAAAAAAACAAAAACAAAAAAAAACAACAGAACTAAATTCTACAAAACCGTAAAACAAAGACAAAAAAAAAGCATTGTCATTTTTTTCTTTTTTCTTCTTATATTACATTTGATTTAAAAGAAATTGCTTTTTTGTTTTTTTTGTTTTCTTTCTATTCATCAAAGAATCCTAAAGAAAGTATCAGAGTTTGTGCAAAAATATTAAACAGCACAATTTTTCAACAATTATATTATAATATATTACAATTTTTAAATGGGTATATTCAGCAAGAATTCATTAAATTCAATTTTACTTCATTGTTTTATTTTAAATTCCACTTTTTTGTATTTTAAAAGCGCGCACGCACACACACACACACATACATACATACAAAGTCTGCACAAAAATTTAAGCAGCACAATTTTTTCAACAATGATAATAATAGGAAATATTTATTGAGACCAAATCACCATATTATAGGAATAAATTACATTTTAACATATTTTACAATAGAAAACTGTTCTTTTAAATGTAATAAATTTAATCATTAACAATTGGTCATTTAAAATATTTAAATAACATGAAATAATACATGTATTTCACAGGTTTACTGTATTTTTGATCAAACAGATGCATAAAAGATAAAAACACCATATAGACAAAAACATTAAAAACATTTTAAAAAAAAAATTGATTATATTATTAGTCCTTACATGTTCTATTGAGACTATTCTGTTTTGTACTTAATACTAAAATAAAATAAAATAAAATAAAATAAAATAAAAAATAAAATAGCTGGTGCTAGAGGCACAGAAATTCAAAACTTCACCTTTAAGTAACTTGAACCTTACCTCATCAATAAGCCATCAGCAAAGATGGCGTTTTCCAGCATGAATTACAGCCGCAGCTCTTTAATCAGCCTGTAGCTTGCAAATGACCCTGTAAGCACACCTAAAACATCAGGCCCATCTGGAAACTTTCAACAGACCAAATCAACCGAACCTACAATATCAAAGGTCAAAATATCTATGACGCCACTGACCTGTAAACCTCTGCGACACACGCTTTTTAACACGTCTCCTTTGCGAAAATAATTTATTGTGGGTGGAAATGAAAACAAACTGCATCTGGATGAAGAACATACTGCAGGAGAATTTTAAAAAAAGAGACGTTAATAGAGAAAAGTATAACAGAGACTTGACCATCTACCAACACCCTAGCGATCACCCAAAACACTGAATTTTCTGGAATATAAGCACTCTGTTACATTCCCTTTGGCCTTGACTCAACTCATTTGCTCATAATCACAGGAACTGGCTGTTTAAAGTAGTTTAGTGAAGGCTAGGACTTTTAACATGAGGTTATGCTCAAATTGATGGTGAATTTCAACTGGCAACGACTTCACAGAGATTGATAAGTATTTTCTTACTTCATCTGAATATTGCTGAGACTCGAAATGTTTATTTCTTTTAAGTATTCGGGTTCGGCGTGTTTACAAACCACGGGCAGGATCCTTATTCTCACGACATTCACAGACAATTTCAAACATAAGCCTAACATTTCCTCCGCAAAAAAACCCACCAACCACATGCCGTCGCAGCTGACTAATAAAAACTGCACGGAATTATTCCGCTTGTATCGATTGCGCAAACAAGCTCTGTTTGAATTGGACAGATACTGACGCCGGACAGAGTTGCGTGTTTTTATACACGGCAGTTTGTAAACCTCTGTTAAGTATTAGCCTTTTCAGTAAATGCGAGTGTTTAATGGTCCTAACAGATGTTTCTTTGATACCGAACCAAAGTCCTGTCATATTGCCATGTAGCGCCGAGTTCTGAACTCCGGCCCAAAACTTCAAGCGCTTTCAGTTCGGTATCACTGCCCGACTCCATCTGAACAAATACGACTCGTCTCAGTCTGAGTTTGATGATGTGTGTTTACACAAAATATGGAAATTAGAGCACTAATACTCATTTCGTGGCCGAGAAAGTGTGAGTGTGTTTATGTAAGAGAGAAACAGAGAGATGGCTGGTGAAAAGAAATTACTGAAGCAAGACATTAACTCTAACACACACACTTTTCTGGGACTGTTTGCGTCCAAAACATGAAAGATGCCTCAGAAGCTGTATGCTGTTGAGGAGTGGAGTGCTGTTAGTTTTTTAAGAAGTCAAACTTGGGGTTTTCACCTGGCGAGTGATAAAACAGGTGAAACATCCTGCAGACATACAAAGAGATTCGATTATCATAGAGAGTTTTCTTCTAACTGCCCAGAACACTCTAGCAACTGCATAAGAACATGATAAAAAAAACACTCAAAATACATAAACATATTATGTTTTACACACACATACACATATATAATAAATTTAAATATTTTAAATATAAAAATGATATATAATGTGTGTGTATATCCAATATTTCTTAAATTAAATTGCTTTTTAGATTAATTCATATATTAATTTATAGAAATTAAAAAAATATGTATATATATGCACATACATACATACAGTGCTGGGTAGATTACTTACAAATTGTAGTCTGTTACTGATTACAAATTACATGCTGAAAATTGTAGTCAGTAATCAATCATTTTTGGTAATGTATTCTGACTACTTTTGGATAATTTTTAGATTAACTGTGACATACCTTGAAATGATCATTTATACGAAATCATATAAATCATATTTCTCTTATGTTATATATTTTATATATAATGTTTACTATATAAAATATAAAAATAATAAAATGTAAAAAAAAATACAATTTATGAAGCCTTAAATCATATTTATTTATATATATGCACCATATTGTTTACATGAAAATGGTAAATATACTGTTTAAATAAAAACAAAAAGCAAAAACAAAAAAAACAATACAGTCTCACAGATGCCATACTCCAAAAATGTGATTTTAGAACAACTGGTGGTTGTTCTGTGGTCTCCAGGAGGAAATGCTTCAGAATCAGATAGTATACGAAGCATAATTTTTTTTTCCTCCACGACCTCTCAATGCAACACGTTTATCCTGGCAGTTTGAACGGGACAGTGTGTGTTTCTCTCAGACAGCCTCGACTATAACTGTATGTGAAAGCAGACGCTCACAGACAATGTCAAATGCATTTTATTTTGAGTTCCCCTTTAAGACGTCATGGAACGAGATTATTCCGAAATGATTAATGATCGCTCTTTCAGTCAAGCTGTGAACAATGTAAACACAGTTTGAATTTTTCTAAATCTACCAAACATATCAAACGAGGAATTACAGCAAGTTTCCGATAGAAGCTGAATGGCTTTGGGTGGTTAAGGCTCAGATTTTGTACAGCTGGAACATAGAGGGTCACAATCCGGACAAATCAAACCTCCAGCCACATCAGTCAGGAGACTTGAAAGTACTAGCGAGGATCTTTGGTGGGCTTTCCAGACATGTCGTAGTCTGATACAGATGCAAATATTCCCTCGCCCCTATCAGCTCGCTAAAAACACTAGCAGCCGCTTCACTCTGTCACTTTCTAACGATGGTTTATTTTTGAATACCGAGGCCATGAGCGTTTCAGACAGCGCCACAAATATTCCAAACACATATTGGACAAATACTCATACAGCCGCTTGCCAGTGTACACACCGTGCGGCTCCTTACTATCTGTCAACCCTGGCAGCAGCGCTACGCTGCAGGCTGTGAGATTTACGATAATCAAAGCTCGTCTGGGATGGGGAAGGCTCCCGATGATGGAAGACGAGTCCCTAGGGTGTCGTAGAGCTTCCTAGGCAGAAGCTAACATCATCCGTTTTCCCTTCACAATTTCTCAGCCAGCTTCAGAGGGTGAATATGGATTCATTCACACAACAGAGATAATAGGTTTACAGTGTTTAATTGTCAGTGTGACAAACTGATTCCATGTTATTTTCACACAGACATTTATTTGGATTTGCCACTCTGTTTATAGAAGTTAAAAGATTAGTATTGTTTAAATGGCAGGTTTGCCAAATGAGTTTTTCTTAAAGGAGCAGTCAGTATTTTTTTTGCTCATTAAACGGTTTACACTTTTAAAAAATAAAAGTCGTTTTGTTTTTTGCATTGATGCCATTGATTAACCATTTTGGGTTCCCTAAAACCTCTCAGTAAACAGTTCTTAAAATATCTATCTATTTTAAACATCTGATCCTTTTTCCACTATAAAGATCCTTTTGTGGTATGGAAATATTCCATGGATGTTAAAGGTTCTTTATGGAACCGTCAAATCCAATTAAGTACCTTTATTTTTAAGAGTGTACACAAAGAAATGAAGACTAGAAGAAATATTACTAAAACCACATGAAAGACATATTTTCATATATTGTCAAGCAACTGACCGAGTAGGTGACACTGTTCCCAAATTTGGCAGGTACCCTCAGATTATGCTGTTAATGAAGTATGCGTAGTTTTGTTTCATTAGATCGAAGTATTGCCGAGATACAGCCTCTCATAAAATTGTAGGTCAACATCATTAACTTCACCTCATAACTTTTGAACAAACATTTCTGTGTGGTTTGGTCTAGTGAGTCAATTGGAAGAAATTTGAAATACAGTTTTGAAAAAACACTGGCGACCACTGTAATGGGCATCTTAAAGAGATAGTTCACCCAAAAATGAAAAATTGTGTCATTAATTACTCACCCTCATGTCGTTCTAAAAGACCTTTGTTTATCTTCAGAACACAAATTAAGATATGTTTGATAAAAATCCAAGAGCTCCGTAGACAGCAACACAACTGAAATGTTCCCAGGCCTAGAAATGTAGTAAGGACATTGTTAAAATAGTCCATGTGACATCAGTGGTTCAACTGTAGCTATGAGAATACTCTTTGTTCGCAAAGAAAACTAAAAATACGACTTTATTTAAGAATTCTTCTGCGTCACTGTCCACTGCCGTTAATAAGAGTACCACGAACAATGAACAAAGGTGTTACGGGTTTGAAACGACATAAGGGTGAGTAATTAATGACAAAATTTTCATTTTTGGTTGAACTCTCTCTTTAACATAAGATGCTGAATGTAATCAGCACATGGAGAGTACGGGAGTTTTGTTTCTAAGACGAAGGGTTCAACCGATTTTTGAACTGGTTGTGATGCTATAGTGTTGGTCCTAGAGATCCCAAAATTGGTCAGATTAATATTCAAAACCACTGCAATGCAGGGTTTTTGAATTTTATAATTTTCCTATGTACGGTTCATAAAGTTGACATATAATAAGAAAACAAGAAAAGTAAGACCGTAATTGGTGACCAAACATACATCCAGGCCATTCAGTGTGAGTATAATTTCCAAAGCCACAGGTCTTATTGGGATGAATACGAGCCAGCTAAACATAATCTAAAACTTAATAAGTGCACCTTAGTTAGCTAATAAGCTAGTGGTTCCATTTGAAATAGTTCAAATGTAAAAAGGAGAACTACTGGTTCTTTAGACTTCCAAAACCAAGTGCATCATGGGAGCTCACCTCAAGACCACCGGTGCAGCGTTATCCAAAAAGACACAACCACAACTATTGTAATCAAGTCCTCAGTTTACATCTGATACTAGGGTGATAAAGACTGCAGGGTTTGCAGAAGATGCTTATTGAGTGTTCATGATCCAATAGCCACCGAGGAACAACGTTTAATACAAACTAGTTTGTATACCTCTAAAAGGCCAAGTGTTCGAATGTTTAGTCTGATAGCGAGTTTCAGTGCCTGGTATGTTATTCTGGAATAACTGGGAAGCAAATAATCCACAACACAACAAAATGCACCTCATTAATTTTCAGGCTGAGGATCTGAAGAATGCAGGGTCTCCGAGTTCCTCAGGTGGACCAGTGACCCCCGTCACCCTCTTCCTTCGCTGAACAGAGTGTGTACTTAGACACTGTCCAAATGTTTAGTCTCATGTGCTTTATTCTACTGCCTTCCCTACAAATTGTTGCCAGTGCACATTCGAGACTTCGTTCAACACTCCTGTTTCTCCCTTCCTCCTGAAACCACTCTCTTCCTGAAAGCATTCCTCAAGGAGTAGTAAAACAAATGACTTCAGGTCTTTCCTGCTGCCTCGCTTTTAGGCCTTATATGCAAGCAAGCCAATTCACAAGCAGAGATGAACATGATTTACTTACAATTTAAATGAATAATTCACTCAAAAAGGCAGTGTTGTCATCATTTACTCACGCTCAGGTCAGTCCAATTTTGTATTATTTTCTTTCTTTAGTAAAACCCGCAATAAGTCTTCTGAAGCCATACGATAGCTGAGGATCAATCCGAAAGAAAAATATGAGTAAATGATTTCTATTTATGGGTGCACTGTTCCTTTAAGTAAATAATTACTGTATATCACTTAAACCATTTTACCATATTTTTATGTGAATACAGTGCATTTAATATTATAAATGAAATATATGATTTGTGATGGTGAGGAACATATAAACATTATTTCACATGTTCTCTAAGGAGTATGTTATCATAAATGTGTTAGCCGGAGTGCTAGCTTCGTAACTCCGTCAGCATAAAAACAGAGCTTATCTTAAAAAAGCAGATCTTTTAGTTGACATATCAGTAGGGTTGTTTCCTGTCATATAAATACTGGAGTAATAAATGTCTTACAATCTCCACTATAAATGCCTATTTTGATTTAAAGCAAAAATAAAACTCGCGCATGTGCAGCAAGCAGAGGAATGTTTTCCGCGCCGTCGGCAGACTAGCCTGGATTTAAAAGATAAGTTAACTTCCTGTTATTATTCTCACCCTCATGTTGTTCCAAACCTGTATCACTGTTTTTCCCTCAGTGGAACACAAAAGAATATTTTTAGAAGAATTTCAAGAGATCACTGTAATGAAAGTGGATGAGGATTGGCTCCAAAATAACAAAAAAGCACCATAAAGTGGTCCAAGCAACTTGTGCACCATTTATTTAAGTCTCAAGAAATCATACAATACTTTTATGTGAGGAAGCCAAACAGTTGCCAGTAACCATTGACTTCCACACTATGGAAGCCAATGGCTACTGGCAACTGTTTGGTTACCAGCATTCTCATAAATATCCTCTTTTGTGTTCAACAGAAGAAAGAAACTCATACAACTTGAGAGTGAATTAATAAAGTACTTAAAAAGTTAGAAAGTACTTAAACTGCAGTCTGTTCCTCGCTCAAATCTATTGTATGACTTCAGAAGACTTAGAATATAGTGCTTCAGTTGTATGGACCACTTTCATGATACTCTTCAACAGTTTCTGAGCAAATTCAGAGATTGAGTACAAAACAAAGTTTTCATTTTTTGGTTAAACTACTCTTTTAACATTGCCACAATGTAACACCAGCAGTGTTTGGCTAGACTGAAACCATCAGAAGTCCATTCCAGTGGAATATTGCTTAGATTTTGGGGGAGACTTTAGAAGACCATCAAAATAACGCTGTCAGACAGCCTCTCAAAACCAGGGCTTTCATTTTTGAGATTGTATCAAGGCTGGCCAGGGCATCTGCGTTCTGCACTTCGCTTACTCATAGAACTAGCTATGCATGCTTCATGCCGCCTGGCCAGACTTCACGCGACTGCCGCCACATTCTGAAGTTAAGCCCCTTCGTCCCGCTAATACGCTTTTATGAGATTTTTCTTGGCTTCGGGAGATGACCATAGATCGTCTCCAAACCAAACCAACAAACAGTACATGGGGAGACTGGCAGGCTTTTGCAGTGGTATGACTGGGCTAAAGTGACTGCCTCTGCTAGGGCACTGGCAAATCTGACATCTTTAATGATGGCGCTGATTTGAACCAATCTTTTAAGTGACCAAATCAAAGATATGCTGTCAAGCAAAGTGAACATGCAAACTCCAAAATGGAGGGAAAAATTATATAGTAAATGCTTTGTTGTTATGTTTATGATGTTCTTTCTGGAGATTTCTTAGCAGACTTGTACAACTTTTAGACTTGTTTCAGTCAAGTTTGTTTGAATCAGTTGAGAACGATTCAGTGACTCACTCATAACACACAAAAACACTCAATATTGTCGCCACCTACTGGTATAACAATGTAATCTGCAGAAAGACTCTCAGAATCAGAATACCGATGAATGAATCTGAACAAATCTTTTTAGTGGACAGATTCAAAGCTGGATGAATCAAAATACACAATGAACGCTCAGTTCTGAGGCTAACCCAGAATTTCGAATCGTCCCTCAACAAAAAGCCAAAAGGATTTCACTTTAATTTGAATTATTGCAGAAAATAAGTTCTGTGACCTATAAAGATTTATGATTCTTACACATTTTGTTTATTAAGATATTAAATGAACACTATTTTTATTATTTTTTTGAGCCTAAATACAGTCGGCAAAAGTAAAAAGCTAAAATTAGGTTGCTTCAACGTCATCTTCCAACAAACTCCTCACAATCTTTACTTAAAATCTACAAATTATAAAGTTAGAGTTAGAATAGCTTATAAGAGCACGATTAACACAGGCTGTAAAAGTGGACTAGTGAACAGACGTTTAATGTCTTCTGTAACAACAAATGGCAGCTTTAAAAATAAATCATGATACTGATGTATTTTATGTCGTAGAATAAAACATGAACTTTTATGAGACCACACAGACCTTATTTCAGGCATATAACCAAAACCCCATTTTAAAACTCCACTGATATGGCAGAAGTAGCGTAGCATGCTAATATGCTATTATTAATTCAGCCACAGTCCAAAACCCATCAGTACGCTGAACTTTAGGCAGTAGACAGGGAAAAATATAGGTCTATTTCACATTTTTAAGAAGTCTCTAAAAACAAATGGCACACTGGTAAAATGGAAGAGAGGGAAAATATGCACATCCAAAACAATGGTAAAATGCCTACTGTAATATAATTCAATAACAGATATGTTACTTCCCAAAAATGTACTTACTCAAAATACACAGATTCTGAAAAATGCTTTTGCTACCTGGTGCAAACAGGGCAATGCAACCAAGCTAAACCTTGGCTGAATTATTAAAAGTTTACACAGGTACCTTCTGGCGCCACACTGACCTCTAGTGGCTGCAATGGGAAATGCACTCAGAGCAGTTAAGTGAGTTTTGGACAACATGTGAATTTGAAATCCTTGAACGCAATGACTACCATTAAAGGATCAGAGTGTGTAAAATCAGAGTTGGGTTTGTTCGAATACAAGTGCCTATCTGTCTTGCAAGCCAAAACAAAGGAACATGCTTTATTTGGGCTGGAAGTAAATCACAGTCCATGGCTGATTAATCAAGGACTGACCCTAAGCTAGTCGCCTCCATAATAAAGGAGTTAGTTTTAATGGCGCAATGGATTTTAAATGAGATCGGTGGTATCCATTGGACAGGACAACAACCCGGCTTTCTGAGGGCCTACAATCTCCTGCACTGGCCTTGTCTGAGGACTCACCGCTAATACTAGGAAAACAGAAGCTAATCTCTTACACCAACATATGTGGCTTCCAGCTCAACGCATTTATCATCATAATAATAGGCTTTCATGAGGTCCTAGCATGCTAACAGCACCCTGAACTAGCTCGGCCTGATAAATGAAGTACTGTTGCAGACCAAAACAGAACATGGTTGTTTGCAATCACACGATTCCTCCATTTATTTCTCTTTGTCATTGAGCTAAATATGTTCCAGGTTCAACTGACTATGAGCTAAAATTACATGAATAAAAAGCAAACACAAGGTCCTTCAGCTCACTGAGCCCAATACTGGCCATGTTTCAAGAACGTATTTGTTTGGTCAGATATTCCTCAGGTCCAGTACAAGGATAATGTGAAACCCACTGGTCCAAGTAATGAACCAGGCAAAAATCAAGAGCAACCCGTAAATCCTGTGTTTCTCACAGTTCTCTGCACCGCGTCTGCTACAGGTATTTGACAAAGCAAATTTTGGATACGCAAAAAGCCTGATTTTTGCTGCCTGTCTTGTCACTACTGCCGAAACAACGGTTTATTACGCACCATACTTGTACTGTACATTTGGAATGACAAAAAACTAAGCTTGAACTTGTTTTTGATATAAATGACTATGACGTACCAAGAACTACAGCTGCGGTGGAGCCTTGGTTGCAGTATTTCAGGAAAGATGTGAGATCTTATGAAGTTAAGCATAGATTTAAACAATGAAACCTGGGGGAAAACACAACAGATAAGTCAAATTCACAGCAGTGATATATTTACTACCTTCATGCAGCATAAATCTAGCAATACACTGATATAAAACAGTAACACACAAAAACATCAGTAAAAATAGGAATCTTGTGAACAATTTTTACAGTTTAAATTGTAACTGTTTTCTATTTGAATATATTTTAAAATGTCATTTATTCTTGCGCAAAGATGTATTTTCTGCAGCCATTACTTCAGTCACATGATTTTTCAACATCTGCATTATATATAGAAGTATCACACAAAAAAATTATAAATAAATATTAAAATAGTTGCCGTAGCTATATAAATTACACTATAATTTATATATTATGCAATTTTATTTATTTAAATTTACTTTTTAAGTAACACCATACTGACAAAAATACCATTGAGTTTAACTAAATGAGTAAAGTTTGAGAACAAACACTGAAGTTGGCTTGAGAAAGCCTAGCCTGAAAGTTTGAAGCAGTTGTAAAAGCTTGGAGTTTTAGATAGATTAGATAGATGTTGATAGTATATTGCTAGTATGATTTACCACATTGCTAACATGATTTAACATGTTTCTAGCATGATTAACATGTTTTAAAATGATTAGATTTTGCTAGCACATTTGCATAGCACATAACATGTTTTTATCATGATTTGCATGTTGTTAGCATGTTTTTGCATGATTAGCATGTTTTAATATTAACGGCTTAAAACCAGCTGATTATGACAACAATTTTACATTTTTTGTAGGAGTGTAAATTCCATATCCTGATGGACAAGGAGTGAATTTTCAAATGGTTGATTTATTATGGGGAGGTTTATTTTATTACAGTAAGCCCCAGATTGACCCTCAAGACCTGTCATAAACCCCGGGCTACACTCGACACGTGCAAAAACTGGGAATTCACCTCTTAACTGGGCCTGTCTCAATGTTCCATTGAGGAAATCAGAGAGAGAATAGCAGATGGCTGCGCTCATGAAACCAAAGAGAACGAAATATTTCCATCTCAGCTATGAGGTCACCTGTGTCACACAAAAGTTTGCTTTTGATTGAGACATTGGCCAGAAGGATACCTTGCAAAGACTAGTAAACCATGTCGGTTATATTAGCGTGTGATTTAATGCCAGTGTGTTCCCACTGTCCTGTCTCTCTGTAAACCACTTGTTGGTTCAGCTGGGCAGCTTTTGCAGGCCTCATTCACTTAAATATTTAAGAATCCTATCTTGGTCTGTCATGCAAAGACTGTCACTGAAGCAGATGAAGTGTGATTTCACATTCTAACCTCTTAAAGATACAGTAAATTCTGTCATTGTTTACTGACCCTCATGTCATTCCAAACCTGGATGACTTTGTATTCTGTGGAACACAAATGCAGATATTTAGCAGAATGTTCACGCTGCTCTTTTCCTATCAATTAAAGTGAATGGTGACCTTGGTGTCAATCCAAAAAGCACCATTAAATGAACGGATCACCTAAAAATGAAGATTTGCTGAAAATTTACTCACCCTCAGGCCATCCAAGATATAGATCAAAACAGATTTGCAGAAATTTAACATTACATTGCTTTCTCAAAAATGGATACTCTACAGTGAATGGGTGTCTAAACAGCTGATAAAAACACAACAAATCCAAAAGTAATCCACATGACTCCAGTCCAACAATTATTGTCTTGTGAAGTGAAAAGAAAACAATCCATCACGAAGGCATTTTAACTTCAAACCATTGCTTACGGCCAAAATATGAATCCATAATACATAACATTTCCTCTGGTGAAAAAGTCCATCCCCTATTATCCTCTCAAATGGTGATTAATCTGTGCATATTTCTCTTCTAATTCAGGCAAGATGACTTTTTCACTGCAGAAAGCAATATTATAGATTGTGGACTTGCATTCAAGATAGAGTCAACTGTATGAAGTTAAAAACATCTTAATGATTTTAAGGATTTTTTTATTACAAAAACACAGCTGTTCACTTCACAAGATGTTAAGTGATGGACTGGAGTCATGTGGATTACTTGTGGATCACTGTGATGTTTTTATCAGCTATTTGGACTCTAATTCTGACGGCACCCATTCACTGCAGTTGATCCATGAGGAAATGATACAATGCTAAATTTCTCCAAATATGTTCCGTTGAAGAAACACTGAAGGGAAATGGCCTGAGGGTGAGTCATTTTTTTTTTTTAAATTCATATTTGGGTGAACCATTCCTCTAAAGTAAACACAACCATTGAACAATATTCAAAATCTTCTGAAGCAATATGATAGATTTATGTGAGGGGGAAAAAAACTGATTCAAATGTTTAATCGATCAAAAGTGTTATGAAAGTGGTTTGCAAAGTTTAATTTTGGTACAAACTAATGGAATACAAACTTGTCTTTACTCCGAAACACTAAAATACAGTCTGAAACCAGTTAGGATCTGGAAAACATTAGCGTTGAGAAATCTTAAACAAAATTTCCAAAATCAACTGTTCTGAAAGTGTACCAGGCTTCAACACCGATTTTAACTGATCCAGCAGAAATCTGTTGATGTAAGCCCGGGGGAAGTTGTTCCCTGCCGTATGATATGTTAACCACATTTGGACACTCTCACGGTCTCTCATCCACTGTTTCCAAGCCAACAATAACGCGTGACTCTGGTTGAGTCAGCAAAGTGTTAATGTGTTTCCTCTACAGACCTTCCATGTTCCAGCCGTTCATGTGTATGTATGTATTATATCTGTGTAGAATTCCAGTCGGTGGTAAAAAAAAAATCACCACAAAATAATCAGCGTTAAATTATCTCCAACAACATTCATTAAAACTAACTTTAGAATGACTCAGATAGTACAAACCAAGGAAGCTCAAACCAGATGAAAGTGGTCTCATAGCATGCTAATTGTTTACATTTTAATCATTATTAGTAGTGTTTGCTAAGACAAGTTACTATCACTACTTTTGTATATGCGACAAATTAGTTAAGATTTACAATTTTTAAAGGGATACCTTAAAATGGATGAAAAAGTCTCATGGTGTCCATAATGTGGACATTATTCAGTCCTATAATGGCTAGCTGCTAGAGATTGCCCATGAGCATCACGCTGAATAAATTCACTCCTTTAAGTGGATTATGTAAGTGAGGTAATGTAGGAATAGTGAATGATTTCGGACATGGACAACGATTTACATTTAAGGACTTGGGAGGTAAGCAACCACAAGAATTAAAATTAGCATTGTGCTAACAACTACTCAGAACACCTAATCGATAACAAAGTAGCAATGACCTGACCACCCAAAATACCCCAGAAACCACCTGGAACACTATCAACCACTAAGAAACCACAGAGAACGCAATTATCTATCCAGCTTCAAGAAATCACCAGAAATTGTCTTATTATTGGGAAATGCAAAGGTCTGTAGTACTTACCATTGGAAAAAGTGTAACGTCTAACTTGGATCACGTGAGGCAATCATACAATGGTCTCTGGTCTCCTTCCCTGCGTACCACCAAAGTCGCAGTGTTAGCATTAGCTGTTGCGCTTTTTTGGCTAAAAGTTGCAGGCTTGACTTCCAGTGCCTAGACTGGTCCAAGAAACCACACAGGAAAAAAAGCAGCAACTAAACAGCAATACGTTAACCCACTCAGAACATGTTATTAATTGCATAGCAATGCACTGGCAATTGGCGACCAGCCAGACCACCCTAGCAACATCCTTAAAACAACCTAGAACACCCTATCAACCAAACAGAAACATGTTATCAACCAACAAGAACTTTAGCAATTGCAAAGCAATGTCCTCGCAGCCAACCAGAACATGCTTTTGCAAAAGAAAACACCAAAAATTAATTGGAACATGTTAACATTTCCAAATCTTATTTGGGCTGAAAAGGTATGTTGTCTGAAGTCCACATAGCTAAATCAACAGTTTGTAGACAAAAGCAGGCCCCTGCTGGAAATCCACTTTGAGCATCTGTGCCCCAAAAACCAGCATGAACCCTCTGAACTGGTATGACCAGCTGTTTTTTGCAGTTCCAAGTTGGTCTACCAGCTAGAAATCAGCATGTTCCAAAACACAGCTATCACCTTAATCTGGATTTTCCAGTAGGATGTTATTTGGCAGTTAGACACTGGCGGTTTGAGCAGAATGGAAATTTATCTGTGAGAGTTGCATGTAAGACGACAACTCTCAGATGTTCTGAATAAGTTAGGGCTTTTTACAACACACAACCCAGATGGCTTTAAAGAGGGTTGAAAAAAAATGTTCATTCATCTCCAAAGAAAAAAACACTCTTAACATGTGGAGTAACAAAAAAAAACAAAAAAACAACAACAACAATTAATGTGTGGTTATGCCATTAGACAGAATTACATCTGATATCCACCATTGAGTGTCCACAAATGCTAAACTCAAAATAGCCACTAGAGGGCACCAAACTACTCCCTCCAAGACTAAAAGCCTAAATTACATCATTGCTAATTAAAACGTTTTCAAAAAGAGGTCTGTCCTGAATGAGAGGGAAGACAACTTCCTGAGGTGAAGGAATTCACTGATCAGGAGCATTTCTGAGCAGTTTCTTCACTACTTTTTCTTACCAGCGATTCTTTTCGAGCGGCGGAGACCTGAAACGTCACCCTCTGGGGCCTCTGGGGCAGTGGTAGGTTTGGAGGCAGTTTGGGCTTTTAGGGTGGCAGTAGGTTTGGAGGTTTTTGGAGCAGGAGGAAGTTTGGAGGTTTTTGCAGCAGCAGGAGGTTTGGAGGTTTTTGGAGCAGGAGGAGAAGCAGGAGGTTTGGGGTCTGAAGGGGGTTTTGGGGGTCTAGGGGCAGTAGAGGGTTTGGTGCCTCTGTGGCCTTTTTGCCGTGGTTTAGCTGACTGTGGTGCCTCCTACATGAATCGAAAGCAAATTTCATTGACTAAATATATGTAAGTATAAATTAAAGGCCCGTTCACACCAAGAACGATAACTATATTAGTGTTCTCATAAACAGAGGATAATGTTTTATTATAAGTGCGCTGCAGTTTTGTTGTCTGCCACTGCTCAAACTCTTTAAAATCAGGTGGATTTTGATTGGCTGTCAATGTTTTTATCGTTCATTAGCTGGAAAATAACATTCTGTAAGTGTTTCCAATGATATCATTTAGGGCTGCACGATTAATCGAATGCGATTGTCATGCGTATCCTTCAGTGAAGCACGGTTCTGTGATCAGTAGTAAATCTCCCTCTGAAGGCCGGAGGGCGCTCTCGTGTTGAAACTCCAAACATGCCCCGCAGAATAAAGCTAATGTATGTCATTCCAGGGTTGTGGGTAGAAGGGGAACCGCTGTGGCCAGAAACTAACAATGAAGCCGTAGTTCACTGACAAGCTACGCAATTTACGCATTTAATCGTGCAATGATGAATTCGTTCTGTGATTATGAAAGCAGTTTGCATAGCTTGTCAATGAACTAAGGCTCTGTGTAGTAAAAGCTGCTCCATCTGAACCCTGCTTCTGTATACCATCGAGCCTTTATACATTTATAGGAGTTTGAGTTGTTTATAATGTGCATATGAAAAAGCAACATGCGTCAAACATCTTTCCAAACATGAGAAGCATTTATGAACCTTTTGTCCCATAAAATACCATATTTAATAACATGTTTTTATTCCAAACTCACTTAGCATTGCATTATAAATATATTTTATTATAATGAAAATTATAATAAGAAGAACTCAGATAAACCATATATCGTCATTGTCCTATGTTTATTAGTCACGTTGAATCAATGAAAGCAATTCAATCTTCTGTTTCCTGGAACGACGTGTATTATCTTTCTTCTGCGGGGCATATTTGGAGTTTCAGCGTGAGACCGCCCTCTGGCCTTCGGATGGAGATTTACTACTAATCACAGAACCGTGCTTCACTGAAAGATACGCAAAATTGGCAGTTCCCATTATAGTTATTGTCATTGTCGCAACAGGCCTTTATTCTGTTTGAATGTCTGCTAAGTACTAAGGCTGCGTTCCACTCCACTTTTACACGCATTCGCAAACTTCCCTAAGCACATCCCCGCTGCCATTTTAAAGTGCGTTCCACTTCGTCAAAGTGGACGAGGAAAGTTTACATGGACAGACATAATAATATAATTTTAAAAATCATTCTAATTGAGAGGAATTTTCCACACAGCTGTAACGGTAACAGAGGAATGATATTAGGGCTGCACGATTAATCGAAGTTAAATCACAATCGCGATTAGGCAAAAGCTGCGATTCTTTCAGTGAAGCACGGTTCTGTGTCTCTGGAATATTTGAATCTGGTCAATCACTGCATTATTAGGTCAGCTGTTTGTGTGAAATGACTGCTGTCTCAAGCATTTTGATATTTTATAGTTCTATTTTATATAGCTTTATTTTTTTATATTTTAGTTCCAGTTTTAGATTTTACTATTTTTGTTAGACATTTAAAAAATTATTTTTAATTTTTATTAATTAAAATGGGGGGTGACTGCTAAGGGGTTAATTTATCCCCACCCCAGACAAACATTTATAACAGCCCAAACATACCTATATACATATAGAATGCTGCATCAAACTAATCAATAAGGGAAAAATTGTAAACAATAAACCAACTCCATAGCAGATTCAAAGTAATCAAGGGCTTAGGATGTTCCAATTCAGCCCTTTAAAAGGGTTCAGCCAGTGGTGGGCACTCATGCAGCGTAATCAATGATGTACATCTGAGATGGAGGGAAGTTTGCGAGTGAAGGGTATAAAAAAAAAAAAAAAAAAAAACGGACTGGAACGCATCCTAAAAGTATCAGGCAGGACATAGCAAACGGTAGCCAAAAGTGATCCACTAACCTCTTTAACGGACAGCTGGGATTCCAGAGCAGATATTTCTGCTTTCAGTGTATCTACGTTTACCTTCCCACAAAACAAGGATCATCTTAAGTGTGAAACATTCAAAAGACACACATTTCAAACTATGACTGAGGATGTGCTCTTGCTAGCAGTCACCTTGATTTGGTTGATGTTCTCCTTATAGTTGTCAATGTCCTTCATGAGTCGCTTCTCCTTTTCTCTGCAAACAAAATAAATGTAGATGTATCAAAAATCTAAACACTCCTAATCGGCAGCAACAACTTAATGTTGAGAAGAGATGTAGAACTGATAAATTAGCAATTGAGATAACGGTTTTCTTCTGGTGGACAATAAAACTAGCAAAATATCTTACAGACGTACAAGTTGGGACACGGAAGACTTGGGGGTGGGAAACCACTCAGAACACCCCAGCAACCACATGGCAACATTTTAGCATCATGCTAGTGAGTTTTGCATGGGTAAGTATCACTAGAAAAGCCATTCTTTCATCTGTCTGGTTAATACCTTGATACTTGTGCTTTTTCCACCTCTGTCTTGAGTTTGCTGACCTCTGCCTTCTTCTCAGCAGTAGTGCAGTGCACATCAGCAACCTTTAGCTTGGCAAGGAGAACTTTAAGATCAAGCCCTTCCAGCTGACAAGAGCTCTGGGACCTCAGAAGTATTTCCATGGAAAATTGGTGTAAACGTTCACAGGACGCCACCTCAAACACCAGAGCCACAAATATTGAGATCAGACAGGTGTTTCACAAGGATCAGATTATGAAAATTGTATCTGAAGAGGAAAATACATTACAAATGTGACATAATCACCTTAGAAAGGTCTGTTTGTATTTTGTCAAGTGCAGAAAGGCCCATGTCCCGGATTTCTTTCATGCTCTTCAGAGACTTCTGCAAGTCGCTTAACTCTTGCTGTAAACCAAATTGTCATGAAAATGTCCTATTGGTTTAATTTAATTATCAAGATGAAAAGAAAATCTTAAAATGATAATCAGTTCAAGCGTAAATGGGAAAAAATGGAGAGGATGTGACATTGTGTATGTATGCTGTGTGCAATATGCAAGATTTTGATGTGACCTACTACAAGTGCATCTCAATAAATTAGAATGTCGTGGAAAAGTTCATTTATTTCAGTAATTCAACTCAAATTGTGAAACTCGTGTATTAAATAAATTCAGTGCACACAGACTGAAGTAGTTTAAGTCTTTGGTTCTTTTAATTGTGATGATTTTGGCTCACATCTAATAAAACCCAACCAATTCACTATCTCAACAAATTAGAATATGGTGACATGCCAATCAGCTAATCAACAACCAACCGTGAGAACCGCAGCCTAATGAGGATTGTCAAGCAAAATCGATTCAAGAATTTGGGTGAACTTCACAAGGAATGGACTGAGGCTGGGGTCAAGGCATCAAGAGCCACCACACACAGACGTGTCAAGGAATTTGGCTACAGTTGTCGTATTCCTCTTGTTAAGCCACTCCTGAACCACAGACAACGTCAGAGGCGTCTTACCTGGGCTAAGGAGAAGAAGAACTGGACTGTTGCCCAGTGGTCCAAAGTCCTCTTTTCAGATGAGAGCAAGTTATGTATTTCATTTGGAAACCAAGGTCCTAGAGTCTGGAGGAAGGGTGGAGAAGCTCATAGCCCAAGTTGCTTGAAGTCCAGTGTTAAGTTTCCACAGTCTGTGATGATTTGGGGTGCAATGTCATCTGCTGGTGTTGGTCCATTGTGTTTTTTGAAAACCAAAGTCACTGCACCCGTTTACCAAGAAATTTTGGAGCACTTCATGCTTCCTTCTGCTGACCAGCTTATTAAAGATGCTGATTTCATTTTCCAGCAGGATTTGGCACCTGCCCACACTGCCAAAAGCACCAAAAGTGGGTTAAATGACCATGGTGTTGGCTTCCATACCACCTCAGCAGTGCCACAAACTGATCACCTCCATGCCACGCCGAACTGAGGCAGTAATTAAAGCAAAAGGAGCCCCTACCAAGTACTGAGTACATATACAGTAAATGAACATACTTTCCAGAAGGCCAACAATTCACTAAAAATGTTTTTTTTATTGGTCTTATGAAGTATTGTAATTTGTTGAGATAGTGAATTGGTGGGTTTTTGTTAAATGTGAGCCAAATTCATCACAATTAAAAGAACCAAAGACTTAAACTACTTCAGTCTGTGTGCATTGAATTTATTTAATACACGAGTTTCACAATTTGAGTTGAATTACTGAAATAAATTAACTTTTCCATGACATTCTAATTTATTGAGATGCACCTGTATATTTGCAAAATTGTCAATATGCAAATTAATAAGTAATGTAATATTAACAGCAGTTTTAAACCAAATTTGACAAATACTGAAATAAACATATGGTAAATAATCAGAGATTTTTCTGATAGACCACTCGCTACAACTGAAAATGCTTGGCATTGCATAACGTGTAGTAATTTTTAAAATGCTATGCAGTACACTAATATTCCATCCAAAAATATGCAATAATTGACTTGCTCCTGTTGAACTTGCTTTTTCCATTTGGTTTGATAGACAAATTCCAGGTCTGTGTCTGTCCATTTGTATCCCTGCATTCCCTGGATGAAGATTTCAGGATCAGGATTCCCAGGGGTTGCTAGACAGTCATGAAAGTGAATATTAAAGCAATTAAATCATACTGAACAAGAAACAGTGAGTATATGTGGTGCAGTACCATTACTAACAAATATAAGAACATAGAGAGGTGTGTAAATATGATTGCTTATGTCAGTGAGCATATGAAATCACCTGTTGCAGCTGTAGAACTAGACCTCCTGACGGACTTCCTCTCTTCTTTAACTTTGGGGTGCTGGAGGACTTCATTTGATCCATTGCAAGAAAGGTGTTTAGTTATTTCCTTAGAAAGAAATTTGAACTCATTAAGAAATTTCATAAAGTGATTCTTAAAAACTTGAAAATTTAAAACAATTCTAATAAATATAAATTGCATAGCTTTATCCTAAACAAAATTAATATAGTTAAATATTTGAAGTATTTTTAATGGTGAGAAAGAGAATTCTAATAATCAGTTTGACCTTTTATTTAAATATTGACAATCGTCAATTTAAAATGTTAATTGAATTTGGTGGGTTTCTAAAAAAGAATGTGTAGTTTGATTAATTAAGAGACTTTTCTCATTCTCAAGTGTGAAATTTGTAGCTTAACAATTAAACTTACAACGTTGAATAACATTAATATTTATGACTTATAATAATATTGTATAATTCATTAAATTATTTTATTAATAATATTCAGACAGTATTTTTGGCTTTGTTTTTTATATTTTTGTTTGTTTAAACTCAGGGTCATTTCATTATTATTATGCCACACACTTAAAAATAAAGGTTCTTTATTAGCATTGATGGTTCTTGAACATCCATTGAACCTTTCAAATGCAGAAAAGGTTCTTTATAATCGAAAACGTTTCTTTAGATTTTTTTTTTCTTTTTTTTTTAAATATTCTTCAAAATGGTGCATCTAAGAACCGTTCACTGAAAGATTATTCGAGGAACCAAAAATGGTTCTTCTTTGGCATTACTGTGAAAACACTCTTTTAAGAGTGCATAAAGCAGAAATAATATTTAGAAATTTGTTCATCATATGTGTTATGTGAAAAAATAATAATAATCCTATCAAACAATTTCCTGTATGTTGGAAACACATGAGTGAGGTCAGGCCAAAATATTCTCATGATAAAAAAGGAATAAACGAAAAGAAAATGTGAATATTATCACGAAGCAAAAGCTGACTACACATATCCATACACATTTGTATTTTTATGAGAAACAAGAATAACCCACTGTGTTTGTTTGTTTGTTTACCTGGCCACATGGCTCATCTTTGACCACTTGTTCTGATGTTGGAGAACCATCTGGTTTGCTGGGCTGATGTGTTGTTACTCTTTCACTTTTAGATGGAGGTGGCCTCTCTAACTGTTGCCCGGCAGGTATAATATTTGGCTGTTCATCGATTATTGATTGCGCTAGTGAAGGAACATCATCCGAATCCAAATTACGCACATTTTTGGTGTGTTTAATTCTGCCTCCCTTTGAGCTCATATGAGCTGCCGGTGTTTTTTAACTCTTAAAATGTACAACTGATGTTGTTTGAAGAACAATGCTACAATCTTGACGCTCTCAAACTGCATACACTTTTAAAAGTGACCTCAATCAGAGTGAAGCGGAGTTGTGCTGATCAGTGGTAATGGCATTTGGCGGCCACTAGGGGGGCGATAATAAACAGCAGCACAGCTACTTGTAGCGCTCATTAAAGTTGTTAAACGCAAGACAGATGCATTACATCCTTTTGCTACTTCCATCGTTAATATAAAATGTCTTTTCTGTGTGTTACATATACCAACCAGGTTGAACTATATAAAAATTCATAATTTCAATATTTACTCAACAGACTTCTACAGCTCAATTAATTAAATTAACCGGCAGAGAACAGTAAAAAACTTTGACTGACCGCATTATATTGATGCCACTTTTAAAATGTATAAATGTCATCAAGTTGCGAATGCCGAACCAAATGGCATTTTGTTATTAAAGAGTGAAAAAAAGACTAATATTTATAGATATTTTATCCTCTAGTGCAGTGACATTCAGACATTTTAAGTGGGGCTTACTGTAAGTGTTGGGAATAATTTATGGGGCTATGTATAAAAATAAGAATACATATGGTAGGCTTTGTCTCTTCAAGTTAAAGGTTTGGTGTCATATGAAGAGCAGAGATCTTTTATATTCAGAAAAATAATTAATAAAGCATAACTTTATTGAAAACAGTGGAAAAACTCGTTATGAAAAAGTAGAAAACAATGTACAATGTGTTATATGATGTGTTTAACTAATGCTACAAGTTAGAAAAATAACCACAGCAATAATACAGCAATGTTACTATATCTGTCCGCTCAAACAAACAGATTATAAATTCTGTTTGTTACATTCTGCATCTTTAATATCTATATAAACTGTTCAAAACTCTCTCTTACGCTTTAATACTGTTCACTGACATCCATGTAATGGATTGTACAAGTTAAAAGATTCGCGGGTGTCTCTTTTGATGCTGAAGGGAGTGCATCAAGAACTGATGGCTCCTAGATATCATCCAATCAGTTCCTGATGCAGTATCACCAACATCAGAAAGTTCTCACAGGCGATGGATGGATTGTAGTTAGGAATGGGCGAACAAGTTTGTGAGTTAATAATGTTATGAATGAATAACAAACACTTTAAGGCCCGGGTTTCACAGACAGGGTTTAGACTAAACCAGGATTAGGCCATATTTCAATTAGGACATTTAAGTGTTTTTTATAAACATGCTTCGAAAAAACATTACTGGTGTGCATCTTGAGACAAAACAAAGGCACTGATATATTTTAAGATCAGTCAGTGCAAGTTTCTTTCATTTGAAATAGCTCAGACTTACATTTTAGTCTAGAACTAGGCTTAAGACTTGTCTGTGAAACCGGGGGAATACATTTAAATTTAAGCCTTGCCACAGATTTCAGCGTAATTCTATTATACTTTGACTTCTTTTCCACAGGTTGCTCTCTTCTGTCTGATGGAGACCAATGTTATTTCGTCTTGGTGAGCGGGTGCTGTGTGTGACAGAACCCCAGCAGCGCCTGTGAGAGGGGTGACACACTACTCACAGTTGCCAGCTGAGATTATGCCAAAACTCAGCCGCCAGTACCAGAGTCCTCCAGCAGGGGGGCGCGCAGATGTTCGCTTCCCAGAGATGGTAATACATTTAAGAACTGTTTTAGCTCCTCTGTACAGTATAAGATGCATGTTTGATCACCTTGGTGTAAATTGAAGCGGTTATTGCAAAACAACAGATTAGCATTTTAGCATTGAGATTAGCATAGATGTAGTATTTAAGTAAAAGGCAGATTCAGGTGCAGCTGATGTAGTTTTCTCTCAGGTTTTGGGTGTAAACAGACTACTCAACCCCTACAGGTCAATGTGAGACTTTAATCACATCACAGTTGCCTGCAGAGATTACCCAGTCGGCCCTTTGCGTCTTTAGCTGTTTGTTGTGATGCTAGTTAACAACAAAGAGGTTGAGTTTAAAGTGAGCATTAGCAGTGGTTCTCAAATGGTGGGCTGCGACCCAAAATTAGGTCACAAGTCAATTCTTAATACATGTGGCAGAAACAAAACAATGCAAAATACATTTACTGTAATGTTTAGGAAGTAAAAGAAGGCTTTGCATATCTTTTATGTTAAAGTCTCAGAAGTAGCAATAGATCTTTTCTTCTGTATTGTGATGTACAGTCAAGTGTAATGGATTATCAAAACAGAAAATATAGGGTGGAGACTTGGTTCTATCCATCAGTAGCTGACTGGACTGGAGCTTGCAAATGATTGTAGGAAAGGGGCCGAGTTTAAACAAATTGAATGATTGGAGAAGTCTAGCATACGTCACCATGGTTACATTGTGACATTCTAATTACGAGGTCAAAAAAATGCACTAGTGAATTGTTCACAATAATATCAATAACATGCAAATAAATATGGTAAATTTTTGTTTCATGCCGTCTTCAAAATCGATGCTAACATGGACAGTTTCCATGACATGCTCTTATCTTCGAGAACCATGAAAGAAATTTTGCAAGGTAAAATCAATTAATCGCAGACTATATTAAATAGATTTTGCAGGATGAACATGGTTTGCACTGGTCATGTGTTTCGTTAGTGTGAATTATAAAATGCTGGGAGCGTGAAACTATCGAATTTATCAAACATAGTTAACAATTTTCTTGTTTAATCTAAGTCATTTTAATCATTTAGTATATTGCTTAGGCTAATATTAATAAATGTCAAAGTATAATTTTAAAGTCAACATGAAGTCACAAGCATCTTTTCTTTCCTTTTATGACGTATATCCAAACAAAATGGATTATTAAATGAGAAAAAAAAATGTTGGGAGGGACTTGATTTTGTCCATCGGGAACGGATTAGATCATTGTTTGCAGTCTCATGTGAATTGCAGGTTGTTGGAGGGATGAAATTATTGTTTCACCCTCACTAAAAAAAAAAAAAAAAAAAGTTCTTTGTTGGCATTGATGCTTCCATGAAGAACCTTTATCATCCATTCATTCTTAAAAATAAAGGTTCTTTAGTAGCACCTGTGCTTCCACGAAGAAACTTTAACATCCATGGAACCTTTTCAAAGATCTTTATAACGGATGTTTGAATTTTTAAAACGTTCTTTATACTAAGTTAGAAATTGTTCTTTTAAGAACATTTCACTGAAAGGTTCTTTGGGGAACCAAAATAGTTATTCTATGGCATGGCTGTGAAAACCCCTATTGTAACCTTTACTATTGAGTGTACGGGTAAGTATTTATAATTAAGTAATTAATTAATTAAATTTATAATAAACACTCCAATATTCCATAAATAAGAATCGTCCATTTTAGTTTGATGTTAACATTAAGAACAATTTTATTTTTGTACGATAACAATTTTGCTACAGTTTTGTGTCGCCACTTAATGTCTACTGTAAAATCTGCGTCCTGAAACAATATATTATCGTTGTTTTTGCGTTGGTGAGCCGAAGTGTGCCGTAAACAAACACTCTAATCTGTTAAGGCCGAAAACCGTCGCGTGAGGGGCAGTTTAGCCTCTCCCAGCTGGTGAGCTGAAGGGCGTCTCCCCAAGGCATCTGGCGTGTGTCCCCCAATAACCCCACACCCCCTCAACTACACACACACACATACACACCCTTCCTCTGCAAGACTGTGATCCCCGCTGCTGTCAGGGCCCACTGGTCGCCATGGCAAACTCACAGGAACCTGAGCCGGCATTGTCAGAGCGTCCGATGTGTATGTCCCACTCGCCGTCTCTTCTTTAGAGTCACAGCTCGGGTCCTTTGACACCCCTGAACACTGCAACAAATTGAGAAAGATGGAAGAAAGGAGTGAGGGAGAGGGAAAGAGGGAGGGAGAGAGAGAGAGAGAGAGAGAGAGAGAGAGTAGCCGTTGTGTGTTTGCTAGACTAAGTCGTGTAGGCCAGATCAAAGGCCTGTCCTTCTCAAACTAGCAGACCTTTTACAAAGCATGAGGGGCTTAGCTTTTGTGGGAGTTGTATACTGACCATTTCAACTATTGCTAAAAAGTGGTTTACTACTGAACACCTGATAGCCACCAAAGAAATGTGAAAGGAAAATGCAAGCATTTCAGTATGTTGCAGTTTATAGTTTTGTTCTTTAATTGAACGCACCCTGAAACGAATACAAATTAGTACATTAAAGGTAAGTATAGCATTTTATTGTAGTTTTTAAGATGTTGAAATAAATTAGAAATAAAATGATCTATCGATCTGACTGTTAAGAAACTTTGACAGACATTCATTGCCTCATTTGTGTTGTTGACAGCACAAATACTTGTTAATTACCAAAGAAAATATAAGAAAATATTTTTTTCCAATAATAAATAAAGAAATATGGACAAAATCTGTCAAAAAATATATAAATAAAGAAATTTGAGATGGCAAGTGTGTTGTAATTGCATAGTTCGCTCAATCAAGATATTTCAGATTGTCAAAACTAGGTTAACAATAGCCCATGTCGGAAATAAAAGGGTTAAAGTGTGGAACAACATTTGCCCTTGGCTCTATAAATATGTTTGCAAAAAGTGAGATGATAAGTATAGCATTTTATTGTAGTTTTTAAGATATTGAAATAAATTAGAAATAAAATTATCCGTCATAAGAAACTTTGATGGACATTCATTGCCTGATTTGTGCCGTTCACTAATTTAAGGTTCACAGCACAAATACTTGTTAATTACCAAAGAAAATCTAAGAAAATATTTATGTTTCCAATAAGAAGTAAATAAGCATATAACAAATCTGTCAAAATATATATTAATAAAGAAATCTGACATGACAAGTGTGTTTTCAATTGCAAAGTTCGCTCAGTCAAGATATTTCCAATAGTCAAAACTAGGTCAACAATAGTCCATGTCGGAAATAAAAGGGTTAAAGGGTGGAACATTTAACCTTGGCTCTATAAATATGTTTGCAAAAAGTGAGATGATTTTTGCAGTTTTTATGTTTAACCGATAAGCTGAAAGTCTGATACTGAGTTACAAATATCGCCTAATGTTTTTTGTCAGTCTGCTTTTGTGCTCCGTGAATATTTTCTGACAAATAGATTTCAAATAGGTGTGAACATGGCTTTTTATTTTTAAAATATTAAAAGGACGCAAGAAATCATTACAGTTTCAGCCTAATCCATTTGCCTGAATTGGTCATTTCAAAACAAAAACGTGCCCCTCCCATTAACTCTCTAGTGGCGAATGTTTTATGAATATCGACATTTTCCGAAAGCGCAGTTGTTTTAGTTCAAAAACATTTGAATTTGTTTTTTTCTCTGTTTTTCCACTATGCCAAATCTACACAGTTCTTCCTCATACACATTTAGTTTTCATTGTTACTTGTTTTTGAGTCACGTTTCTCCAGCCACTTTCCTCCCCCTTAAACTGAGATGAGATGTGTCAGTTGGTGGTCGTATAAGGCTTTTTACTGTACAGTGGTGTTTCTATGTGAATTTGTTTGAGCTCTGGATTCGATGGGACCCCCTGTGCGGCGAGTGGTAGGGCCAGCGGTGTTCCAGAACTTGGGCTTGACCAAAGGTGGCGTGTGAAGAGGACGGAGCCATTCCCAGCATCTCCTCTCACTGTAAGGCAACATCTCAAGACCTCCGAGTACTGGTTTGCCCACAAACAATCACAGCAGACTTGAGCAGGGATGACATTTTTATTTGTCACAGACCTAAAGTCCTAAATACTTTCCCACCAGGGGCAGAGGGCGAGAGGAAAAAATACAATTGAAAAAGTGGAACAGCTTCTCTGGCTGTGGATGTGGCCTGGGACCCCCCTCTATCGTCATATTGTCTGGTAGAAAATTGAAAACAAAAAAAGACAATATGACCAGTCCTTGACAGAAGGATTCATGGTGTTGCACTTGTCTCATTAATGAGGGCTGTTATATTGTGTTCTCTGAAGTTTTCCTACTCTGGTACCCTGGACGTCTTGGGCGTTTTCGTAATTAGAGTAATAGTCATCTTTAATTAGTGATAGCTTACGGACAAAGGAAGCCTTTTGTGATCGACCCCCTGCCTAAATTTAACCACACTAGCATCGAGCAAATGTTTTAACATTTACAACATAACCTACACTGTATACTTGCACATTTACACACCATGTCTCATGTATGTTTTTGAAGCGGCACCTGCGACAATTTCCACAAGCCAAAAACATGTATTGGAGTCTAAAATGTATAATTTACAAAAATAAATGTGCATTTTAATGTGTTAATTTAATTGAAATCACATTCCTATATTTTCTAATACTAATAATTGTATAGATAATAAAATTTGACCTATAGCACATGGTGGGCGGAATCAATTAATTTAATTTTTAGTTTAATGTTTTAAAATAATTAAATATTTAGTAATATAATATTAACAAATATTAGTAGTAGTAGTTGTAGTATTATATCATATTATCTTTATTATTATTATTTCTTTAAAAAACTAATGTTAGTTTTCGTTTCGCCGTGAAGCAGATGTGCTTGTACAGTAGTGGCTTCAGTGATCAATCAATGCATTACTGCAATCAACTGAATTACTGGCGGTGCCATATGGGCCAGGGGCCCATGGTGACAAAGCATATTTTTTGCGGAAAATAAATAAATAAATAAAACGAACAAATCTGCAAAACGTACAGTTTACATTGAAGTAATGTTGTACAGCATGCACTAAACACTTTTTGCGTAGCACTTTTCGATTTTGAAATCTATCATTCGAGCCCTGCCCGAATATAAATGTGCAACAGCGGGATAATTTCAGTATATTATAGAAAAGGCGTCTTACCTTGTCTTTTCCTCAAAAGCAACAGTCCCAAGACGCCAGGGCCTTCTACTGCAAACACACACGTGTACTATACGTCTTTCAGGTCTCAGCGTAGTGAAAGCATGTGCTGCTAGCCTGTGAAATCCCACCCTATCTCTCTGACTGTAGAGCAGCACACGGCTCTCCTTCTTCCAATGGCCCCCCTTCATTGATCTATCTTCAGCCTGCCTGATAGGCGTTCCACCCTGCAGGTTACTTCTTCCTGTTTAACCATTGCTTGGTTTTCTTGAGAGAGCTGCAATCATAGGGAGAATTTATTGAGATGGAAAGATGTGAAAAAAAGCACTTCCCTTTTCCCTCTTTCCCCTTGTTCTGTCCGGCGGGACAGGAGGAATGTAGTATGTGCGTGTTAAAGAGCACTGAGTGTATTTGGCCTGGTTAAAGGGGTGACACTGTTCAGTAGGGTTATGTTTGCAGAAGTATATCCCACATAGCCTGTATTATAATACAGCTCTTCCAAAGTTTCCCTCAGTGAGACATAGGGAGTTCAGGTTAATGAGCTAACGCATCTGTTTTGACAGCATGGTGTATACTAACATACTGCGTGTATGTTAGCGTACAAAGTACACTAGGTTTTTATTTTGAATTGTTATTTTGAGGGGTTTTTTTGATGGGGGGAGGGGGGGGGGGGGTGTATTGTTGTAAATTTGTCAACCTGTTTTTAACACTATGAGATGATCAAAGGATTCTTGTGCATCTGTTCACTAGTTATGTCTGTGTTTTGGTTAGTTTTTGTCTTTTTTGTAAAGTTTTGTTTTATAAATTTCGTCAACCTGGCTTCAATGCTACAAGATCAAAGGATATTTGTGCCTCTGCTTACCGGTATGTAAATAAAGAAATTAGAAAAACTTTTTAACCATAAAGGAATCTGAAACAGTTGATTTGCCCTGTATAAACAATTCTGACAGAATTTATGGCAATACGTAAAATTCAGTTCAACATGGTATTCAGTTCATCTCCTATGTTTTCTCGTTTGATGCGTAAATCCTTTTTTTTTTTCTACTGTACCATGTTGTCATTATAATTTAAGTTTTGTTATTATTATTATTATTTTCAAAAAACCAAGAATTTTAAATGAGATTTACAGCTGCATTTGTGATCACACTGCATGCACACGCCTTTTGGTTTTCATATATAGCGAACAGTGTATTTGTAGATTATTGTAGATTGAGAACATTATCAAAACTTGGCAAAATTTAGTGAAAATCTTTGAAGATTTTGTAAAAAAAAAAAAGAAGTAAAAATACCAGGGTTACTCTAAGCATGTGTAGACTGGATGACCAGAAGATGATTAATATTGTAGTAAAATGGCTGACTCAGTGAAGATGGAGGCTCTTATCATATGCAGTGGCCCAGCCGGTGGCCTTCCCACACTACAATTTTTCATACTTGGTTCATGTTTAAACATTCAGTTGGTCTCTATCGCAAGGTATGGTGCACAACCACCAGCTGTTTTTCTCTCAGGACTTGTGATGTAAAGTCGAAATCCACAGCGAACTGCAGTGCGTCTAAAGACTTTCTACTGCCGTGCCTTTTTTGGATATGAAATTTTAACAGTGATATTAGATTTCATCAAAGTATTATCAGTTTAAGAATGAGGGTTAAGAACGAGATGTGCAGGTGCAGAAGCGCAGAGTGAATAATTTCCAGAAGGTTCACAAATCTGTCGGGTGGGTGTTGCCCTGCGCTGCCTCCAACAATTGGCTCGCTGCACCTAAGATGACACGAACATCTTTGAATGGCTTTAAAACCAAAAAAATATTTCAAGGAATGTTTGGAACACCTTTAGTTCCACACATGGTGCTTATTTATCACTTTTTAAGAATAAGGAGAGAGTCCTCCTCAGAATATGAGGAAGAGGATGGTGTGAGGGGAGTATTGATTAGGTTTCGTTGGAGTCACGCTATGAGTGACCTTGGCCCTGTCAGGGTTAAACTTATTACCCTCTGACTTCTTATGACCCCCGCCCGACCTTTGGTGTGAAAGCAAATAACGCTGAAAGATGACCATTGGTCAGGCCTCAATGGCCTTCTATTGACCAAACACACACACACAAATACAGCGTGGGGGCCAAAAAGGGCTTACGTCCAGAGAGGCACACTCCACAAATAATGCCACTAACCAATCAATACAAGAGACAGAAGAGGGGGTGGACACACTGGTTTTAGAAATGTGCAGCCTGGAAATGTGTTCTCCATTTGAGAGGCCATGCGTAAGTGTGCCATGCTGCTCTACACAAATATCTGGATATCAAAACTGAACTTTGTTTTGGCAGCGGTAGTAAAAACAGTCCCAGTCACAGTAAAATGCTTAGCCATTAATTCTCTGTTGAAAAAATAAGTGCAGAAAATGCGTTTGTGAATAAATATCTGCATAATGGTGTTCCGCTTATTTCATGCACCTTTCTACAGCTATCACAAGTGTCTTTTTTTTAAATGCATAACAGGCAGCACAGTCAAATACGTTAAAAATACGCATTCAAACAGAAAAAGAAAAGTTGTGCAATTGAATTCCATCAAGTTACGATCAAGTGTAAAGAGAGGGAATATTTTGCACCACAGCACCTGCTGTTCATGGTGGGGTCAATACATAAACGGCTGTTTACTACTTTACAACCCAGAGAGCAATGTGGTGCTTAAAATATGCAAAGGTGCTTAAAAGGCAGAACTTAACCGATAAGAGCAACATAATGAATTCAAGATGATCAGTTGCATTAAAAGTGAAGTGAAGATCTTTTCTGCAATTAAATACATAGTCATTTCCAACATTAACAGGTCCTGTTTCGTTAGGACAGTGTAGGATCACCGACAGCATTGCATTGACCAAAAAGTTCTTTTGAACAATCTACGATAGCAACAAGCCAAAGAGAATGTATGTGAGAGAGACCCAAAGGAAGAGAGAAAGAAAATCAGACACAGAGGGAGAGAGTACCTCGTGGATGCACTGCAGTGGTCAGCCAGGGTGGAGAGGAGTGACGCCCAGGAGATGGAGGAATAGTACTCCATGCCTAGAGTGTTAGGAAAAGAGAAGGCAGAAGAGGAAAGGAGAAGAGAGGACCACTAGCTTTAGCCCTGCTACTGTTTTTGCCCTGCTGCCACTGGCTGAGAGCGAAGGGAGCGTCTGATTGGAGGGTGGGGGCTGAGGCCCCTCCCCGTCGTCCTCCTCCTCTCTGCAGTCTGCGTTCCCGCCTGTCAGGGTGAGTTAGCCGAGGGAAAGAGAGATGCAGCTCCCCACTCTACTCTTCTTTCACCCCCTCCATCATGGATGGATGGCAGGTGGGACAAGAGCTGCTGGAATGACCACAGCCACAAATCTCATCCCGACGCCCTTCTCTTCTCTCTTCTTTTCCTTCCCAGACTCTTTTAACTTGTGGAGAAAGTAATAAATAGTAACTATACAATACGATATCCAAGGCGTGAGACAGAAATATGGATGTGTAACCAAGAACGAACGACTGTGGGCGAGGCAACAAGAATTTCAGGGAGTTGGTGGATGAGTGTCAGCAGGTTGTCAGGCAATAACAATGCGAACTGAGGAACATGTTACAGTTCATAAGAAAAGAAAAAGGGAAAAACAAAGGGAAGAGGAAAGAGAGAGTGGGGGCCCGACTCCTCCCAACTCATTCCCTGTATTTTTTTTTATTCTCGTTTCATTCTTCTCTCTCTCTCTCTTCACATTGGCCAACTGATCTTGGCGTCTTCTGTTGCTGCATTTCTCATCCGTATACGCCACTGGACGTGCAAAGTATTGATTTTTTTCCTGTCCACCTTCTATTTGGCTCCTTGCTCTGTTGCCTACACTCTGAGGACCAAACCATGAAAAGTAGCCCGAAACTGAAGGGAAAGGGTCAAGGGTGTGGCCAAATGTAAAAGTTGAACACGTAACTGAAAAAACCCTGTTCATTGCCCACTATAACGTTGAATCATACGTGTCCTCCTCACTGTCGAAGGTGAATTTCAGAGAAGGTGTTTATAGCCCTGAAGAAGGGCAACTACAACCTCTGGCAAATCTCTGCTAAAATCTCCAGGGGAAGTACAATGCAACATAAGCTTCCCCTACTTGGCACAAGAAGCAGATCATAGATTTATTCAAGAAAGAAACTAGCCAAACTGAGGGTAAAACTCTATTGGTGGCGTATGCCATCCACTCCAAGGGTCATGACGATTTTGATGGCCAGAAAGGACTTCTTTGACCGCAACTAATTCTGTGGATGCGAGGCATTTTCTGAGGCGACCTCGGCCCGTGTCACCGTAACCCTTTCCCAATTCGCTTTCAGTGTCCAGCAACCTTTAACCCACACGTGTCCCTACCCCCACGCCCCAGGGGTCTTGCCCCGCAGAAGGGTCGTGTGTGCCAAAAGTCCCAAGAGACTTGAACCCTGTTGTCATGGAGATAACCTCAGGGAAACAGAAGTCCCTTAGCAGTTACATAACACTCATGACCAAGCAGAATCTTGGCCCATATTTGCTGTTTTTATCAAGTGTTTAGCTACAAAAAGGAATATACCCTGGCCAAGAAACAACAATGGTCAAAGCCTCAATTACACTGGTCAAAGCCTCTAGTGAGTATAATTGTTTAACTTCTGACATTGCTCAAGGTTTTTACAGCTCAACACTCTTGACCAAGCAGAGTCTTTGCCTCCTGCACTACCTAGATCAGGTATGTAACTGTGGTGAAGAGCTATCAATGAACCATGGCAAAGGAACCAAACCAAAGAAGCTTCAATGGAAGCACTGGTAAGTAGAATTTGGTAACTTTGCGCAACCATCTCTATACTCAACGGTTAAGCAAAGAAGTCAATAGTGAGTTATTGACAGTACTTTCAGTACTACGTCAAACTGCGACAGGCCTTTAGAATGTTCCTATGATTCTGGCAATATTTGGGGATGAAACCCGGTCAAGTGTGTCAGGAAAGTACTACGAACTCCAGTGGCCCTGATGCACAACCACTGGGATTAAACCGATTTTTTTGGGTGCTGACAACCCTGTTAGGGCACCTGATCGTGGCGCCATGCATGAAGCCTGAACCCTGCTTACAATAGGGCCAGGGCGGGTGGAAGCAGTGGGGAGGGCTGTTGTTGTCGCAGCCCCCTAACACTGCACGCACAGGGGCACAAAAGCTGCTGAGGATGGGGGTGGAATGGAGGTTCAGAGGGAGGGTGAACTACGCCATCTGCCATAAAGCTGGTGCGTGTGGGTAGGGGTCGAAAGGGAGGGGCCGCACTGGTAGGGGTGTGTTAGCCCTAGATGTGTTCATGCAAGAGATGGACCAGGTCTTCCCTCAAATTAGACACAACCCCCCGAAGTGTAAGCCGCAGGAGACGGCCAATTCCTGCCTGCTTGCCTCTGTTTGCTTAGCAGCTTGATAATTAGAGAAATTAGGGACTGTCTGGAGATTAAACAGCACAAGAAGCACACTCCTATTATTTTTCGCTTCCCTTGCTCTGTTCTTCTCCTCCGCTGTCCTCTCGCTGTGGCAACAGACAAAACATGCATCAGGAAACTTATATGATGTCAAGCATTCAAGTCATTCATTCACATCATTGACTTAGACATTTTTCTTGTGCACATCATAAACTATAATGAGTTTTTTGGGTTTATAAAAAGACACTCCCTCCCTCATACACACACACACAACACAAACACACCAAGCACAATGGGCAGTGGTTCACGCTTTGTGGAAATTGGGGTGACACTTTTTCTTTTGAAAGGTTAGCTCTGCTTTGCACCCCTGATAATACATTTCTGGTTATAGAATAAATGCATTCTTGTCTACAGACATCGTTGAAATTATGAAACGTGTAACGTGTAAATGATGAAGAAAGTATTCATACTATTTTAAAGCATGTACGTACCACATTAGTGTAGCAAGTTCCTTGGGCTTCACATACTCAAGTAATCACAAGCAGTCTCAAACTTGTAAATACAAATTTGCGTGGAAGATAATGGCACATTACAGTTTGAGAGAAGCAGTGAGCTACTGCACATGGCATGCAACCATGACCACAGGTTCATTGCGTCACGAACAGAAGCGCTGTCCCATTCCACTGTATTAAATGCTTCTTCATAGCACCATCTAGTGAAAAAAACAATGCATTACAGCATCTCAATCTAAACAACCACAATAAGTTTACAAACCAATTAGATAATGTAAACAGTTACTAGTGAAGGCTCACCTCAGAAATGCACTTTAAATGTAGTGGACTGTAATAAATATAGTAATTTAGTTAGTAGTTTTATAAACAACTAAGGAAAGATTATTTTAGTATATATTTTGACAGAGTAAAATATTTTGTAAGTATAATATAATATATACATGTGGAATACACACACACACACATATATATATATATATATATATATATATATATATATATATATACAGGTGCATCTCAAAAAATTAGAATATCGTGGAAAACATTTTTTTGTAGCTTATTTCAAAAAAGTGAAACTTTCGTATATATATTAGAGATTCATTACATGTAAAGTAAAACATTTCAAAAGTTTTTTTTTTTTTTTTTAAATTTTGATGATTAGAGCTTACAGCTCATGAAAGTCAGAATCCAGTATCTCAAAATATTAGAATATTTCCTAAGATCAATCAAAAAAAGGATTTGCAAAACAGAAAAAATCAGGTTCTTTAAAGTATGTTCATTTATGCACTCAATACTTGATCAGGGCTCCTTTAGCACAAATTCCAGCATCAGTGAGGTGTGGCATGGAAGTGATCAGCCTGTGGCACTGCTGAGGCACTATTGAGCCTTCAGCTCATCTGTATTGTTGGATCAACTGTTTCTCATCTTTCTTTTGAAAATATACAATAGATTCCATATGGGGTTCAGGTCAGGCATGTTGGCTGGCCAATCAAGCACAGTAATATCATGGTCAGCAAACCACTTGGAAGTGGTTTTGGCACTGTGGCCAGGAGCTAAAGTCCTGCTGGAAAAGGAAATCAGCATCTCCATAAAGCTTGTCAGCAGATGGAAGCATAAAGTGCTCCAAAATCACCTGGTAGAAGGCTGTATTGACTTTGGACTTGATAAAACACAATGGACCAACACCAGCAGACGTCACGGTACCCCAAATCATCACTGACTTCGGAAACTTCACACTGGACTTCAAGCAGCTTGGATTCTGTGCCTCTCCAGTCTTCCTCCAGACTCCAGACCTTGATTTCCAAATGAAATGCAAAATTTACTTTTATCTGAAAAGAGGACCTTGGACCACTGAGTAACAGTCCAGTTATTTTTCTCCTTAGCCCAGGTAAGATGCTTCTGGCATTGTTTCTGTTTTAGAAGTAGCTTGGTAGCCCTTTTCCTGAAGATGTCTGAGCGTGGTGACTCTTGATGCACTGACTCCAGCTTCAGTTCACTCCTTGTGAAGCTCTCCCAAGTGTTTGAATCGGCTTTGCTTGACATTATTCTCAAGCTTGTGGTCATCCCTGTTGCTTTAACACCTTTTCCTACCCAATTTCTTCCTTCCAGTCAACTTTGCATTTAATATGCTTTGATACAGCACTCTGTGAACAGCCACTCCTTTCAGCAATGACCTTCTGTGACTTACCCTCTTTGTGGAGGGTGTCAACTATTGTCTTCTGGACCATTGCCAAGTCAGCAGTCTTCCCCATTATTGTGGTATCAAAGAACAAGAGATACCCGGAATTTATATTGTAGGGATGGTCATTTAATGAAACTCAAATATAAATATTCTAATATTTTGAGATACTGGATTTTGACTTTCATGAGCTGTAAGCTCTAATCATCAAAATTAAAACAAAAAACCTTTTGAAATGTTTTACTTGACTTGTAATGAATCTAAAATATATGTGAAATTTTCACTTTTTGAAATGTTACAAAAAAAATTTTTCATGATATTCAATTTTTTTGAGATGCACCTGTGTATATATGTACATATATATATATATATATATATATAAACTTACTTCAGCAGTATTGAAGATGATGTTGCAGGACACTTGCTGGCTTGTTTTATTTAATTTCTTAAAAGAAATATTTTCATGTTAACTTGCTGACCCTAGAAGTAGATACAATTTGCATGTCTACAAAAGCAGTTAATTAATAAAGGTTTTTTTTTTTTTTTTTTTTTAAGATCATGAAAAAACAGGTTCAGTCAAATGCAATCAATCTAATTCCTTTTGTAAGGAAAGTATGCATTGTGATCCTGTGAAAACTATGAAAAAAAATCTGATTAAAAACACCTAAATGTTTGCAAATATTGATTTCAGTAATGATACTGGCAATACAATATGTGCACTGCATATAAACAAATATATTAACAATATATTATTCCTTTAAAATTGCTTAAAGCTTTCAGAGGTTGTTTGTGTGTTTTTGGGACATTCAGGGACAAGTGTCATCTGGCGGTACTCAAAAACACATCCCTCCACCTGCCTCACCCCAGACCAGACCATCCGTCACAACATACACCACCCTGTCTGAAGCACACACTAAATAAGGTCTGATGTCATGCCCAGGGGGATTGTCAAACTAGAACTGCAGTTTCTGGCTCAGTTTTGTATTTTAAGGTGAAGTAACAAAGGACAGGTCCAACCTGATCCTAGATCAGCAATGTCTGTCAGAGATGTATTGTATCCATGGATATTGACTAACAGGGTGGGACTTTACATTGGGGAGTGGTTAGGCATCTGTCATGACTGCTCTTGTCCAGTAGAGGACAGAATGAACACACACACACACACACACACACACATACACAAAAATGTTAGCACAAAAAAACAAAGGTACTGAAAAGAAACAGATTAAGTGTGTCCTACATCCTGAACAACCTTTTGACAGCTTTTACTTTGAAAACTGCACTGAAATCTATGATGTTCATTCAACAGAGGCAGTTTTACAGCCAAATCCCTGTAAATCTGAGCCAAACATCAAGCTAGAACGTACGGAACCTGCCATAACATTGTCCCCAACCTATCAATCATGGGTGCTCCGCAAGGTCAAGAAAGACGCAGAGAGAGAGAAAGAGAGAGATGGGAAAAGACAAAAGAAACAGGAAAGAAAGAGAAATTAAGGGGTCTTTGCAAACACTAAAATAGGACTCTATATACAGTATGTGAGTTTGTGTGGTTATAGCTTTTTAATTAGGTTTTTCTGAAGAAAATGTGGTGCTTGTCCACCCAGAAGTTGAAGTCACATTGCTAGGGGGTTTTAGGTGGTATCTTGGTGGCTTACTGGTATATATGATATTAAGGTCAGTATGGCTAGTCAAAATTTATTTTTTGTCATTTTCTTCCAGACAAAAGTCTTATTTTCAACCACATTTCTAAGAACCATAATAGATCTTCTCATTCATGTTTGTAGCACAAATGGTCCAGGATGAATTGTGTTGAAATAGGGTTAGGGGTTTGTTCAAATCCCTAAGTGCTTTGAAGACCACAATACTGGATCAATCCCTATATTTTAAGGTAAATTTGATTATTGCTGTTCTTCTATAGAAGCTCCTCCCTGTAGTTTTTCGCCCGTGATTTCAGGGAGTTGAACCACAATTATAGCAGCTTTTGCTCATGATGTTTCTTGTCTTTATGGCAATGGTTTGCACCACATAACACCATTCAGCTGCATTCTCAGACCATGCTTTCAAGCAGACCACCACCTGGATATCATCTCAGCCACAGTGTTGAAAGAACATTCCGCTTATAGTTAAGATAACAGATCTGCCAGAGGTATTTACATCATACTTGTGTTATCTCCAGTTTTGCCATTGCAGACTAGCCTCTGATGTACCACGACAGCTCTTACCCGAGTAGGTCAGGTCAGGAAGGTTTAGTCAACAGAGTATATTCTTGTCAAATGTCTGATATATATGTTAATTTATTCCATGTATATTCTGGTTTGACCTGATAACAACAATGAAATGAAGACCCTTACAAAAACATACTATGGTGGCACTTCATGGATGATGTCATATGGTAATACCAGGGTACTTTGATATATACGTGAATGATTGTCATATTCAAGCATAAATTATTAAAATATCAACATGACATGTCCAAAATACATTACCATAGTACCATGTCCAGCAACACATGATTATTTCATGGGACTTTCTTATATTTAACTCAGCCAGCCCTGCTGAAAAAAAAACAAAACAAACAAACAAACAAAAAAAAAACAATAGAAACCATCACAGAAATTCTAATGGTTTCTATTACAACCATTACAAACCAACAACCATTTTAACCATTAAAAAATGGTTTCCTGTAGTGTGTTTTAGGACATATTCCATTAGGATTTAGAGGTCTTAACAAGCCACCAATAGAAGACGACCAATTACCAGTAGAAACCAACAGGGTCCAGTATCCATTAAAACCAATACTATTTCCATTATAACCAGTAAAACCATACAAACTCTGTGATGGTTTCTATTGTTTTTGTCAGAGCGTTCATTTTAAAATAAATACTTGGTCATATATTATGGGTATTTCTTAATGTTTCTAGTTCATTTTATACGTTTTTGTTAGTTATAGTTTGTGTAATCGTACAGTACAATGACAATGAGTGAAATAAAAACGAGTACCGACAGCAAAGGTCTTCCATTTATCGCGTTCAATATTACTGACAGGTCCTTGATGTTCCTCAATATTCATCTCAAAAGCTTCTAAAGAGTGTGGGCCACGTTAAACAAAACAAAGCCATTGCATTTTATAAGTTTTTGCTAGTTATAGTTTGTGTAATCTGTACAATGACACTGAGTGAAATAATATTGTACCGACAGGAAAGGTCTTCCGTTTATCGCCCGCGTTCAGTATTACTAATAGGTTCTTCGTATTCCTCAATATTCATCTCAAAAGCTTCTAAAGAGTGTGGGGCAAGTTAAACAAAACAAAAGCCATATAAAATCTTCAAACCGTTTCTTAGCTGAGCGCGAACGTCTCCTCAGAGATAACCAAGATGAAGTGGGCGGGAAGCGCGCGGGTGGCGCGAGGCGGAGTTTGTCATGCACGCGCCGGGGATATTCGGGATCTCGCGCAGCGTCATCTTGGGTTGGGTTGCGTTTGTTGATCCAGCGAAAAACCTCGCTCGCAAGGATATAATGTGGACCTGCAATCAGCTTAGCGGGCAGTAGATGATACGTTCGCGGACGACCGTTATCTTTATTTCGCTTATATTCTAAAGCGGTGTCGAATCGCTGCGTACACAAATGGTTCGGTGCGATCAATGGTCTGCGGTTCCCTCCGTCTGAGCGATTCGTATAAGAAACTTTACTGTATTTACCGAGTTCATCTCGGGTTCATTCTGCAACAGGTTTCTGTAATAAACCAACGCTACAAAGTTGACGGACAATATCAGAGGAGACTAATCTAAAATAATGATACGAAAAAGAAGAGGATAATACGTGCACAATTTACCTGCATATAAAAAAACAATAAGAAACACTTCTTAGGAAACCAGGGAAAGGTCTTTATATTCTTCAGTATAAGGAATATCAAATACCTGGAGATCCTTTTCAATATGATGCCGGTAAGTTTAGTCGAGGTTAAGTATATAATACGCTGCTATACATTAATTTTCACCTACAAGCATCGCCAGTGCTTCTTTGTCATTGATGAACTCAATAAATTCATTGGTAAAATGTCATTTCTTGTGTTCATCTAAGCAGTTTTGATTGTATCAGATGGATTAGATATATTTCTAGGAAACAGTGTTATTGTGATAAAGGGGATTCTATGAAATAAATAGGAGGAAGGGGTTGACCTGTTTATTTTGTTTAGATTTCATATCTTGCTTTCTGATAACAAACACAGAATGATCCAGAACATTGCAAATCTTTTAATTAATTCCAGTAAATGATTCCTTAGAGATGTCTTAACAACCTCAGCACAGGTGTTGAAATAATTAAAAACCGATCACGAAATATAAGGGAGGGTGAAATGCAAGAACGATTTTATGTAGACGTCTTAATTTCAACTAGAACTGAAGTCATTCTGCAGCTCCTTGGTGGTGCCAGGGATTGTACAAATTAAAATTTTACATTACAAACACAGAATGTAACCAATTATTCAATAATGTGACATATTATTTATCTAGAAGAGGTTATTTGCTTCATAGAAAGCTTAGAAATGTTAGTCATTTGATGTTAACAGTATTTGAGATTATATGTTTAAAGTCTTTAGTGTGCGATAAGCACCTGCTATCGCTTTGCTTTGCTGTCAGTACTTATATGAGTGAGTCACTCGTGGTGTTGGTGAGTCACACATTCATACACCCACCGTCCACTGTAAAAACATGACCGTGTCACCTTTGTCCACATCGATGACAAGGGCCATTTGTCTTTTCGACCTTTTCATTGTAGTACATTTCTAATAAACATCCAGTCCTACTCTAAAGGTTCATTTTCAATCAAGTCCTTAATCTCCACCGACTTTGTCACCGGATGTCCAGCTTCAATCTGGATGAACCATCAGTAGCATCCATGGATTTATAGCTTTTCTGCATTAATGTAAATTATAATCCCTGTGTATAAACTCGAATGAGACATTCTGAGTTTTCAATTTACGGATTTTCAAATGTGAATAAAGAAATGAATGGCCTGCTGTGGAGACAATAACTTTAAACATTTTGATTTCTAGGTATTGTTTCAATGGAAATGCGCTATTTTGAAATAGCGCAACCTAGGTTTCAAAATACTGCAAAATTTAGTATTTTTACTCTTTTAGTGTTCATATACAGTGCAGTAGCACTGGTGTATGTTTGAGGCAGATACAACAGCTTTATTTAGCTTGCAAAGAAATATTTGTCTTAATGGATCATCATTTCAGTGTGAGTCATGGTCAGTTTTAGATCCGAGATAATCTTCGGTGAAGTAAAGCAGCACTTTGAGGTCTTACACTGTGTTTGAGAGAACCACAGTGTTTGTGAGCTTTGTGATGAAGCATATTCTTTCAGCAATGTGAATTGTCTGAATACTGACTATGTGCTTTGTTCCATAAATCATTTCATACCTCAGATGGTGAGTTCATTATTTTTCCTGTGAATTACTAGCTCCCTTAATTCTCAAAGGATCAACAATTGTGTTTGAAAAAAAGTAGAAGTGGGATATTCCTCTCAGTGTGACATTTTACAAAACTAACCTGCATTGTCCTCACTGCGTTTTGAACTAAAACTGCATTCAGAATATCAAGGCATTGTTTATAGTTCCCCTAGAGGAAGTTGATTTTGGTCGCATAGCTTCCCCTCTAGAAAGGTATTGTAGGGTCCTCGTGTGGTCATGTATTTTATACAATTCCCATAGCTTAAGTACCCAGAGCAGCTATTTTCAAGACTCTAAATTGATTTGACAGGTGAATAGATGACTTGATCCAGGAGCACTTGTGGAATAAGTTTAGCTTGTAGTAATTTAATTCCGTAGCCCACTTCAGTTCAAAGGCTGTGCATTAGGAGTTATAAATATCGCTGATTGTTGTCGGGCCCTTTCAGCCACCTGAGGCCTCAGCGGGAAACAATGACCAGAATTGCGGCGGCTGGTTGCCACGGCAACCGTTGCCAAGATCACATTCCACACCACAACATTGCTGCTATGCAGAGGAGTCTGTGTTTGGAAAACCCGGCTCCCAAGGACCAGCCGGTAATCAGGCACTCGGAATGTTTTAACTTTGACCTTTAAGATATTTCTAGCTACAATAAGCAGGGTCTGTACTGCTGAACAGAGGACATATGCAGTTGGCTAACCTGTATTTTTTTGTTTGTTTGTTTGTTTGTTTAAATTAAACCATCAAGGACCTTGAGTGAGTCGACTGTATTTTGAAGCTTCAGCATTTTTATTCAATCAACTTTATTCTCCCGGTAGCCGAAGGGTTTCGGAGGGTCAGTGTGTGGGCAGGAGGGTAGTGTATGAACTCAAGACTAATCCTCACATTAGTTGTGCTTTGTGTCAATCCACTGCAGGGGCCATATGGCTGATTCTGTGCCCGTATACGTGCGCACACACTGCGGGCTGACAGTCTGCTGAATCTGCGGGTTCTGTCCTGTGACTTACAGAAGCACCGAGCAGCTACTTCCTAACAAAGCGCGAGAGCCTAAATAAACCCATGTTATAGAGTAAACCGTGCTCTGTGTGTTGTCCGATCAGAGCATGTATTGACAGATGCTCTTGTAGTGATCAGACTGAATAATTGATGGTCTCAGCATGCGTTGGATTACCTCTTTGTGTTGGCATAGTAGATTTTCTTCGACTTTGTGGCTGACTGCTTTTCATTCATCCAGTCGAATGTGATTTCTGCCCACCTTTGCACAAGCTCCAATAGTCAAGGCAATGAACCTTTACAGTTAATGAAAACCATGCAGTACGGGCACTGAATGTACATTGTATGTTGCAGAACAGATGATGGCATTGGTTATCCATCAGAGTTGAACAATGTGTCTACTGTTTTCAACAATCGACAACAGGAAAAATAATTAAGAATGCTTCCTATTATGGAAACATGTTGCAAATACCATGCAATTTATGAGGTTTTCTGGCTTGGTTAGTTTTGAGACTCTTTTGGGTTAATGAGTATAGGCGTTAACCGGAATATCATTACGTCAAAGTTGTGCACTCTGTTTCAAATGGACTGTTGACAAAGGCATGGTTTAGTCATCAAACCTTTTGTTTAATGTTTATTCTTTTGATGCACGAAATGCAAAGTTGCCCGAGGCTACGCCTCTGTCTTTGAATAGCAAGGGAATGGTGTCCTTTTTCCTCGTCCACTCAGAATGACCCAATGAACTGGCCCACATACTGTTTGCATTCATGATGGAAATGTGTAGGGAACACATAAAAAGCAAAGTAGAAATAAAATCGGGTCAGTTGGAGAATATATGTCATAGTATTAACTGGAGATAAGAAACTCTAGATGTTGAGAAGACCAGCATAGTAACAGCATATGTTGTGTTTGGCTTCTTAACTAACTTAACCAACATCCAGCTTAACCTGTCTTCAGATTAGACCTAAACCAACATTAACCAGCATACAAATTCCAAGTGTTTTTATGTCCATACATTAAACGTCAGCTGGGTCCAGTGGTGTTTTGGACCCCATTTACTTTCATTGTATGGACAAAAACACACTTTAAAATATCTTCTTTTGTGTGTAAAGATTGAGTAAATGACTTAAACTTAACTTCTCTTTAAACCCAGAGATAAATGAGGTATCCAGGAAATTCAGTGAGAGTTTAGTGCTTGTCAGCTGATGGTAAATGCTAGTATGTTTGACTGTTCAAATCCATTACATCGCCTGTGGTTACCTGTGGCAAAATAAACAGTGTCCTGTTGCAAAATAGTGCTTTATTACTGTAATCCCAAAGCTCTGTCCCATGCCCTAGGACAGCGTTATGTCATTTAAGATTTCTCAGAAATATTACTCTGGGGATCAAGTGTGGGATCACTGCCGCAGGCTGGATTTTGGCACAGGGGCTTTTCTGTGAGCGATCTCTCTAGGATTTAATGTACTATGGAAGCAAATGCAGATTCAAAAGCCTTTAGACACATGTCCTACTTAAAATTGTTGACGGGAGACCAAAATACAAAGCAGTGTATCTGAAATTTGGAAAATAGCCACATCAGCTATTTGGTATATCTAGGAAATATGAGGATTGCAAAGATAAATGTGTTTAATTTGAACACTTTAGCATTTTTTTGCAATGGCTTCCAAGACACTATTATATCACTGTTGGAAGAATTTACCACCATATGCGTTCAATAAAGAATTAAAATCTCCGAAAAGGAAAATACTACATATGAGGTCTGTGGTTTGTAAGTAGACATGAGGCAATATGCTCCATCCATAATTCAATTTGGATCTTTTAAGAGCTCATCTTATAAACCATAACCCAGAGACAAATGAGGCTAGCGTTTAGCTTGGTTTTAGACGTATAACCTAAGGACATTAGAGGAAGATATAAGTTAAAGGGAGATTAATGAAATTCCATTTCCAGCAAGGGTCATTCATCTAATTAAGGTTTTCATTGATCAGCCCAAGAGATTCAGACAGAATAGTCTGAGAGAAATAAAATCATCCATCTAACTTAAACAAAAGGCCTACGGTCTACACGCCTAAGAATAAAGGTTCCAATAAAGCAATAAGCCCCAAGAAGACGTGGTTTACAGTGAATTTATAACAGCTAAAGGGCGTTGTTAGGCACGCCGCGAAGCGGAGTATACCCCCTTAGCTGTTATAAATTCACTGTAAACCACGGCTTCATGGGGCTTATTGCTTTTATAAAACGGTTATTCTATATATGTAGCAAGGTTTCACAAAATAAAACAAAGCAAATAAAATGTAATGATATTAATAAAAACATTATTCTTCCACCAAACAATGTAGTTCCTCAGAAACGGTTGTGGTTGCGACAAAGTGGTTGCCAAGCAACACACAGATGTAAACAAAGGTGTATGTTTGTAGTGTAATTTACAACCATTTCGAACGTGGCTCAACCAATCAGAATCAAGGACCGGAACTATCCGTTTTATAAAAAGGAGTTTTTCACAGCAATGCCATAGAAGAACCATTTTAGGCTCTCCAAAGAACCTTCAAGTGAACAGTTTCCAAAAGAACCATTTTACCTTTTTTGCAATGGAAAGGTTCAATGGATGTTAAAGGTTCTTCATGGAACCATGGATTCCAATAAATACTCTTAAAAATAAAAGTTCTATGGTTCCATGAAGAAACATTCATTTAACATCTTTGCAACCTTTCCATTCCACAAAAGATTCTTGGAAAAATGTTCTTCAGATGAATAAAATGTTCTTCACACTAAGAAAAAAAGGTTCTTTTGAGAATTGTTGACTGAAAGGTTCTTTATGGAACCTAAAATGTTCCTTCTGTGGCATCAATGCGAAAAAACACTGAAACCTTTAAATTTCAAAGTGAAGAATCTTTATTTTTAAGAGTTTAACAAGCTTAATCTTACAGTAAATAACTAATTTATTTGGTTGCCAAATTGCAAGTAATGTTGACATCGATTACCTTTTTTTGATTTAATTCTATTTGATGACATTTTGAAGACTTTCTTGTCATTTGTGACCATTGTGGTGGCAATCCGCAGTCTTTAACAGGCCTCATTTTTACTGACGTTTTTGGATCAGCTGGACCGTATTTAAAAGACTGCTGGATTACAAGCCTAACCACAGTTATTCCTGACTGAATCTTGTCAAACATTCTTTCATACATGCTTGCAGCATGACAGTAGGCATGGATACAAGTGCTTTAGCAGTCATGTGCACATCCAAAGCCAGATTAGACTTGAATGTGTGTAAGTGTGTGCGCACTGAAGGAGTGAAAGCCTCTTAAAGCCATTTCGCACAGCTGTGTGTGATGGCACACAAATGTCATGGCGCCGATATTGCACAGATCAGGAGGTACTGATAACCGTTTGGACAAGTCTAGCTATTTTAAAAAGCTGCAGTTAGAGCTAATGTTAATGATATTTGTTTGGAGTGGTCTGCAGCAACAACTGAATCATAATCGAGATAAGTATGTTCAGCAAATATTTTGTGTCGTTATTGTTAACTAAAACTACTAAAATTTTAGTTTCCATTTTTTCTGTTAATTTAAATAAACCTGGAATAAAATATAAATATTAGATGGAAAAACTTAGAAATGTAAATGTCTAAAATAATATTAAAATAACATTGGTGCTTTGAGATGTTTTTTTTTTGTTTGTTTGTTTTTTTGTTTTTTTTTTGTGACTCAAATATTTGAAATAATTTTATATCAGTTTACCTTCTTGAAATCCAGATACTTTAGTGCAGTGTTACTTTCATATTATTTATGTATTATTACAGCATTTATTCATATTTAGAATTAGCTTTTGTTTTATATTTTCATTTAATTTTAGTTTTAATATTAGTTATTATTTTTAAATATTTCGATTTAGCTTTAATTTATTTATATTTATTTGTATATTTGATTTTCTAAAATTACTAAAACTAAAAAAGAAATTAAAGCTAAATTGAAATAATAAAAAGACAAAAATAATTACAAAATCACATAACAAAATGACTAAAACCTAAGCTGAAATAAAATATAATATTAGATGAAAACCATAAAAAACTTAAAACATAGACTTGCCTTGGCAGCTAACTGAAATAAAATTTCATATACTAAAAAACTGATGTACTAAAATTACTAAAACTAATATGAAAATTAGAAATGTTACCTTAGCAGCTGAAATAAAATTTCAAAAACAAGTTCAAGTACTGAAATTTCAAGAACTAAAATAAATGAAAGCTAAATAGAAATATTTAAACAAATAAAACTATAAAAATTAAATAAAGCAAAATGACTAAAACTTTAAACTGAAAATATCAAATTAAAAGCTATTATTTTTATTTCAGTTTTAGTCATTTTAGTACTTAAATTCATTTCATTTCAGTTATTTAAAGGCAACATTTCTAAGTTTCTAATCTAATATTTCTATTAAATATTAAAGCAAATTTCATGTTTAGCTCTTGAAATTTGGGTTGAGAATTTCAGGCTTTTTATTTTAAAGCTGTGTATTTGAGGTTGTAAAATTTACAAAATTTGAGGTTTACAAAATGTACAAAATTTTGTTGATCCTAATATATAGAAAATAACTAATGAAAATGATATAGATAAATGAAATAAAAATAACTGATCAGAATTTTAAGTTAAAATTGTTTTATTATTAATGAAAGAGCCTGTAAAGTAATACAACATAAGAAAACAATTTGTTGATGGGAAAACAGTTGAAAAATTAGTGGCCATTACACAAACTTATTTGACTGCATAATGTCGCAGCTGACCAATCAGAATCAAGTATTCCAGAGAAGCTTGTAATAAAATCTGTGCGTTCAGGAATAGTTATGCAGTACTGTTTCCTGACCCGTTGTGTGACTCAGGTTAAGGTGGAAGAGCCGCTGAGTTTTGCCTCTGCCCATCTGGTGTGACAGTAGTACCTCAGCATCGCTTGGCAAAGCATGAAAACACACACATAGTAACAGAGAACTGCTGAGTGTTTTTGCACTCTATCAGCAGTGATAATAACTCTAGTCTGAATAATAGTCTAGATAATAGTTTAGATAATAACTCGATAGTCTGAAAATAAACACACACTAGCAAAATTGTCCTTAAAATATGCTTACTCTTTATCAGTTAAGATGTTGAGTTTATGTTCTCGTTATTTATGTTTATTTATTAAAAAACTCTCATTCATTTTATCTAAAATCTCATTTACATTAATGATGTAACCCACATTGACAATAACCTTGTATTTTTCTTCCAAAACTGCTGTTCACTTCGGAATTACAAATCAATTACCTCCTTGCTTTCTGACTAATTACCCCATGCTTGTGTTTTATTTCTGGATAAGAACCCTGTTGATGTGACAGCCATCTGTGCCGACTGCAATTAAAGTGCCAAGACAGAAATACAGCATCTTTTTTTGCTGTCAACCATCCATCTTGGCATTTTCACCCACATGCACAGCTGTATTATAAGATTATGTGGGCATCTGGCATAAAGTCACATATCTATAAACAGTCTGGATGGTTAAGAGCATTCATAATGAAGCTGCCTTAATGTATGGAAGCGAAGAAGCTCTTCGTTTAACATTTTTCAGCTGTGTAGGGTTTTTGAGTTGTCTGTATGGATCTTGAGAGATGGAAAATCGTTGTTTGTAACATAGTAAGTTCAGTGTTGTTACTGTTAAATAAAAATAAAAATATTTCTGGTTAATTGAAATATAGCTGAAATAATATATATATAAATTTAAATTTGAAAATTACATACACACACACATTTGAAAATTACAAAACTTATACTGAGTTTTAAAACAAAAAATGAAAATTAGAAATGTTGGCTTGGCAGCTAATTAAAATAGTATAATTTTAAGTTGATGTTCTAAAATTACTACTATTAAAAATGAAATTAAATCTAAATTGAAATAATAAAAAGACAAAATCACATAACAAAATTACTAAAACCTAAGCTGAAATAAAATATAAATATTAGATGAAAATCATAAAAAAACTTAAAACATAAACTTGCCTTGGCAGCTAACTGAAATAAACTTTGATGTACTAAAATGTTGACGTACTAAAATTAATAAGAAAATTAGAAATGTTGCATTGGCAACTTAATTAAAATAAGTTTAAGTTCAAGTACTGAAATTACAAAAACTAAAATAAATGAAAGCTTAATAGAAATATTTAAACAAACTATAAAACTATAAAAAAAGAACAAATACACATAAAATGACTAAAACTTAAACTAAACTGAAAATATAAAATTTAAAGCTAATTTAAAATATTAGTAAATACTTTCGTAGTATATAAATAATACTAAAATAACACTGCTTTAGATCAGAGAGTTAAAGGGTTACTCCACTCCAAAATGAAAATTTTTGCCATTAATCACTTACCCCCATGTCGTTCCAAACCTGTAAAATCTTCGTTTGTCTTCAGAACACAAATGAAGATATTTTTTATGCATTCTGACAGCTCTCTGGCCTTCCCATAGACAGCAATGTAATTAACATGATCAACGTCCAGAAACGTGGATACTCTCCAAAATGGCGCTACGATAACGCAGAGGAGACGAATTGTTGAATAAAGTCATTATTTTTGTTTTCTTTGCGTACAAAAAGTATTCTCGTAGCTTCGTAAAATTACGGTTGCATGGATTATTTCATCAATGTCCATGCTACGTTTTTGGACGTTGATCGTGTTAGTTATATTGCTGTCTATGGGAGGGCCAGAGAGCTGTCAGAATGCATCAAAATATCTTCATTTGTGTTCCGAAGACGAACGAAGCTTTTACGGGTTTGAAACGACATGGGGGTAAGTGATTAATGGTAAAATTTTCATTTTGGAGTGGAGTGGGTTCTTTAAAATACTAGTACATACATGGTTTTCTTAAGAAGTAGAGAATCAAAAATTCATTGAGGAACTAACAAATGTTCAGCTCTGGAGTGTTTTTTTGTCTTTTGTTGTAACGTACCACGTTGTGTCTTTTTTTTTTTTATTGACTCAGATGTTTCTAACGGTGTACCTCAGCAATAGCGACAAGCACTTCACCGAGCTTCCCATCACACCGGAGACGCTGTGTCGAGATGTGGTGGACATGTGTAAAGAGCCGGGGGAGGTGGACTGCTATCTGGCCGAGATGTGGAGAGGATCTGGTATGTGCCGACTTGCGCTTTTGTGTTTTTTTTGTTTTTTGTTTTGTTTTTTTTTTTGCCTGTTGAGCAAGTTCATTCCAAAATGCTATTTTGATATGGATCACTTTTTAAGCAACAGTTTGCCCAGCAATTTAAATTCTGTCATTATCTGTCAAGTTTAAAGATTTTAAAGAGCAGCATGAACACTTGTAAAAATATCTCCTTTTGTGTTCTACCAAAGAAATAAAGATAATTATAGAATTTTCTGTTTGGAATGAACTCTTTCTTTTACAAAGTTGTTACAGAAATAAAAATCATAGAAATCATCTTTATGTACCTGTCCATGTGACTGTGGTGTAAAGGTGCAGTGATGCATCACTCTAGAATGGATCTTTGCCACCTAATTTGCATCTCTTGTTTCCTGTTGGTTGTGTCTTTTTTTAGAGCGTGTGATTGGTGATAGCGAGCGAATTATCGAAGTACTGCAGCGCTGGGGTCAGCAAAGGGCGGAGGTGCGATTCTTCCTGCGCCATGACCGAGCACCTGGCCACGATACAGGTGAGAAAGAGAGAGTGAGAGAGAAGTCAATAGGACAGTAGTGCTTTCAAAAGTCACAGAATTCTTTCAGAAAGTGTGTTTGGGTCATTTTACGAAACTGGTGGCATTTTTGTCGCTCATAATATACACATTTCACCTTTTTTTCATTATGAGGATGCATTCTTGGCCTGTCTCCACCTGTATAAGTTTTCCTTGCTATGTTAGCAAATGCAATATTTATTTTTATATTTACTTTAAGTACTGTTAATGGATAATGTTTTATTAAACACACTTTAATTGTTTGAATTTAAGGTTTAAGTTGTGCGTCAGCCCTGTTGCAACTATATTTTTTAATAAACTATTCCATAAAAAAAAAAAAAAATCTCTTTCAAGAATTGAGCTCTACAAGGACATCTTAAATTTATCTAAAGTTTGATTATGTTGGGAACTGTCTTAAAATTTCAACCCGGTTACCATGTAAACAACTGATAATTGAAAAGGGTATCGTCTTAGACATTTCAGGAGTTCTCTTTGTAAGAAGCATATTGTAATTTCGGCACATCAAATCTGTATAACTGTCAGCCCTGTTACCATTATAATTTTTTTAACCTTTTTTTTTTTTTTTTTTTTTTAAATAATGCTATGAACCATTCCATAAATAAAATAAAACCTTTGTTGTAATTGCATTATCCTTGTGAGAAATGAGCTCTACAAGGACAACGTAAAGTCTCCATTTGATCACTTTATCCTAAGTTTGATTTTGTTTGTTACTTGGGAACTGTCGTAAAATGTCAGCCCTGTTACCATGAATTTGCATAGTAAACAACTAATAATCAAATGATACATTCTTAGACAATCCAGGATTAAATTCTCTTTGTAAGAAGCATATTCTAGTTTCACTACATCAAATTAATCTGTATAACTGTCAACCCTGTTACCATTATACACATTTTTCTAAAGTAATGAACCATTACATAAATTTAAAAAAAAATATTGTATCAACATTGTAAGAAATGAAGTCTACAAGGACAATTTATAGTATTAATAACAATTTGTAGTATTTTTCAACCCTGTTATCATGATTTTGTATAGTAAACAACTAATAATTGAAAGTATATATTCCTAGACATTTCAGGATTAAATTATCTTTGTCAAATTAATCTGTATAACTGTCAACCCTGTTACCATTATAAATTTTTATTTTTTTTAAAGTAATGAAATGACCATTAAATAAATTAACAAAAGAAACGTTATATCAACCTTGTAAGAAATGAAGTCTACAAAGACAATTTATAGTATTAATAACAATTTGTACTATTAATCAACCCTGTTATCATGATTTTGTATAGTAAACAACTAATAATTTAGAAGTATATATTCCTAGACATTTCAAGATTAAATTATCTTTGTAAGAAGCACATTCTAGTTTCATTACATCAAATTAATCTGTAAAACTGTCAACCCTGTTACCATTATATTTTTTCTTTTTTAAAGTAATGCAATTACCCTTCCAATAAATTATAATAAGAAAACTTTAAAAGAAACATAGTTTCACTGTCAAATTAAACTGTCAACCCTGTTACAATGAATCTTGTTACCTTTCTGAAGCCAATATTATATTGCAACAACATATATGAAAATATATTAAAATAAAAAAAAAAATAAATAAAAAAAAATAAAAAAAAAACTAATTACCTACGTTTCTAACTTCTTGTATATCTGATTTTGAATGCTGAAAACAGAAGCAGTACAGAGGTAGAAAATATTTGGTCTTGTTTATTATTTACTATCTGCTGTATGGTTGAATGGCAATTTGAATATAGACTGGCTCTTTTTCCATGCCAAATCACGGACCAGTTCGATTACATCCTCTCCCCACGGCGGTCTACTGTCAGTGCGGACATGCCGTTGTTGCGGATAGGCGTGAATGTCATTTCCTTTTATGGGAGACTGTGAATAGAGGGGTTGTAAATTTGACATGGTTACGGCTGTGTTGAGGCATGAATTATTTGCTGCAGAACGCCTTGTTTTATGGGCATTGCCTAAGGGTAGGGGGCTTTGGAATAGATCAGAATGGATCATTATCTTGTGTCCTAAAAACACACACGCAATGGTATTGTATCGTATGGTAAATGTATTGCTTGTATAGGAGATGTGTTTTAGATATCAGCTATGTTTCATCTACAAGAACAAATTAAAACAGTTACAGATGAGACAGTTGTTGACATTTAATTGCATACTTTGGTATCTTGGCAAATCTGAGCACAGTTTGAGATATTGTTGACTTCTGTTCTGAAACTCCAGAGGAGAGACGTGTGAGATAACTAGAGTCTTCTTCTTAAAAGAAGGTTCGGAGAGTCAGGTTTGATATCCATTTAATTACAATGCTGTTTAGGAAAAACAATTAAGATAATACCAATATGTATATCTCATATTGCAGAGTGTAGATGGTGAAGGAACACCTGTGTGAGAGTAATGAACAGGTGTAGTCCAAACACAGCTGTTCGTTTTGTGTGTGTGTGAGTCATCACTTTCCATTTGAATGCATCCAAGTATTCAGTCACTAACACATATGCCCACACTTGCACACACACACACACACACACACACACACACACACACACACATCCAGTACACACTATTTTTCTCTTGTTTTGTTCAATTTTGCCACTCCTACATAACCAAACACCTAAATAACACATAATTCATGTGACAAAAGTGCCCCTGCAAATTATTAATAAATTAATAAAAAAATTATTTGCTATTTTTGTATAAGTTATTACTGATTTTTTTTCTTTGGTTATTTTTTATATTATATTATATTATATTGTACTTCATTTATTTTTTAAACGTTAATTCAAGTAATAATAAAAAAAGGAATAAAAGTTAATTCAAGTAATTTTTGGTCAGTTGTTTGCATGCTATTTTTTAACTCATAAATACCTTTTTTGTTTATGTATTTATTTATATATTTTATTATTTGTTTATTTGTTATTGTTTTGTAAGTTATGGTACCACAGAATATCTATTCTATTCTATTCTATTCTATTCTATTCTATTAATGATTTTTTTACAATTATAAATATGTATTAAATGTATAATACATAAAAAATCTCACACAACTGATTTATTTATATTTTTATTTGCTATTATTATGTACGTTATGGTACCACAGAATTTTCATGTACTTCATTTTTACATTTTATTTAATTTATTTATTTTTTGTAATTAGAAATAAGTATCAAAATGTATAATATATATAAAATATCAGACAGCTTAAATTAGTTCTCGTCAGTTGTTTTGCATGTTATTTTTAACTCATAAATACCCTTTGTCGCAATTTCTACTAGTTTGTTTACACGGCGTGTTTGAACTAAATCCTCCCTATTCCCTCGAGAAGTTTAAACATCCCAGCCATGTGAAACCATATGTGAGGTTTCAGATTTCTCCGAGTGACTTTGGCCCTCTTCACCGGACAAAGACCGGCTGTTACTCAACAATGCGAGTGATATCGGCTCTGTACGCCTGCCTTTACCTCACAAAGAATTCCTTATTTCTCTGTCGAGAATAATTATGTCAATTACTCACAGTTTGACTCGTATCTGTTGTGTTTGTGGTTTGTTTTTACACAGAATTGAGGTAAAACCCTATGCTTGTGTAATCAGTAAGCCCTGATTAGGTCCCCTGTGGTGTCAGACTGTGACCAAGAACATTATTTGGCCATTGTTTCACTCTTAGACTGGTTTATCCGGTAACCCACATAAGCGACGCTAGCGGTGCCAGTGTTGATGTTATGTAAGTGGGACCCTGGCACAGGCAGTCATATGCAGGATAATTGAGCGCTAGTTGTTTTCCCCAGCCAAACAGTCATTATGTAATGAGGTTCACCCCAGCACAGCCACTCTTTTTCAGGCTAAATGTTCCTGGCCTTCATTGTGACTGTGTTCAAATGCTAGTTTGCTAAACCGTTGAACTTTGAGTCAAAGTCTAAATATACACTTCTCCTCAAAAAGCTACATGATTCGAGGCATCTAGTGTGTTTTTACCACAAAATGTGCTTGACTAGTTATCCGTCTGACCCGAAGTATGAGCAATAATGTGTTTAGTTTAGCCAACTCTGCTAATTCTGTCTCTTAACTACAGGAGGTCACAGAGCTCCAGAGTCTCTTGCCAGAAGAAACGCGGTGAAGGGGACGATGGACAGACACATAGAAAATGGAGTGAGTATGAATTCCCTTCAGAGACTTGTTAAGCTCCGCCCCCTTGGATACTGTTGCTAACTTAGGCTTGATTCGGAAATTGTCAGTAAGCTGTGCAAATAAAGTGGAGATTTAATAGACCGTATCTGGTCCCACTTTATATTAAGTGGCCTTAACTACTATGTACTTACATCAAAAATAAGTACAATGTGCTTATTGTGTTCATATTGTATTGCAAAACACTTCTGATGCTATTGAGGTGGGATACAGGTAAAGTTAGGGACAGGTTTGGTGGTATTGGTAGGTTTAAGGGTGGACTAAGGTGTAAGGAATGGGTCAACAGTGTAATTATAAATGTAATTACAGAAATGAATTACATATGTAATGACATGCAGGTATTTTGTAAAAAAGAAAAAAAAAGACCAATGTAAAAACATGTATGTACACAATAAGTGCATTGTATCAAATGATTAATTTAAATGTAAGTGCATAGTAGTTAAGGCCACTTAATATAAAGTGGGACCCAGTATTCTTACATGGTCTGGAATGAATTGTGACATTGCAAAGCATTTTAAATAAATTGTTTAGTTATGTCTTAACGTGAATAAAAACTGAGGAGACTGGAAATCAGACTTTGGGAATGAGGATCAACTCATAGTTTAATCCACAGCACTTGAAATTTATTTAAAGATTTTGAAAAGCGAACAGAATAACATGCATAACTGCATATAAGTTACCCAGAAACAAAGTATTTTTATGTAAGTTACAGTATCATTCAATTTTTCGTTGGTTATTTTTATATTAAATTATTGTTTGTTTTTTTTTCTTGTAATTTGAACTATGTATCAGAATGTATAAAATAATTAGGCATATATAAAACCTCACACAACTTCAAGTAATTTTTTGGTCAGTTGTTTTGCATGTTAGTTTTAATTAATTTAAAAAAATTAAAAAAAAATAAAAATATATAAAACAGCAAAAGCACTGATATATATATATATATATATATATATATATATATATATATATATAATTTTTTTTTTTTTTTTAGATGGCGGCTCCTCATATGGATATCACCCTCAGCGAGTTGCAAGAGATGGCATCACGGCAACAACAACAGATCAACGCACAACAGCAACTCCTGGCCACAAAGGTAGCCTTTTGCACCATTGACAAAAAGTACCGTTCAATGTTTGTTTGTTTTAATAAATTTATGTAAAAATTAAAATAGAAATACCTGAATGATGTCTGTCTTCCGTGGAACATAAAAGGAGATATTCAGCTGAATTTCCAAGCTGCTCTTTTCCATACAATGTAAATGAATAGTGACCAAGGCTGTCCTTGGTCTCCATCCACTTTTTCGTTGAATGGAAAGAGCAGCATTTCCTGTTTGCTAGTTGAAAACAACATTTCCTTCAAATACCAGGTTTGAAGTCATCCATGAAATGATATTATTGCTTGCGCACTAGGTTTTGTGTTAAGGTCATTTGAATAAAACAACTGCACGGTGTCATCTCCATATCAAAACCATTACCATTTTATCCATTATCAGTATGAATGAAAACAGTAGGCGCATAGTTCTGAAACTTAATGATGTCTGAAAATGAGTTTTGGTGAGATTGTGACCTGAAGCCTCCTCACAGGAGCAGCGACTGCGCTTCCTGAAGCTGCAGGACCAGCGACAGCAGCAGCAGCAGGCGACTGAGCAGGAGAAACTGCGACTGCTGCGGGAGAACGCAGAGAACCAGGAGGCCAAACTGCGCAGGGTTCGAGCTCTGAAAGGACAAGTGGAACAGAAACGCAACAGCAATAGTAAACTAGGTCAGGACCTGTAAACTCGTGAGAGAAAGTAGGTTAGAAACACTGAAAATGCTGTAACGTTGACCTTCTTTGAGGGATATTAGTTCAAGGTGAAGTTTCTGCTCTACTAGTGGCACCAAATGGTGTTGCGACCCATTTGTTTGCTAGATGAGGGGAAGTGATTTGAATAACTTGTTTTTAATTTAAATTTTGTTTCATAAACTATTTTGCAATTTTGTTTAATGTAGTGGTGTAAAACAAAGTAAATTTATCATTAAAAGCAATTAAATTTACTGAAAAGATGTCTATTACATGTTTATTACATTGTCATTATTAATATCATTGTTATTATTGTATTCTAATTCAATATTATTTTACTTAATTTTACAAAAACAATTTATTTGATCAGCTTATTAGGTTTTCTGCTGAATAATTCAGATTTGCTTTAATAATGATCTACATTGAGGTGTTTAATTTGAAAGTTAGACATTTATCCATATTTTATGGTTAAAAATGTTTTAGGACTTTTTCCAGATTCATTTACGAAGACGTCGTTTGTTGTGGATCATTTGCCCACTAATGGAAAAGTTCACTTCACTGTCTCTGTTATATAAAAATGCCATAAGCGGCTAAATTAATCAAGAGAGACAACAACAAACGATCTTGCTTATGGGAATGAGAAGTTAATTAACAAATGAATGATATACCTCATTTCTTTCTCTCTGTAGTGGAGGAGATCGAGCAGATGAACGGTCTGTTCCAGCAAAAGCAGCGGGAGCTGGTGGTGGCCGTCAGCAGGGTGGAGGAATTGAGTCGACAACTGGACATGTTACGTGGCGGCAAAATGGACGTCCCACACGAGGCTGGACCGAGCTCAAGCGGAGAACTAGAGCGACTATACAAAGAGCTTCAGGTAGCTTTTTTCCTGTTGGTCTACAGCTTTCTGTAACACAATTCTGCTATTCACACATAAAATATATGAATATTAGTGCTATCAGTTAATTAAAAAAATAAACTAATTAATCGCATTTTTTTCCAAAATTAATCGCGACTAATCACGATTAATCCCACCTAAAATGAAAGTTTTTAAGTATACTTTTATATTGCAATAATTTCACATTCAATCTTCAAATTAATGTAGAAACAACATAAAGACAGTATATTTTTAATATTTGTTTAATGGCATCTTTTTTTGACCAAATGCGAGTATCACTGATACCAATACTACTGATGTCTCTCGGAAATTTTTCGTTTTTTCCTAATATTTAATCATTCACTATAGCCATTCAACATTACAGTATAATTGAGAGTTATCAATTTTAACATTTATTAGACTTGAAAAAAATAACAACTTCTAATTTAAGTGAACTTAAAACAGTCTTCACATAAACCCATTACAATAAATGTCATGTTAATCTGTGCCCTTCAGCAAGTAGGAAATATACAGAAACTGAATAAAGTTATCAAACACTAAATACTAGATTAAATATAGATGAATCCTTAAAGCTACAAAAGTTATTGATTTCCTCATTTTTCTTTTGTTCTTTGATTAAGAGACATCACAGCAGCTGGTTATTAGGTTATTTGGCTGCTATTACTTTAAGAGCTGCCGCTGCTTAACGTGACGCAGATCTGACACGCATGCTGGTAGTTTCATTTGTGCTTTAATATGAAATGATACAGGCTACAGCGCGCACCACCACAGTATAATGGCTGATAGGACATGAAAATTCCTTTTTACTGACATATGGCCTGACAACATCTTATCTGACTGCAGTTTACTGATGTTCTACTGAAGCTCCTCATCACCTGTACTGTTACCGCGCTTGTTTGACTCGTGAAGTTGGAGTGCACGTCTGAAAAGTCTCCTGTTTGATGTGGTCGTAAAGACATTCGGCGACTAAATAAAAGCAATCTTTGTCAAGAAAAAAGAGACAGAAGCAGCAGTTGTGAGTGTGGTGGCCAACCTTAGCTCCGTCCCTGCGTTAACTGCGTTAAATATTTTTAACACTGTTAAACTGGAAAAATTAATCGCCTACATTAACGCTCTAATTTTGACAGCATTAATGAATATCTTTCATTTATACAAGAAAAATGTAAACCAAGTGGCTTTTATTTGAGAAAAAATATAGCAGAAATACAGTCTGTTTTTTAAACTGAGAAAAAAATAGTTGAAAAGCAGTAGTCTCACAAAATTCAACAGTCCCTCTTTTGTTCTGACATTTTCTCTTTTCTGCAGCTGAGGAATAAATTGAACCAGGAGCAAAGTGCCAAACTCCAGCAGCAGAGAGAGAATCTAAACAAGAGGAACTTAGAAATGGCTGCCATGGACAAAAGAGTGGCTGAACTGAGAGAGAGGCTCTGGAAGAAAAAGGCTGCTCTCCAACAGAAAGAAAACTTGCCTGTGAGCAACTTTAGAACGTTTACATTTCTTGTGCTTTTTAGACACAAATTTAGTTCGTGACGCACGGAAATTCTTTCTCTTATTCTTTTGTCTCTTCCACTTCCAGCAGCCATCTGAAGGGCAGAGCTCTCAGCCCACCGTCCCTTCCAGGGTTGCTGCTGTTGGGCCGTACATCCAGACCACCCCAGCTCCTCCAGTTCCTCCAAGGCAGGAGATTCTAGTGAAGCCTGCCTATCCCGACGGCACAGCCACCCTTCCCAAACCTCTCCCTAAACCAACCACAGGTATGTGTGTTTATCTACAATATTTACTACTAATTGCACCAATAACCCCTGATTCATCTTCTCCTAATTCTGTTTCCATGTGACAGGTATTGGTTTCTTGACAAGTAAGATCTCCAAGGTGTCAGATTTGTTTTCTAACACAGAAACTAACAGCAACACCCATGGCCACTCCTCCACCCTTCCCCGCATGACCAGCCACGGATCCCAGGAGAAAGGTACGCCTCTCTCCAACCTTTAAAGAACCTTATTTAGGCTCAAGCAATTAGTTAAGCTAGAAGTTGACATGTCAGACCACTTAAGCAAACAAAGCAATGTTTTGATAGAGCCACAGTGTTTACACTCTTCAGGAAAGTCTTGAAAATTTGTCTTCATTAAACTGGGATAAGTCCTGCTTCTTGAGATCTACTGGTATGTTAAAGTCATGTCGCATAGATCGTATTTACGAGTTGAACGCACATGAACGCCACCACAAAGTCGTTATTACAAGTGGGAAACTCAAAATTTTCTTTCAGCCCCGAGTTTCCGAGTTGGTGGCGTGTCAGTGAGAAAACTTGTCGGATGCAATGGATGCAGCCAAAGACTATAGATATGCAGCATCTGTATTGACGGTAAATTTGTTGAAATAAATAAAATGATTTTTTTTTTGTCATGTACAATAAAACTATATGTTACATATACGAAATATGATATTATTGTATAATTACCATAATGATTCAGTTTAAATCACCTTCATAAATTGAATAAAAACAGAAAAAAAGCAAAAACACAATGATGCACATTCTTTATTCATAATTTTGTAGATGTAGAGTTAAAAAATCATTGAATTCTGTGTAGAAAAGTTAAATCGCCATCTTGTTCCAACCAAAGTGACTTGAACGCACCTGACATCGTAATTATGACTTGCCAGCTTGTAAATACGAACTTCCCAGGAGGACTTGAATGCACCATGCCTACCTGCAGAGTTTAGTTCCAACCCTGCTCCAACACACCTGTGTGTAATTATCAAATGTTCCTGAGGATCTTAATTAGCTGATTCAGGTGTGAACCAGACGTGAGACACTTTGCAGGAAGGTAGATCTCCAAGAACAGGATTGGGCAGGATCTTAATCCAGTCAGAAGACACTTTCACTAAGGCATCGTGGTGTTTAATCTTCAAGAGCGATGATTAATCTAGGATTTTTTTGAATATCTGTTCCAGGTTCTGAGGCAGATTTGAAACCTCCACCACTGCCCTTACGCAAGAACCAGAGTAGTGAGGACCTCTTGAGCGACACCCAGGTAGTGCACTGAGTGCCTGACGTTAACAGTTTTCAAAAATTGGCAATAAATCAATGCTAATGCATAGATATTATGTAGTAAATAATTACTAATCACTAATTACACTTTAATCATAGTCTGCAGGTCGAACTTTTGGCAAGGTTCCTCCTCCTGTTCCCAGCAAGCCCAAACCTGCTCTACAAGGCCAGTCCACCTTCAGTAAACCTCCTTACAGCACGGGCACCTTCCCTGGCAAAGCTAGACCAGCCAGTCAGAAACCCCCAATGCCCCTTCCATCTCACAACAACACCTTACCCCTACCTCTGCCCCCTAAACCAGACACCTTACCTGCCGCGACAGTACGTCCTTTCACGTCAGATACTGTGGCAGGGAAAGAGACCTCCACCCCCACTACCCTTCACAAACCCCAGACGGTGGCAGCGAGCTCCATCTACTCCATGTACACCCAACACAGCAGTCTTGGGAAGGGTTATCAAGGGCAAAGCACGCTGACCCGTTCACAGCCTCGATGTGAGTACCACCACCCCACTAGACACCCAAACAAATTTAGAGGTATCTTGTGATGGAATTTGATTAGTATCTATTTTGCAAGATGTAATGTTACACGGAACATTCAGCCAAATCAACGAAAAGCACACAGAACTAAATTTGAAGAAGACATTGACTAATTTAATCTAGTATGAAAGGAATGGTTCACCCAAAACCAACAATTCTGCCAACATTTATTACTGTTGCTTGAGATTTAAAAGCTGTTGCAATGCAGGAGCGGAAAACAATGTACCATTTCTTTCTAAATGCTTAGGTGTTCCATATAGTTGTGTAAATGACTGAAAGTCTGATAACAGGATTTTTGGGCTTAAAATAAGCATGTTTATTTCTTAGTCTTAATCCGAACATTGCGTCTGAACAATTTGAAGCTTGCTTTAGCTCAGCTGAAAGTTCTTCAGGGCAGAAACAAATTAAGAACAGAGGATTTATTACAGCCTCTGAGTTGGATGCAGTATTTAAATCAAGCTGATTAATTATTACAAAAGAAAGTCTGTCTGACTTGTTTTTGACCAGATTTCACCTAGATTTTGGGAGAATTCCAAATAGCATTTTTGTGTCCTTAAACGATCCTGTAGCAAGTGGACACTGCATCGCTCTGCTAGTGTTAATGTTTATTCACTTTTTTTTAGTAAACACTAGATGGAGAGAAGGTACAAGTTGGAATCAGTTTAAATTAAAGACATAAATGAGACCATATTTTGGATGAAAGATTTATTTGCCATACAAATCTTAACAGCTATACACATTTATTTTCAAAGTAACATTTCAAACTAAAATGTCAGTGGCATATGTGAGTTCATAGGGCCAGATTTACTAACAGCTTGCCCCAGCGCAAACTGTCTTTTGGCATTAAAATAGTACTGTCAGGATTTACTAAAAACGCACAGTGAAGAATTATCGCTGAAAAGGCATGAACAGTTATTTTTGCGCCTGACCTTATTGAATATGTATTTGTAGGAGTTTCCCTTACAGATGCAAAATTTATGGGAGGAGAGTATTCAAATGAATCACGCAACACGATTTACTAGCGCAAATTACTGGTATTTGCGCCATTATTTAACACCCAAAAAAGCATGTCTTAAAGCAGGCGCTAATTTGCGCTGCTCTTGGTGGATTGCTCTGGTCATTATGGAAATGATCTGGCTGCGTCTGTGTTCTTTAATGTGCGCATTGTCAGTAAATCACACACTTCATTTTCCCCTCGCATTGTCGCTTTTATGGAATTGTACTCCAACGCTAGTTTGCCCTGTTTAGAAAATCTGGCCCATAGTGTGTACCAAAATTGTACATAAGAATATAAGTAGTGCTCTACCTAAGTAGGGCTCATAGTGATGCTCACTTACCACAAAGAGACAAGGAAAGGCTAATTCCTTTGTTACATAACGTTGTAGTCATTTGGTTTGCATATCTTTAAAATTCGGAGCACATAGGCAAATTGCTCTTTCTACAAAGGTTCACTTTGTGGCTTAGACATGGAAAAAAAACGTCAAATGAGGATATAGTCCAAATATAATTCACTATTATTGTATGTACTAAATATACTCAGTACTCTTGAACTGGGTAAATTATAGCTTAGTAATGTACCATATGTTCTTATATTAGTGGTTGTGTAATATAAATGGCAATTGACACCCAACCTATTTTATAGATGTTTTACAAAGTACCTGATCCTCACTCCTTCCCTCTCACAGTATATGGTAAACCAGTCATCCCATCCAGTGGGGGCCAGCAGTCTCTTATCCAGGACAGCAGTCATCTTGAGAAAACTGGAGGTCTAGATGGTGACCAAGTGGACCAGGGCAACATGACCCCTGCATCCTCCTCTGCTGAGGGCCAGGAGGTAGAACGCGTTCCCCGGCCCCTCAGCCCAACCAAACTTCTCCCGTTCCTCTCAAATTCCCATCGGCTCCAGAGCGATGCTGATTTGGAGGCCCTGAGGAAGAGACTGCACCACGCGCCCAGGCCTCTTAAAAAACGTGGCTCTATAACAGAATCTGAGGGGCCTGGTGGACCCAACATCCAGAAGCTCCTCTACCAAAAGACCACGTTGGCAGCAATGGAGACCACTATAACCCCAGCTGCCTTCTTTCAGGCAGAAGGCGAAGATGGATGCAGGCCGGGAGCTGAAGAGAGCACTAGACCCCAGGAGGGACACCGTGATACTACGATACCTGAGTGTGAGAAAGAGGAGGAGGAGCTGACGCCTCCACCGCTTCCACCTCGATCGCCTATCCTGGATGACAGCACCATTTCTAACACTGGACTGAAGGAAACACCGCTGAAGGAAGAACAGGAAGTCTATGGCCCAGCAGCTCCAGAGCCATACGTTGAGGAGTACCCGCCTTACCCTCCACCTCCATATCCCAGCATGGCAGAGCAGGAGGGACCAGGGGAGGACAGCGACAATATGAAGGCTCCAGAGGTCACAGGACAGGTCATGCTACCACCGGTAGGTACTACTACATTCCCAAAAGGTAAAACCATATCTATAGAGGGACCGAAGAGACATTCATACTGACAGCAAATTGTAGCGACCTAAAGTCTAGGGCTGCCCTCAAATAAGATTTTTCTGATCAACTAATAGTCATTCATTTGAAGTGATTAGTCGACTAATCGCACGTTTATATTAATAAACCATATAATTCATAATAATGAGCCTTTAATTGCCTATAGCCTATGACATAAAGCTTGCCACAGCGTACCATAGAAGTAATGATTATGAATGGTTCAGGGAAAAAACAGCAAGAAGACTGCCTTAACATCATAATAATTAATTGATAAACTAGCATTTTCTGTATTTTCGACTGCAGTGACGAAGTCGACGACACTGACTCGTCATCTCCATGGTGGACGTGCACGTTTCATACGGATTACATAATCTGGAAATATTTGTTTTCCATTTTAATTGGTTCATTTAAAAGTAGACATTTTGCTTTCTGTAGATATATTTTTCATGTCTGTGAGGCAAACACAGAGTTTCGGTTCTTTTTTTTTTTTGACACACTCAAGTTCACAGACTTAGATGGCAGAAAATGCACCCTGTTTGCTTATATTATTTTACAAAAGCACAATGTTTTGTTATTGTTATTGTTGTTGTGAGTGCACACAAATAAATGTAGACCTTTAAAAGATTCAAAAGATGTAATACTCTTATCTGTATGAGCAAAAATGACAGAGTATTTTAAGTTAAATGCAAATTATCGCACTGGCGCCTGCAAGTTAACTGTCATGCATTGAGTGTGCTACTGTTCAACTTCTACACTGCACACAAACACTTCGATAGCACATGTTTTTCTAGGTTAATGTTAAAGCGAGCGGTCATGTAATGATGCTGCTACTTACATGTTTCAGATAATAAACCACATTTGAGGTCGATGAATGAAATGAACGTTTGCATGTCCTGACCAATGTACTGTAATTACCACACAGACCAGCTGTTAATAATCTGTCTGTAACAGACTATGTGACTTCGCCACTTTCTGTGAATTTTTTTTCCTCCGACGAATAACATTTTGATAGACTAAGCCTCTTCTTGTCAACTAACAGTTAGTCGACTATTAGGAGGCAGCCCTACTAAAGTCATTTGCTTTCAGAAAAAGTTGCTGGAAACGGGATTCAAGTTGATGAAGTTGACCTTCTAGTAACTAGCCTTACAGCAACTCTATCTAATCTTTAGCGTTTTTTGCTGTCTTTCTAATCAAACGCACTTGATTCAACTCAGCAATTCGATAGAAGAGACTCCAAGACACCTGAAACGGGTGAGTCAGATAAGGTAGACATCCAAAATGTGCACTGATGGGAGGAGTACCCCAGCAGGGTTCTTGATGGACAGGTTGAAATTGAAAGTATTTTTTGCTGTGCTAAGGTGTGCAAGCATTTAAGCTTAGTCAGGTACTGACTCAACACTGAGCAGTCAATTACAGTGAAACTCTCAGCACAAAAGTGCCTGACAATATTATGTAGGGAGTCATGGACGGCGTCCGAAATGGTGTACCTGATGTGGACAACAGGGTGCATAGAGGGTGTACATTGGCCACAATTGGGGATGACGGTTGATTCATAAATTAACAATTAGGACACCCTAAGATCTCTTGGCCTTGAAGTCCATGAGACCATAAGGTGTACCATTTGTCATTTTATGAATCAGTAAGCTATGCAGTATTACGTATCCAAAGTGTAGACTTAGAAGAAGACCCCAAGGGATTAGGACAACATTTGAGACAGGTTCCTTATCTTTGTAGAAAACTGAAGCACTCTAGCCATTTAGCCTACATATGTATGATAAGTATGATCCCACAGATAGTGAGGAGGGAGAGACAGAGAAAGAGGGTGAAGACAAGTCAGGTCAGTAGAGATTCCGATCAAACCATCCATTCTGGGCTGTTGCTTAGCAACTAGCCACACTAAGATTCTGAGCACTCCACGCAGATCTCATTAAACATTTAAATGGAGCAGAAGTGGCAACCAGTGACCCTCAATGGGCTTTTAATATGCGGAATGAAAGAGTGGTTCATGTCAGGCTAACACCTAGTATCAGTACTTCATATCCAAGAACTTTACCACAAGATACGCATCAATTATGTACAGAATTTTCTTCTAGTATATAACTAAATATCTATTCATGCACCCTCTCTTTCTCACAGGGCAAAAGAACAAACCTGCGTAAGACGGGCTCGGAGCGCATCAACCATGGGATGCGTGTGCGCTTTAACCCTCTGGCCCTTCTGTTGGACTCCTCTTTAGAGGGCGAGTACGACCTCGTCCAGAGGATCATATATGAGGTGAGGAATAGGCCAAGATCGGTTACATACTTGGTCCACTAGTGAGCAATATAACAACTAGACATATAGGTATAGGTAGTTGGCATTTCAAGTATATATTTGTATGTCAAATCCAGGTGGAAGACCCCAGTTTACCCAATGATGAGGGTATCACTGCTCTGCACAATGCTGTTTGCGCTGGACATACTGAAATCGTAAAGTTCCTGGTGCAGTTTGGAGTGAACATGAATGCCGCAGACAGTGATGGATGGTGAGCGAAAAACATTTATGTAAACCCAGTAAAATTCTGTCCTTAATTTTAATACAGCAAAATGAAACGTCTTTCTCTGCCTTAGGACTCCCCTGCACTGCGCTGCTTCCTGTAACAATGTACAAGTATGTAAGTTCCTGGTGGAATCGGGAGCTGCCGTATACGCCACAACCTACAGCGATATGCAGACGGCGGCTGACAAATGCGAGGAGATGGAAGAAGGTTATGCCCAATGCTCACAGTTTCTCTATGGTGAGAGACCAGTCCCTCCTATTATAAGGGCTTTTGCACTGTGTAGTTGTAGGAACTCAGTTCTAGGAACCAGCCAGCAGGGTCGTTGCTAGAGAACCAATTTCTACCTCGGGCCGTTTTCCTGATTGCATTCACACCGGCAGGAGGAACTCTGGAGCGCCCGACCGCGATGTCTTTATTCGCAGCTTTTACATCAACAGCAGGTGAATGGAGGACACTGTGATTGGAGTTATTGTGTGTCGTGGGATTCGTGATAACAGAGATGGAATGTAAATGCACAATTCATGCAATTGAAAGAGCATGAAAATCTGACTAAATCTCCTATCACAACTTGGCAGTGTTACATATCATCGAGGCTGAGAAAAGAACACAACATTGTAGAAAACAGGTAGCTAAATGCCATCATCGCCGTTTTCTTTGTTCGTGGACTAAATATTTTTATATGGCTTTTTAAAAATGCAGAGTAGCTGATGTTTCGTATGCGTTTGGTCCATCAGCGTACACTTATGTCAATGGAAATTCCTATAGAACTGTTTTAGACCCTACTCTGAAGTAAGAGCTAATTTAGTTCCACCAAATGGAGTTCCTAGAACTAAAACCCATTCCTAGTTCCTGCGGTGTGAACTTGCCAAAAAGCGGGTACTTCCGCCAATAGTTCTAGGAACTATAAAAAAGGTTCCTCCGGTGTGAAAGCCCCTTACAAAACTTTATGAAAGAAGACTTCTTGTAGCTCAACTGGTACCTTATCACAATAAATCTATATCGTTGAGATTTTTTTTTCATAGGTGTACAGGAGAAGATGGGCATCATGAACAAGGGTGTTGTTTATGCCCTGTGGGACTATGACGCTGAGAGCCCAGACGAGTTGTCCTTTAAGGAAGGAGACTGCCTGACCGTCCTACGAAGAGAAGACAGTGAAGAAACAGAGTGGTGGTGGGCGAGATGTGCCGACAATGAGGGCTACATACCTCGCAACCTCCTCGGGGTGAGGAAATGCATTGTGAGGAAATGACATCCTTATATAAACATTATTATAAATATTTATTATAAATATTTGTTTTTCTTCTGTAGCTATACCCCAGAATCAAGCCCAGACAGAGGAGCCTTGCGTAAACTCTCCAAATCAGTGCTGATGTGCCTGGAGTTTTGTCTACCATTTCAAGAGTCGCTTAGTTCTCCAGAGCAAAAGGACGTTTTGAAGATGAACGCATCACATTTACATTGTGAAAAAAATAAGAATAGTTTCATGTTGGTATGTTATACATGTTTTAAAGGTTAAAAGCTTTGGTAGAAGAGGTAGACTTAGATGCACATTTCAGAAGCAGGTTCAAGCATGTATAGTTAAGTGAAAGAGGAATGAAGAATTTATGAATGGTACAGATGCATTAATAGTCATCTGAGTATTATATCTCATATGAAGGATGTCAGATTTAGTGATGTAATTTTTCATCTTTTTGAACAAAGTTTCTGTATTCACAAATGCTGATTTGTTTCACAAAGTGCAAAACAAAAAGCATTCATCTTTTGAAGGAAAATAAGAGTTTTATATATTTTTTTTCTTTTTTATTTTATTCATAATGCCATGTTATGTAAACCTATTCTTATGGTGCTTGCTGCTACGCTACAACAGTGTGTTCTGTGAACAATTAACAATTTATTGCGCAAAGACAGCTTTCATTTATCATAATAAAACTTGTCAAAACTCTTGACTCACTGTTTTTGTCTTTTTCCCATTTGGTTTCTGGTTCAAAAAACATTTACAATGGAAGTCTATGTGGCAAGGCATTGCACTGGAATAAGTTTAAACATTAAAATACACTGTTTCAAAAGTATAGACACAAGCCCAAACCAGATAATCTACAGACAATAAGTAGAAATATTATATACCATAGAAATACAAGCTTCACATTTCTGCAGATACACTTGCCCCATAGACTTCCATCACAAGTGCACTGTAAACCCATTTTCTGTTCTTTTTTAACTCTCCCAAATGTGGGACAGTTCAAAATAATCTATATATAGTCTGATGAAAAGAACTTTACTTGTTTTTAAACTGTAATTTCAATGACAAACTATTGTATTTCTTGTCCTTAAATAATTACAAACAACAAAGTGTTTCCACAATAAAACATTGATTCTTTATTACATAGGAACTAATAGCAAAGCAATAGATATTTAGTGTGGTTTCTAGGCTTTTGAAGCCTTTTTGCAGAAGTACATGACATGAAGATACATCTCAAATGTAATAAAGCCCACCAGCTGCACTTCAGACAATATTAATTATTATTTCTGTAAGCACAACATGCACTGTTGACCAACAGCTGAAGTTATGAAAGTGAGTGGGCCTCATTTATAAAACAAAAGCAGAACGAATTTCTTTGTAAAATATCTGTAAAAACAACGTTTTACAAATTATTAACACTTCTAAATGCGTTCTGCTCAAGTTTCATGACTGACGCCCATGTTCAATACTGTTAAATGAAATTAGCTTTTACACATTAGTTTAGTAACTTCAAATGGTACATTTATATCTATGATCAGTACATTCAATGTTTTTTATAATTGCACAATATCTCAAAAAGGAGTGAACGGGACACACAACACAATGGTTATCTGGGTTCCTGTGCATGCTCAAGACAAATGCCCTTCACACAAAGCTGCCTTAAGTTTAACCCAGTTAAGCCTGTAAGCCATCGGAAATGACCTAAACCTTATATTTTCTTACAAACAATCGTGGAAAATGCACAACATTTTTTGGAGTCATCTGTGAATACATTTAGAATTAGGCACAATGTAATCAAGCTAGAGAAAAACCAATCACGCCTGACCATTCCTATAACCCCAGAGCTTTAAAAATTCCCTTTCGGTTACCACCTCTGTCCTGAAGATAGGGGCGATATTCCATCACGCCAACCGATGCTTTGAAATTATACCACATTACGTGAACAAAAACAAGGCTTTGGTTGTTTATTCATGAAATTCGAACAAAATTAATGTGTAAATTGTTTGTGAAATGATTTGTGAATTCTCCAATTTATTAGAATTAAAATCTCGCATTTTAGGTTTCATTAACATGTCTGTTTTTCGTTCGTTAAAAAACGATGAAAAGACATTTTCAACATTTTGTTTGATCATAATGGAACAATTATAAAACTACAACTTATCAAATGGAATACACTTTTGTCCGTCACAACCTTGTTTTCATTTGCGACTACAGCCAGCTTCGCATTAGCATTCGCTTAGCGTTTGCGACAAATCTTAGCCTCTGACGAAGTTGTGGCAGTATCCAGGACTGCTGAGCTGGCAATAGGACCAAACTCTTCGCTACAATAGACTGACAAGCAACAATCGTAAAAGAACTGTACAAATCGTATAGTGGTTAGCTCAGCTTGGGTTTTTGTGTGTAAACTAGCGTGTGAAATACTATTTCGTCACCAGTATAGTATGTGCGCAGTCTGATTTTTCTAACCATGCATATGCGCCTTTAATTTTTCTTGCACTAAATAGTTGGTCCGCAAGGTGGCAAAACTGGCCATCAAATGGAGTATACTTTGAAAAGCTATGTATTCGGCTGTACGCATACACTCAGCAGTTGTGCCAAACTGAAGTATACTTTGAGCTTAAGGCCTAGGTCTTTAACCCTGCTCTTGGGCACCCACTGTCCTTCAAATTTTATTTCCAACCTGATTCAGCACACCTGTCTGTGATTTTTCAAGTGATCCCGAAGACCTTGATTAGCTGGTCCAGCTGTATTTGATTAGGGTTGTAGCTAAACTTAGCAGGACAGTGGGTCTACAGCAGGGGTCCTCAACTCTGGACCTCGAGATCCACTTTCCTGCAGAGATAAATACACCTACCTGCAACTTTGTAGTAATCCTGAAGACCTTGATTAGCTTGTTCAAGTGTGTTTGATTAGGGTTGGAGCTAAACTCAGCAAGAAAGTGGATCTCGAGGTTGAGAGTTGAGGACCCCTGGTCTACAGGAAAAGGGTTGAAGACCCCTGTCTTAAGGTCTACATTAAGATTCTTGCTTCTGACATTCCTGTGTAAATCTTTGTGGAAAAAAACTGAAGTGTTATCAGATCTACTGGGGTAATGTCATGTATTTAATACTACTGAGGACCTGAAGAAGATAGTACTGCTGAAAAAATGAATTTTCCAATGCCATGATTATGTTCTCATATCTATGATGCAGTCTGCAGGCAGGAGTTGTTCCTGCAGAAATCTGCTCCAGATAACCAACTTAGCGACTCCCGCATGCTTCTCTCAAGGTCGGACACCTTTAACTTAAGATGTGAAACACGCACATGTGCAAAAATAGGAGAGGTTTCCGAGCTCCATTACACCCAGCAGACATATACTCTAATGAACCCTCCAAAAGTCACAGGAGCTGAGAGTATTTACACAAGGCAAATCTGCAATTAATTTAGGCAAATCTATAGAGCGGAAATGAAAGGTGCATGATAGAACTAGGGGATGCAAACTCAAGACTAGGACAGGAAGCGACTGCAGATGCAGTCAAATGTCCTCTTTTGATTTACGGTGTCACTCCCGGTGTGTCTAACTGTGGTTCTGGTTGCGGTTCTGATCAGGCACGTGGTTCTGGGTGGAGGGTATGAGATGCGTCACGTGTCCGATGCCTTTGGTCACCCCCTCTCTGAAGAGCAGCTTGGCTCCCACACGCAAGTACTCGGGGTGCTTTAAGAATCTGAAACACACTACGGCTCTCTCGCCTGTCCGCAGCTCCTCCTAGAGGACGAACACACACATTTTTCTGTGATGATATACTTTTCAAAATAAAGGTTCCAAAAGAGATTTATTCTTGTTTCCCAAAGAACTTTTCAAGGAGCATCTCGTTAAAGAACCATTTTTTTCTTAAAGGGGTCATGGACTGTCTTTTTTATTATTTTGTACTGTTCTCTGAGTTCCAATTATAATGTTATCAAGATTTTTACATAAAAAAAAAAACATTATTTAAAAAATCGTAATTTAGAAGTAATAGGCTATTTTCTGTCCTGTTTTGACCCCCCTTATCAGATTGCTCTGTTTGAATAGGCATGGTGGATTGTAGACTCGGAAGTAAACGCCCACTGCTATGATTGGCTAATAGTTGTCTATGTTTGACAGCCTACATCCTTCATAGATGGACGCTGCAGTGATTTAGGTCAAAAACTCATAAATAACATATCAAATGATCTGTTTAACAGACAAAGCAATAGTGATCACGTAATAAAGTGATTTAATAATAAAAACAGCTACTCACATTTGTGTGGTGCAATATAGTCGGCACAGCATAATGTTTTTGTTTGAATCATTCTGAAAATCCTGTGTCGAATTGTGCCTTGTTTGTAAACGAATCCGCGGTAAAATGAAGTGAACAAAGGACCAAGTTCTTACTGACGCGGTCTGGAACTTTAAAAATAAAGTTCATCCACTCTTTCCTAACTCTGGTATCAGAAGGAAGGCAATGCAAAGACTGTTTTTCCACAACTTGGCACTAAACTGCTTCGGAGCATCTTAATCTTTTGGATTCTGCGTAGGCCTGCATTTGCCTCTCGTTATTTACATTACGTGCGTGAATTGGTGGACGGGGCTAAACAGGCAGCGATGTAGAAGCAGGTGTTGATCTTCTGCGGAGGCGGTGTTTAGCCACACTCTTACGTCATAAAGTGACACATTCCACAAGCTGTCGTTTTGGCAGATTGGCTTCAATATAAGCTGTCTTTAGGCAAGCAAGGAAGTTTTGGGTTCTGAAACTTACAGAATGATTTTATAGTACAATGGCCTCTTATCTGTCAAATGATGAATGGAATTTTGATTTCTCAGATCATGACCCCTTTAAAGTTTAATAATTTTTTAATAATCTGAAGAACCTTTTTCCACTATAAAGAACCTTTTGTGCAATGGAAAGATTCCATGGATACTTAAGGTTCTTCATGGAACCAAAGATGACAATAAAGAACTTTATTTTTAGGAGTAACACTCCTCAGAACATTGTGTTCTACAGAAGAAAGAAAGTCAAGTTAGTTTGATTCCTTGACTTCATTCCTATAATGTCAGGAAGTTAAAAAAAATCCACACCTTTCCAAGGAGACACTCCACTGTGGCAGTCTGTCTCACGTTTCCTACATGCACCGTGACCTGGAAACCACGGCGGAAAGTCTTGGCGTGGAACAGGAGGACTATGGCGGCCTCAAACTGCCAGCAAATTGTAGGGTTCATTTTGGGACTCACCATGACCATGCCCTAAAAACACAAACACTCAAGATCAAATAGACATTATAAATTATAGCTACGCATAGACTTTATTTAGTCTTATCTCTTCTTGCACTCATTTTGAAATCAGACCTTTCTTAGTAACGAGCGATCAAAGTTCCCAAGCGCAAGTGTAGCGGCCTGTCCGGCTCTCAGTACACGGCAGCCGGAGCGATTCCTGTGAATACTGCACACCTTCAACCTCAGGAACCGCCCATCATCGGTGGGACCCACAACCAGCCGGTCTCCTTCACGACACACACCACTGCGTGTGAATGGAAAGTCAATTATAGACTAGAAAAGGAAACTTTGTCAAGACAAATTGAATATCGATTGGCTTGAAAAAGCCTTGAACTGTGAAGGTTATATAAGCCTTAAAGGATAAATTCACTTCCAGAATAAAAATTTCCTGGTAATTTACTCACTCATGTGATTCAAAATGTTCATGACTTTCTGTCTTCAGCTGCAAAGAAATGAAGTATTTTTGAGGAAAACGTTCCAGGATTTTTCTCCATATAGTGGACTTTAATGGGGATCAACAGGTTGAAGGTCCAAATTGCAGTTTCAAAGCAGCTTCAAAGGGCTCTACACAATCCCAGGTGAGGAATAAGGGTCTTATCTAGCGAAACAATCTGTCATTTTCTAAAAAAAATAAAAAAAACTTTTTAACCACAAATGCTTGTCTTGCACTAGCTTTACGATGTGTATGCACATCTTCACAGATTACGTAATCATGTTGGAAAGGTCACACTCGGTTAGTTCTTCTTCTGTGTACTTCGGTTCAAAAAGGTAGGGTTGGGCGAAAAACTCCAACTCATTTTCTCTTCCAACTTCAAAATCGTCCGACAACCTTTGCCTTTGACTTTTCTTTGGACGTTCACTTTGCAAACACTTGGTCAGTACTTCCACCGACATCACGCGTCACCTTTCCAATGTGATTACATAATGCATGAGGTCGAGCTAGTGCAAGATGACCATTTGTGGTTAAAAAGTTTTTTTTTGTTTTTTTAGAAAATGACCAATTGTTTCGCTAGATAAGACCCTTATTTCTCGCCAGGGATCGTTTAGAGCCCTTTGAAGCTGCACTGAAACAGCAATTTGGACCTTCAACCCATTTGCTCCCACTTAAGTCCACTATATGGAGAAAAATCCTGGAATGTTTTCCTCAAAAACCTTAAAATGATCAGGAAATTTTTATTCTGGAAGTGAACTTATCCTTTAATCTGCAGTCACATTAACTGTCATTTAGCAGATTTTCACTGGTGAAATCCGGTCATTTCAATAGGAAACTGGGAGATCAGAGATTCCACAAGAGGGCGAAAGACTCCCACATGGAGATTTCGCAACGGCAAGATTGACACAACAGATGTGGACCAACCTGTACAGTGTTCCACCAACTACTGTCCCTACATCAGGAACACTGTAAATCTCATCCACCTGCAAGAACACATCAATTTGACATCAAATATCTTGGAATATCTTAGAATTAAGACAATATATGTGTGTTGGTATAAGAGAGAGTTTGTACCTGGAACTCTGTGAGCTGCTGCATGAGCTCCTCTTGCTCCTTGCTATTGCTCAGAGGAGGAAGAATGTTGAAAAAGACCTTCAGAAGGTCCAGATTCTCCCCAGACACACTGGAGAGGGTGAAGATGGGCGTCACACTGTGGAGAGAGACATACATCATTACACACACATGTACTGTACAAACTATCAGCGGTAAGGTACTTTGTAGGGTATTCAGCCAATTTACATATTTAAGTCTTAAATGTACAGCACCAAAAACAGGCTGTTTAACTGTAAGGCTCAAAGATTTCAGGTGGAAAAAAATGCAATAAATGTCTATAATAACCTCTCTATTCTCATACACACATGTACCTGGAGGATTGTGCGAACTGCTGTGCAGCAGTGACCGCATCGTCAGGGTTGGACACCACCATTGGAGCCTTGTTGCTGCCGGGTTGTTTGAGGACTCTTTCCAGCTGACGGACTGTTTTCTCCACTGTGCTTTTACCGCAGAGGTCCACCTTACTCACCACAATGAATATGGGCACCTTCAGCGCCATCGCCAGACCCAGGTGCTCCCTAGTTGTGCCAGCTGGGAGAATTTTACAATGTGAGAATAAAGCAAGTGTGGTGACACAAAGTTTGTTCAAAAGAGGTCTGGATGAGTTTGATTAATGGTTTATAATTTGATTTTAAAAAATAATATAGAAATATACCCTATCATTCAAAACTTTGGTGAAGAATTGAATTATGAGAATTAGTAAATTAAATAATAATAAATTAATTGATGAGAACTGAGAAATTAGACATTTTTAAAGCTACAAAAGATTTCTGTTACAAATAAGTGCTGTTCTTTTGAACCAAATAATCCTGAAAAGAAGTATCACATTTTCCACAACAAATATTAAGCAGCACAACTGTTTTTCCACATTGATAATAGCAATAATTATTTTTTAAGCAGCAAATCAGCATATTAGAATGATTTGAGAAGGATTATGTGACACTGAAGACTGGAGTAATGATCCTGAAAATTCAGCTTTGAATCACAGGAATAAATTACATTTTAAAATATATTCCAATACAAAACAGTTATTCTAAATTGTAATAATATTTTACAATTTTGCCGTTTTCACTGTGGTTTTGTTTAAATAAATGCAGCCTTTGTGTGTAGAAGATAATTCTTTAAAAAACTTAAAAAAAAAAAAAAAAAAAACATCTTACCAACCCCAAACTTTTGAATGGTAGTGTATATTTTTATTTAAAAAAAACAAACAAACAATAAGTTTATAAAATTAAAAATAATTTATAATAAATAATAATATTTATTCAATTTGTTGTACATATTTCATATATATATATATATATATAGTATCCAACTTTAGTTCCAAGTTTTATGGCTTACACATTAAATATATTTACAATAAATCATTTTTAGAACTTTTAAAGCAATATAAATATATATGCATTAATACTAACCAATGCCAGTATTGGCTCCCACCACCAGCATGGCAAAGTCTGGGCAGTAGCTTGTCAGGCCAAATATAGTGGTCTTCAAGTACTTATAATGACCAGCCAGGTCAATAAAAGTGATCATCTTAGAAGAGCTCTCACAGATCTCCTCTGCTGTACGGGAGTCACTGTAGTTTACAACCTAAAACAACGGAAAAGAACCGTATTTCTCAAAATAACATGCTAATATGCTAGCAAGCAGGAGGTTGTTGGTTTAAATTCCTGTTAATGCACTACTGAAAAAAGTACCATAAAACTGCATAAAGTCTACTTAATGGTCTGGATATTTGTCTCACCTCTCCTTTGCTATTAAAGCCCAGGATCTCAAAACTGATGCTGGACGTCCGTCCCGTTTGAATCTCATGCAGGTGTCTGAAGAGGTTGAGTCTGGCCCTGCCCCGTCCGTTATCCAGCTCGCCCTGAGTCAGCACCCCCAGCAGAGTTGACTTCCCTGAGTCCACATTACCCAGAACAGCCACACGGAGATCCAGGAACTGCACACACAAACACAGAAATCACAGTGACAATACATAATATATTATTAGTTTAGTGGGTCAATGACAAATAATGACTATAATGATGAAAAGAGAAATCTTTAAAAAAATTATTCTAAAATTTAAATTTCATTACTCTAAAAATGGCCGTTGAACCATGAATAGGTAACAAATACTATATTTAGCCTAAAAAAGGGACAAATTATTGGATATACTTTAACAAACTTACAGACCTTCATGAGTGTCTTTGGGGTCAATCCTGTGATGATTTCATTTTTATGATTTTCTTCTCACATGAGTGACTAAATCATATTTATACCCACTGGTTTTTAATTGGTAGACAAAAGTTATTATAAATATAATGTTAAAATTATTTAAAAGGTTTTATATTTTAATAATCATGTACTTTATATGATATTTTTAAGAAATAATAATAAAAGATTATTTTATTTCAATAATCTGTTATTTATTTCATATTGTATATTGCATTTCAATAAAGTTATTTTCAAGAATATAGGCCTTTGAATGAGAGCTTTTTCATAAAAAATGTAATTCTAAAATGTTCAAAGTAGGCAAACTACATTATTTCAAAACATTTTGTTTGTATTTTTAAAATGTAATATTTTTAAAATTTTGTACATTTTCATTTTGTATTTCTTAAGAAATAGTAATAAAAGATCATTTTATTCCAACGATAGTTATTATTTCAAGAACAGAATCCTTTTTACAAGACCAAAAAAAAAAGTAAAATGTTCATGTTCATCATAAAAAAACCTGGCAAACTGAAAACAAAACGAAATTGTTTATAGGATTTTTAATATTTAATATCTTAAAAAGTCATACTTTTCTATTTTATTATTTTTTAAGAAATAAGAATAAAAGATAAGATATTTTCAAGAATATAAACCTTTTTACCTTTAGTACCTTTAGTATTTTTTAAAAAAA